>JBBBDQ010001012.1:1817500-2217500 GCA_037127315.1 Ascarosepion bandense
CGTGACCGAGATGTCTAAGTAAAGTCAGAGTCCTAGGTTCGAATCTTGCCAGAGTATATACATTTTTAAATAGATTTCTCGAATATTTAGGCTGGTAGATAACAATAAATAAATATATTATTTAATAATAATAATTAAGAAAAAAGAGCATCAAATCAAATAACCTTTAAAAATGATATTAACTCTATGACTGTTTTAATACATTTCTTTACACACACACACACACACACACACACATATATATACATATATATATATATATATATATATATATAACAAGAAGATGGATATACCTGAGAAATATCTCAGCAAGAGACGGCAAGGAGATCACTGAAATACGAAGGTGAAACAAAGTAAAGTGTACTGAACTCTTATGCAGTAAGAGAACTCCTATATGGCCAATCTTCTCAAAGATGAAGAAAACACTTGAAGCAGCAGAAACGTAGTTCTACAGATGATTATATATACATATATATATATATATAGTTTTTAAAGTTAAAATTGAAAACTCAACACGTCATATTAGTTATAAACGATAGTTCATTTCAATGAGCTTAATTAGCTCATATCATCAGACTCTTTTCCAATATTTCCTCCATCTGGCATAAAATTTCTGCCGGAATGAACGTTTTCTTAAAATGAAGAGGGAACATAATAGAAACAATAATAATAAACATAAGATTACAAACCAATAAATAAATGACAATAAATGTAAGAGGAAGGAGGAAAGAAAGAAGGAAACGAGAGGGAAGGGGGAGAAAGAGATAGAGTCCAGTTCCAAATATGGGTAGTATCCGTTTGAAGTTTTTTTGGCTGTCTTAGATGGTATGACCTCTGAAAGAAAACCAATTCCCCTGATCGCTCTGGTTAACACCCATCGAGCTGTCTATATGGATTTACCTATTAATAATTTATATTAAGGAAATCTTGTTGGATTATCCTCACCGTTTACATTAACAATTTTTAAAGATGTCAAATTACATTATATATTATAAACACGGACAAACCATAATGACAAACTGTTTTTGTTTACATAGAAGATTTCCAAGCAACAACAAACTCATGCATTTAAGAAGCTGAGAAGCAAATTTCGCATCACTGCTCATGACGTCACACACAACCAAGCGAGAGTGAAAACAAGACATACAAAGTATGGGAAGCCATTGGTTTATTCCAATGGCTTCTGTTATTAAAAGATATTTGTGAAGATTTCATAGTTTATTTTGTTCGGGTTAGGTTTCAACTGTTTTATGTATTTTGCTTCAAGAATTTTTAGTTTTTTGTTTATTGTTTTCATGTTTAAGCATTGTTGTGTTTTCAACGAGGGTTTTCCGGAATTGTGTATGTGGCCAGGCATGTTGTTTTAAATGAACTAAAAATGTTAGAATTATGGTTCAGGTGTAGTGTCAAGCGACGTGAAAGCGAGTTTGTGGTGTGACCAACAAAAATATTATTTAATCCGTTTGAGATACAATCTCCCAAAGGGCACTTGAATTTGTAAACTATCTTGGCTTTTTGCAAAACCGTGGGAGAAGAATCTTTGCTAATAATTGAATCGGATTTACTAGATTTAGAGAAGAATTGTATTTTTACCTTAAGTAGCAGAAATCATGTATTTGGGATGGGAGCACAACTTTCTTTAAAATATTCTTAAAAGTAAGTCATTTTTTGTTTAATTTTAAATTTGCTTTTATGCTTCCGGTTCATACTCAACCCACGTATATTGAACAGGTGAAGAGGCTCATCCCTTGTTTCCATTTTAGGATGTGGTTTCCGGTTTTTCTCTTTTCCAATCTTTTCAATCTTTTTTTATTATTTTATTTTATTTTTTCAATTTGAGTAGATAGACTAAAGTATCGCCCGGTTCACACTCCACCCACGTCTATTGAACGGGTGAAGAGGCTCATGCCCTTGTTTCCTGTTTAGGATGTGTTTTCTGGCTTTCTCTTTTCCAAACTTTTACTCTTATTTTTTTTTCTCTTTTTTTTTTTTTCAATTGGAGTAGATAGACTAAACTAACGCCCGGTTTACACTCCACCCACGTCTATTGAACGGGAAAGAGGCTTATCCCTTGTTTCCTGTTTTGGGATGTGGTTTCCGTCTTTCTCTTTTCCAATCTTTTCACCCTTTATTTTTATTTTATTTTTTTTCAATTTGAGTAGATAGACTAAACTATCGCCCGGTTCACACTCCACTCACGTCTATTGAACAGGTGAAAAGGCTCATCCCTTGTTTCCTGTTTAGGATGTGGTTTCCGGTTTTTCTCTTTTCCAATCTTTTCACTCTTACGTAGCCCCCTGCGCATCAGTGTCGTTTTCTCCTTGCTTGGGGTGATATGATTAAAAAAAAAATTGAACGTTTGGTTTTCTTTTCTTTAAGTTGGCAGAAATTTCTCTGGTTGTTTGATTCTTTGTTTCTCTTTTTCTTTTTCCTCCCCGTCTGTTACATTCTTTTTTATCGCTTTCTATTTCCTCCCCGGCTGTTCGATTCCTTATATCTCGCTTTCTATTTCCTCACCGGCTAATTTTTCCGTCTGTTCCTTCCCAGCCTACGGGTCACATACTGGCTATTTAGTTGACTCTTCACCCCCGCCCACACATCACTTTGATTCGGTTAAAAAGTTAAAAAGAATTGTATTTTTACCTTACTAGCAGAACCATGTGTTTAGGATGGGAGCTCAACTTTCTTCTATATTCTTGCTTTCCTGGCGGCTACAACCTCCAAGAATTTAAATGCAATGTCAATACTCATCTCTTAACCACTTGACTCTCGTTCTTTCTACAACACCCTGTATATCCTTTCCTTTCTCTCCACCTGTGCAACTGTCATCACACGCGTATTCGCATCTTTCTCTTGCTCCTTTCTAACTGGTTCGTCTTTCTCGTCACTCTCTCCTATCTAATGCTTTAACTCTTATGTAGCTCTTTAATTTTTTTACTCTTATGTAGCCCCCTAATCACTTTACTCTTATGTAGCCCCCGGCACATCAGTGGCGTTACCGTCCTGCTCGGGGTGATACGATTTAAAAAAAATAGTAAATGATTAACGTAACTTTTTGGCTAAGATCTGTTGTAGATATATTAGTACTTACTAAATTTTTTAGTATAATTTCATCTTGTTTATAATTTGTATGCATTTGATTACATAATAGGAGATTAATATATTTGTGATGAGTTGAAGTAGTATTATGTTCTATTTGCTTAGTATTAAGATCTAAGAAAGCATTGTATTTGTTCTTCAATTGTTTTTAAAGCTTTTATTAATAAGTGATTGTTCTATATTCTTTAGTTCATCGTAAAAAATCTGTTTTGTGGATGAATTAGTTTTTGCACGATGTATTAGATTTTTTTTATAATTGCTGTTTTGTAGTAATATGGACATCCGCTCTTGTAGTTAAGTTTAGTTAAGTCATCCACACACAGGCCTGTTTTGCTGCATTACAGCTCATCAATGTGACTAGACATCCGCTTGCTTCTCGCTGGGATCAAACTCGACCGATTTGGTATCACCGGGAATGTCTACCCCAAAGCTACGGACCGAAAAAAGGGGAAATTTTAACGCGTTATATGTATGCGGTGTATACACACGTCAGCAGCAGACAGAACTCAATACCTGAAGAAGAGTAATGCGTAAATCGCAGGAGCGCTTACTGCTTTTAAAGATTTCCCCTCTAAGGGATAACGAAATATATACTCAATCTTCAGGATACAAGAACGTTAATAGCTATCTTCTGGCTGGATTAGAACCCGTAACTCCCATATAACGAAAAATGCCGCCATTTGATCTGAAGTGCCTTGTAGATATTTTCCTAACGAGGTTTCTCGAATATTCAGGTTGGTGATTAAATATAAATGTGCTGTTCAATTCGTTATGGTGCAGTGGATATCGACTTGGAACGAGAAATCGGGGAGCCGAGTTCAAATTCCAGTTGAAGTCCTTGCACTCACTTACGCACAAATACACTTGGGAAAAGTATTAATCCAACACTTCCCTCCAGTTATGGGTTAAATAACAAGACAGATTGGGGGGTAACCAATCTACCACAGAAAATAATTGCAACCTACTGCGGGATAATCTTCTGCCCAGTCAGTTGTGTCTCTCCTTCGAGACATGATCACCCAAACGTGTATCACGTGTGGCAGTCAATGACTGACTGAATTATGGAAAAAAGTATACTATCCACTCAAAATAGAAAATTGTACTTTGGTTAGACGAAACGAAAATTGAGCTTTTTGGAAGAAATTCGGTGGCAAAATTTGAAGAGGTGTACTGAATATTCACCGAAATATTAGGTTGTCCCAAAAGTTTGAAAACACTTTTAAAAAATTTAAATTTTACTCGTAAAAACAACAAAGATTATTGCTCAAAATAAAGATCATTATTTTCCAAGACTTTCTGCCATCGATCTACAAGCTTTCGGGTCTGGTCAAAGTACCATTCAGCCGGCTTCGAATCAAAGAATTCTTGACACGTTTCTTCGACTTCATCAAACGAGTGGAATGGGCGGCCCTTCAGAAGGTTTTGCATTGAGAGGAAAAGGCCGTCATCTGATGGCGCACAGTCAGGACTGTAGGCTGGATGTGGCAGAACCTCAACGCCGTCCAGCTCTTCAAACTTGTCTTTGATCTTCCTGGCATTGTCCTGCTGCATCAAAGCGCGCTTTCGGTTGATCAGAGCCGGTTACTTTTGCTTCAACTTTTCATAGACCCGCTCAAGTTGCTGACAGTAAAGTTCGGCACTGATAGCCCGACAAGTCGGAATCAACACAAAATGCACGATTCCTTCAAAATTCCACCAAACGCACAACATGACTTTCTTGCCGAATAAATCTTGTTTTGGAACCGTTGGTGTCTCTTGCTCTTTCTGAACCTATCGCTTGTCTCGACTGTGCTGGACCAGACAGACCCATTTCGCAAGTTTTTACGAACTTTTGGGACAACCTAATATACTATCGCAACAGTAAAATTTGGAGGCGTCTCAGTCATGGTCAGGGATGGCACTAGTGCCTAAGATGGAGAGAACAATGAAATAATAGAAGGAAGGGTGAATGGCGCACAGAAAGGGGATGTTTTGGAGAGAAATTTACGTCAGATTGCACATTTGCTAGGCTTGAAAGCAAGTTGAAGTTTTTAACAAGAACACGCTTACAAAACCATGGTTAAGTTCAAATGGAATGCTCAATTCAAAGAAGGAAAAACCTGCATGAACTAAAAAGATATCATCGTGAAGAATTGAAAAATATTAGCCAAGAAAAAAAATTCGTCGAATATAATACTATACCAACAGTAAAATTTGGAGGTGGATTAATCATGATCAAGAGTTTCTTTAGAGCCCAAGGTGTAGGGAACACTGAATTGATAGAAGAGAGAATGAATGGAGTATATTATAGGGAAAATGAATGGAGTATATTATAGGAAAATTTCTGAGATAAATTTACGTCAGAGTGCTATTTGCTGGGATTGAAACCAAGTGGGATCTTTCTACACAACAATGATCCCAGACATACTGCAAAACTTACAAAATCATGGTTAAGTTCAAATAGAATAGACTTTCTAAAATGAACAAGTCAATGTCCAGATCTTAATCCGATTGAAAATTTATGGAGAGAACTGAAACTGAGCATTCAAAGAAGGAAAAGCCTGCATGAACTAAAAAGATATCGTCGTGAAGAATTGAAAAATATTAGCCAAGAGAAAAAAAGGCAAACTCTGCTAATCATTATCCTACTCCATTTGTTTGTTGGTTGATTCCCTTTTGCTCTACCGCCATGCTCGGGGTGATATGATTAAAAAAAAAAAAATTCGTCGAATATAATACTATCCCAACAGTAAAATTTGGAGGCGGATTAATCAAGATCAAGAGTTTCTTTAGAGCCCAAGGTGTAGGGAACACTGAATTTATAGAAGAGAGAATGAGTGGAGTATATTATAGGGAAAATGAATGGAGTATATTATAGGAAAATTTTGGAGATAAATTTACGTCGGAGTGCTATTTGCTGGGATTGAAACCAAGTGGGATCTTTCTACAAAACAATGATCCCAGACATACTGCAAAACTCACAAAATCATGGTTAAGTTTCGATAGAATAGACTTTCTAAAATGGCCAAGTCAATGTCCAGATCTTAATCCGATTGGAATATGATTGGAAATTTATGGAGAGAGCTGAAGCAAAACGCAAAACCCGAATGGACTAAAAGAATTTTGTCGTGAAGAATGGAAAAATTAGTAGCCAAGAAACAGGCAACAAATACGTAGAGGACTACTCTAAACGCCTACTCTAAACGCCTACATACTGTAATTAATAGTAACTGTTACGCAAAGAAATACTAATAAATGATTTAATAAATGTATTGTAAACTTTTACTTTATTAAACTTTGTTTTTTTTTTTCACGGGATATCTTTATTGATCATTTTTTTAAAAATTGATTGTTTGACTGAAAAACATGTGCATTATTAGTCGTAAAAATTTTATTAATCTGTATAAAAAAAAGTCTTTTATTGAAGGGGTTTTAAATTTTTGCGTAGCACTATATATATATATATATATATTAAACATATACTGTTAAATATAAGAGACAATGAATGTCTTTTATGTTTCATCATGAGCCGTTCTAAACGTCGTATTTTGGCTTTAATTTCAGTTGAAAATAAAGACAAAGATTCTCCAACATTTGGATATTTTTTTATTAATTTGGTTCTAAGCTTTCGGCTCACATCAGCCATCTTCAGAGAGGCTATTAAGACGGTAACACAATAACATCCACCATCATTATTTTTCTTGGCATAAAAATCCACTAAGCAACGGCAATAGTAACCAAAGATAACAAACGCAGTTCGCAAATTTGCAATGCGGTTCTATGACGTCACACCGCTTGATAGCGAGAAATGACAATAAAACCATATATTCAAATGCAATGTAATCAGTTATGACCATATTTAAACGTGATTTTATTAAGTGTGGGTTGTTTGGATTTAATGTAGATGGCCTCCAATATCTGAAGTTTCTTTTTAGTGTGTGTATGAGTAAGGATTATTGTATTTTTGACTAAAAGCTGTCTGATATTACCTACATGTTTATGTTTTTTTGAGAAATGTTGTTTAATTGTACTCTGATCAAAAAGGTGACAGGTAAGTCTACCAGAAGTTGAATCGCCGACTGACGCCAATTCGGTTGGGTTTTAATCCTGGGTTAAAAAGCAATCGGAATCTAACCATACTGAGGAGCTGTGATACAGCGAAACATACCTGTCTGCTGAAGACTATAGTATATATATATATATATAGCATCAAATGTTATCATTTTTCTTGTCCTCTGTATTTGTGTACGTGTCTGAGTTGTGTCTCCCTGTGACGGATAAGAAATTAAGAATTAAAATCAACCTTTTTCCTCACTTTACAAAAAATCACAATGAAACTTGAAATCCTGGTTTTTCCCAAATAGAAAAAGGATTGACCATGTGCTTAAAGGAAAAGTCGAAACCAGATTTCCCAAGTAGATGTTAAATTGGTTTTCAGACCAATGGGAGCGATTTGCAAGACTAAAGGGACTTAGTGATCGAGTATAAACATCTGAATGACTATAAAAGCTTTGAACAGATCAGCACCAGTCATGCAGCAGAGACGACAAGCCAAAATGTATCGGGAAAAGCTTCAAGTCTGACACGGACATTAGTCCTCTTTCTCCTTCTTTCTCGTGTGCTGATTCATTCTACTTTTTCTTCTTCATTTAAAGACACTCCTACTGAACAAACGCTCATACATGCATGCCCAGGTATGCATAAACACTTTCCAACAAATTACTAAAATGAAAATTTTCTACAACGCCTGCTACTCTTAACCCATTACTTGTTTCTCATCGAACATTCTTCTACTTACACATTTATTTTAATGTTCATCAAACAAAAACCTACTTATTTTTTTCAACAACCTGATGTTATCTTTAAATGCGGGGATTGTCGGTTATTTTTGGAAGTGGCCTTGTGCCAGTCATGGCTCACATACCCTATAGCTTTACCCCTTATCTTTCTGTTTTCTTTATTCGGGTTTCAATCCTGGCTTAATAACAATCGGAATCTAACCGTACTGATGAGCTGTGATACAGCGAAGCAGATCTGTCTGCGGATGATTATATATATATATATATATATATATATATATATGTGTGTGTGTGTGTGTGTGTGTGTGTGTGTGCGTGTGTGTGTGTATGTGTGCGCGCGCACGCGCGTGTGTGTGTGTGTTGCTGTATGTGTGTATTTATCGGTGTTATATTGTGCACGTAGGCTAAAAATACACGGCTAAATAGATTTGAAAAGCAAATATAATGTCCATTTGAACACTGGCTTCAATTTCCTGTTTTTTTTTCTTTTCTTCTTTACAGATTATCGGCATTTGAAGGCTCACATTTCGATCTACAAACAGCGGCTAATTCTGTTGACTTCTTAATTCTTCAATGCCAAACTCTTCGTTGGTATCGGCTATACATTTGCCCGTGACTTGTCGAAAACGTTAACGAATCAAAACGTTCGTAATCAGATTATACCCGCTCCTCAAACATTCTCCTGCATTTCGATTCGAAAGACTTAAAGCGCGAACATTTGATTACCTCCCTTGAATTTATCGATTACCTCCCTTTTAATTCATCGAGCTTGGAATATTAAGTAAATGCAAACGCGCCGTAAATATTTCTTTGGACAAGTCATAAAAAAAAAAATCTATTGTCTGCATCTAAATGCCAACCATTTCAGAAGATGGAAATCTTCTTCTTCTTCTTCTCCTCCTCCTCCCCTCCTCCTCCTCCTTCTTCTTTTTCTTCTTCTTATTTTTCTTCATCTTCTCATTCTTCTTCTTCTTCTTCTTCTTCTTTTTCTTCTTCTTCTTCTTCTTCTTCTTCTTCTTCTCATTCTTCTTGTTCTTCTTCTTTTTCATCATCTTTTCTTCTCCTCATCCACCTCCTCCTTCTTCTTTTTTGTCCTTCTTTTTCTTCTCCTTCTTCTTTCCCTTCTTCTTCTTCTTTTTCTCCTCGTTCTTCTTCTTCTTCTTTTTCTTCTCCTTCTTTTACTTCTTCTTTTTCTTCTCCTCGTCATCCTCTTTCTTCTTCTTCTTCTTCTTCTTCTTCTTCTTCTTCTTCTTCTTCTTCTCCCCTCCTCCTCCTCCTTCTTCTTTTTCTGCTTCTTATTTTTCTTCGTCTTCTCATTCTTCTTCTTTTTCTTCTTCTTCTTCTTCTTCTTCTTCTTCTACTTCTTCTTCTTCTTTTTCTTCTTCTTCTTCTACTTCTTCTTCTCATTCTTCTTGTTCTTCTTTTTCATCTTCTTCTTCTTTTCTTCTCCTCGTCCTCCTCTTTCTTCTTCTTTTTTGTCCTTTTTCTTTTCTTCTTCTTTCCCTTCTTCTTTCCCTTCTTCCTTTTCTTCTCCTTCTTTTACTTCTTCTTCTTTTTCTTCTCCTCGTCCTCCTCTTTCTTCTTCTTCTTCTTCTTCTTCTTCTTCTTCTTCTTGCTGTATCTATTTCAAATAAAATCGATTTGTCTTCCTATCTTTTGTAGCACTTAGCAGGTTTTCTTTCTTTGTTAAGGCTCCCGATTACCATTCATTTACACAAACCCGTCAAGTATGTGATTAAATGTATTCTCTTATCTGTCATGACATCATGTCCAGCAGCTGTTACTGACCTAGTACTGACGTGGTTTGCTTACTAACCATTTATTTAAGGTCGTAGAGAAGGTTAAATTATTAATTATGACATAATCATGTATTACTCATTTTAAGCTATTCAATATCACCAATTGATGGTGTTTCTCTTATTTTGTATTGTGTTTTTTTTTTGTGTTTATGTAGCGCCAGTTCATAATATTTTAGAAGAATTATCCGTACCGAGATCTACGGTTTCATTTGGTCAAAGTTATTTTAACCATTGATCCGATAAAGCGATTGTCTCGAGCTGACAGTTTAGATATTTTGACTGAGTTTGAAACCATGCATGACCTCGAAAGTAGAGTCACTATCTGACTTTTTCAGTTCCATGACTCGAGGTGCTAGGTTACTGTCTTGGTTTTGTAACAATTTACGGTGTTTGACGAGGATATATTTTCTCAAAGGGTATATTTCAATAATCTTAGAATTATTTCGAACTTTTGTTCTCATCTTGGTTGATATAGGATTTTATAATAGACACAACGCTTCGACCAAGTACCCATTTTCATCATCGAGTGTTCATAGATTAGCTGATATGGAATATCTCGTAGATTATTGCGAAATATCCTGTGAAATCAATTATTGTTCTTTCATGTTGGAATTTGGTACTATCACTACCAGGTCCAGAGGGTACTTGGTCAAAACCTTGTGTCTATTATAAAATCCTATATTAACCAAGATGAGAACAAAAGTTCGAAATAATTCCAAGATTACGCATCTCAGAAATAAATACAAATTATGATAAGTGGCGCGAACCACTAACATAACCCAGTTGTCAAAATCTATCTGACACAGAATATAAAAGCTTCCTAAAATACACCACAAATCTCTATCGGGATGGTAGCATAATGGATATAGTATAGTAGTATAGTAGTTTTTTATACATGTGTTAATATCATCTAGTTTTGTTAGGGCGCCGCTCCTATTTGACTACAAATGGACTATTCCCATTGATATATATAGCAATGGTGGATTCTCTACAAGAGAGTCGTAGACAGTCACTAGACTGACGACTCTACGACACTGTCAGCACTCTGCCTTCGGGTAGAGGGCGCTCTCTGCTTCCGAGCAGAGAGCAATAACTCAGTCGTGGCTCCGCCGAAGGGTAGAACCACGACTGGCAAAAATAGACAGACATTTTTTGGCCCGGCTATATGGCCGGGAATACCCACTATAAAATGACCATGTGTCACATCCAGCCTACGTGGGAAGGCTAGTAAATACAGTCGTATCGAGTCACTAGACTGAAGACTCTACGACACTGTCAGCCCTCTGCCTTCGGGTAGAGGGCGCTCTCTGCTTCCGAGCAGAGAGCAATAACCCAGTCATGGTTCCGCCGAAGGGTAGAACCATGACTGGGCAAAAATAGACAGAGATTTTTTGGCCCGGCTGTATGGCCGGGAATACCCACAATAAAATGACCATGTGTCACATCCAGCCTTGCGTGGGAAGGCTAGTAAATACAGTCGTACCGAGTAACTGGACTGACGACTCTACGACACTGTCAGCCCTCTGCCTTCGGGTAGAGGGCGCTCTCTGCTTCCGAGCAGAGAGCAATAACCCAGTCGTGGTTCCGCCGAAGGGCAGAAGCATGACTGGGCAAAAATAGACAGAGATTTTTTGGCCCGGCTCTATGGCCGGGAATACCCACTATAAAATGACCATGTGTCACATCCAGCCTTGCGTGGGAAGGCTAGTAAATACAGTCGTACCGAGTCACTAGACTGACGACTCTACGACACTGTCAGCCCTCTGCCTTCGGGTAGAGGGCGCTCTCTGCTTCCGAGCAGAGAGCAATAACCCAGTCGTGGTTCCGCCGAAGGGTAGAGCCACGACTGGGCAAAAATAGACAGACATTTTTTGGCCGGAAAGCCCAGATATAAACTGACCATGTGTCATATGTTGCCCTTACTGGGAGGGACAGCTCAATAATGAGTCGTAGAGAGTCACTTGAGAGTCTCTAATGAGTTACTGAAGAGTCAGTGCGAGTCAGTGAAGAGTTAGTCACACTTCCGGTGGTGTACCGGAAGGAATCAGGTATACACACGTCTTACGACGGATTGGACTCTTGTATCTTTCTATTGTAAATATTACTAATCACTTCTGTACATACTAACCGTCTTTCTGCGGAATACAACTTATATTCTGATTCTGTTGTTGAGTTATTCATTTATACTTGGCGACATAACAAGTTGTCATGAGTTCGATCCTTGGATTTGGTAGTGAGATTACCAAATTCGAACATGAAAGAACAATAATTGATTTCACAATAATCAATGAGACATTCCGCATCAGCCAATCTATGGACACCTGATGATGACCAGAGTGTACGTGGTCGGAACGTTGTGTCTGTTATAACCAAGATGAGAAAAAATTTCGAAATAATTCCAAGATTGTTGAGAATTACTCATCTCAGAAATAAATACAAATTGTGTATCTTTCAGTCACACAGCGCGCTGATCTAAAAAAAAAAAACACCTCCAGAATGTATTACTAGTAGACAATCTTATCATGTCACTCGAAACAAGACGATAATTCCTGTGAGACGCAAGGGGTTACTGGATGGGAATGAGAAACATTTAGAGACCGAAAATCATAAACAGAAAAAAAGGAATATGTCTCTGCTTCTGTTTAATAGATATAGAAGGAGTGTGAATCAGGCGATAAGAGAATTTAAATGTAAAGTCAATACATATCTCCTGTCACACTAACTTACATCCTCTCTCTCATGCTTTTTCTACATCCACCCCACTCTCATCAGTAATTTCTTTCCTCTCCTACTCTCTTCCAAACACGCCCTGCAAACTCTCACTCCTTATAAGATTCCTATTCGTCCACCCCACTCACATCAGTAATCTCTTTCCTCTCCTACTCTCTTCCTGATAACCCCTTCAACCTCTCACTCCTCATAACATTCCTCCTTGTCCACCCCACTCTCATAAGTAATCTCTTTCTACTCCTACTCTCTTCCTGACACCTCCTTCAACCTCTCAGTCCTCATAAGATTTCTCCTTGTCCACCCCACTCACATAAGTAATCTCTTTTCTCTCCTACTCTCTTCCTGACACTCTCGGCAAACTTTCACTCTTCATAACTTTCATCCTATGCAACCCCCTGCACAACAGCGGCAGTAAAAAGCTTTGCTTGGGGCGATACGATTAAAAAAAGAAGGAGAGAGTCTATTCCTAATATAAAATCTTGCCAGCCTAAGATAAAGGGATAAAACTGGGTTGATGAAAAATTTGATGACCAACAACGAAGTAAACGAAAAGTATAAGAAAGAATAACTAGTGATGAGAAGACAAAATATATGGTTGTCAACAAAATAGACAATTCAAGATGTCAGATAAGTACTGAGGACGCCAAAAATAAGCAAATATTTAAATAAAACTCTGGGGTTAATATCTTAACGTTGATTTGTTTGTTTAAAGGAATATCAATTATGTTATCATTTAATGCCGAAAGTATATTTTCTTGAGATCTTTGAATTAATAAAAATGTGAACCATCAGCCTTCTGCCAATCTTCGGCAAAGTGTTCGAAGCCATTATCAATGCCGAGGTCGTTCAGCATCTCACAGCCCACGGTCTCCTCTCGGACAAACAGTATGGCTTCCGCTTCACCAGGTCCACTGCTGATATGCTAACGACCATCACCGAGTACATATACCAGGCACTCGACAGGAATGGCGAAGATCGAACCGTTGCATTGGATATATCTAAGGCGTTCGACAGAGTTTGGCATGCTGGCCTTCTATGTAAACTGCGGAGCTATGGTATAACTGGACATTTGTTTGAACTAATCCAGTCATTCCTCTCTAACCGCACAATGAAGGTGGTATTAAACGGACATGCCTCTCAGAACTACCATACAAACGCAGGTGTCCCCCAAGGCTCCATCTTAGGTCCTACACTCTTCCTGATATATATTAATGATCTCCCCGATGCCATAAGATCACAAGTAGGCATGTATGCTGATGATACCACAGTTTACTCTCGCCTCGATCAAAAACCTGGTGTTGGTGACAATGTGAACCTCGCTGGCGAGCTTGAGAAGGACCTCCAATCCGTGGTGGATTGGGGTAAGAAATGGCTCGTAAAATTCAATTCTTCCAAAACGAAGCTGCTGTCAATTAACCACCACAGACAACTGCACCTCCCTCCCATTAGCATGGAACAGGCTTGCCTCCCAGAGAGTAAATCACTACGCCTGCTTGGCCTGACACTCTCAGCGGATCTCAAGTGGAATGACTACGTAGAATCCATTGCTAAATCCGCAGCTATGAAAGTCGGCTCTCTGTGCAGGGCCCGGAAATTCTTTCCGCCTGAATCTATCCTGCAATTATATAAATCCACCATCCGCCCGTGTATTGAGTACTGCTGCCACATCTGGTCGGGTGCCCCTTCTATTCTCTACGGGGTTCTTGACAAAATACAGCGAAGAATCTGTAATGTGATTGATACCGACTTGGCTGACCGCCTGCAGTATCTCTCTCAACGGCGTGACGTGGCTTCACTGTGCCTCTTCTATAAATACTTTCATGGCTTCTGCTCTGACGAACTTAAATTACTGGTGCCCCCTAGATGTAAATTTGCACGAGATACTAGATTGGCAACTAGGTCCCACCCTTTTACAGTGAAACCGATGAAATGTAACCGCAATTTCTACTCTAGCAGCTTCTTTCCTCGCACTTCCCACTTGTGGAATTCCCTACCGCATGCTTGCTTCCCCGACGGCTAAAACCTCCAGGAGTTTAAATGTAAGGTCAATAGACACCTCCTAACACACTAACTCACACCCGCTCTCTCCAACTCTCTCCCTATGTACATCCTAAGTCGTCTATCACCCTACTTCTGACATTTCCTATACTCAATCCCTCTATGTAACCCCCTGCGCTATAATGGCAGTGGAATGCCTTGCTTGGGGTGACACGATTAAAAAAAATGTCATTTTGCTCTCACAATTGAATATCTGGTAAATGATACGTAGCTTTTTTTTACCTATACTACCGGTCCTAATTATTAGGCCATCCCAGTTGAAAAAAGAAAATAATGTATTTCATACTATTTTTAGTATTTATTGCCAAGTAAATAGTTCTAAATGAAAATAGAATGGTTCTTTTATTAATACTGCACAATAACATGTGCATCAAATGAACTGTACTGATATTCAGTTTCTGTGCTCTCATTTCCACGATAGCCACTTCTTCTTATTGGTTGGCCGAGGCAAAGGCTTCCTGGCTACTTTGTGTTCATTTTGCAAAGTAATAATAACAAAAGAACCATTCTATTTTCATTTGAATTATCCAGTTGGCAATAAATGCAAATAGTATGAAAATACATCATTTTTAAAAAATGGGGTGGCCTATGTACCCTGTTCGGTAGTGTACATTTTTGTATGAGTGGCGGTATATTTGTGCTCTGTTATAGTTTTTGTTGTATGAGTTACGAAAAACGTCTTTATATATATATATAACAACAACAACAACAACAAAAAGATATAGAATATAATAGTCATCAATTTCTTATCTTTAACGGAATGAAAGTGTTCAATTAAGAGTAATGCTTGTCTTCTCAGCATTAACTTAGATTTCGGTTGGTCACGTTTATCACTCCAATCTGAATTTTCAATCAATATAAAATCAATCAATATAAAATTTTTTGCACTGTTTTAAGAACTGCAATCTTGAAACTTGTGAATATCATTTCTCATGTTTTTGTCTATGAGTATATCAAATTTGATTAAAATCGGACCACTCCTTTTATAACCCGATATTTTCGATTATCGATTTTCGATATTTATAGGGGGTACCTCAACATAAACTCTAGCTAAGAACACTCGCAGACGCTTATAGTACAACTGTGTAAATTTTCAAGAAAATCGGTTCAGCCGTTTCGGACTCTATAGGTAACGGACACACACACACACACACACACACACACACACACACACACAGACAAAGTTCCATTTATAAATAAGTTTAGATAAATTTAGATACGGAAGGAGCGAAAAGATAACAAACAAAGAACATAATGTTACTAAACAGAAGTAGTTATATGAGTTACACAATGCGAAAAAAAAACTTAAAAATGCAAAACTCACTGAACAGACTGGTCGCCTGAGATGTAGGAAGAAACAGCGAGTAACTATGTAAAAACTTTCAGTCAATGGATAGTATTATACAGTTAAATATGAAGAGCAACGAAACAAAATTTAATTAGTACAGCAAATATTAATCGTGCAACCAGACTGGCAGCAATGTACCACACATTTACAGTTAGATCCACCAAATGCAGCCAACAATTCTACTCAATAGGCTTCTTTTCTCGCACTTCCTGCCCGCGGAACTCTCTTCCATATACTATCTTTCCTGACGGCTACAACCTCCAGGAATTTAAATGCAATGTCAATACACATCTCTTATCTCCTTAACTCCAGTCTTTTCTACATCACCCTGTATATCTTGTTCTTTTCCTTCTCTCGACATTCGCAACTTTTTTCCCATCTGTTTCCACCCTACACTTGCCCTTTCTCTGGCACCCCCTGTAACTGTTTCGTCTTTCTCTTCACCCTCCTCTTGCTTAAAGTTTTACTCTTATGAGCATCAGTGGCGGTACCGCCTTGCTTGGGGTGAAATGAGTAAATAAAATTCAATGGCTGCTGTGTGCGATTGTTGCTGTGAGCATTCTTTGTTGTATTTTCCTAATTTTGCTTCATCTGTCTATCTTGTGTTTTCCAGTATAAAAGAACAACATTTGATTGGAGACCAGTGCCACAGTGATAGTGACGTCATATCTGCACTTGATGACTCTCATCTATAGTCCTTTCTGACAGTGGTTTTTAAAAACATGCGCAAAACTAAATCAACCAATCAACACTCAATAAAATTATTACGAATATGGCAACAGCATATCAAAGTGTACACAACAATAAATGTCATTTTAAATTTCTACTAATTTCCCTTAATGTTCCTGACATTAAAACATATGTATTGAAAATAATTTCATAACAGCTACAGAATTTTAAAAAAATAATACACAGAACGCGTTTGCGCGTGTTTGTAAGAATCATTATTTCAGTTACAATAAGTAATTTACCCGTGAAAAGTCTTCTCCTTTTATGTGCCATGTGCTTTCAGAACGTAGGCGATCATGGCTTTCCACATCTCCCTCCCACTGGTGGCTCTTAGCACGCTTTCTCCTGTTGCACCATGTAACCCTCGTTCCGTCATCCATTAACTCAAACCCATATTAAAATATAAATGTATAGAAATCAGCATGGCCACAAAATGAGGGATCAGTTTATATATTGATTATAATATAGAATTGATCCCCCATTTAAACCCAAATTATAATTTCTTATATATTGTTGGCATATATATTCTTCTATGTGCCCTTTCCTTTCAGGATGTAGGCGATCATGGCTTTCTACATCTCCCTGTCACTGGTGGCTCTTAGCAGGCTTTTTCCTGTTGCACCATGTAACCCTCGTTCCGTCATCCACCTGATCAGGTCCTTCAAATATGTTATCTGCTGCTTTCCTCTGTCTCTTTTTCCCTCTATCTGGCCTGTTAGTAACAGGTTCTCCAATACCTCCTTCTTCATTGCATGTCCCAGGAACTTTAGTTGTCTCTTCCTGATGCTCAGTATTAATTTCCTTTTCGTTTCCATCCTTTTTAAAACCTCCTCATTTCTCACATGCTCGGTCCATGATATCAGTAGAACCACATTTCAGCTGCTTCAAGTTTTTCTTTTATCTTCGTATAAATGTGTAGAAACTTCTGTGGTCACAAAGTGAGGGGTCAGTTTATATATTGATTTTAATATAGAACTGATCCCCCACTTTATATCCAGTATGCTTTTGTAGAATCACATTTCAGCTGCTTCAAGTTTTTCTTCGTCTTCGAAGATATTGTCCAACATTCACTGCCATATTAAAGAACCGACATCACATAGCAATCCCATACTCCCTTCTTTGTTTCTAGCGAGATTGTCCTGTTTCTTAATACTTTCCTCAGCTCCTGGAATGCATCCTTGTGCTTTTGGATCTCGTGAATATAAATGTTTAGAAACTGCTGTGGTAACAAAGTGAGGGGTCAGTTTATATATTGATTGTGGTATAAAACTGATCCTCCACTTTATACCAAGTATGCTTGTGTAGAACCACATTTCAGATGCTTCAAGTTTTTCCTTCATCTTCGAAGATATTGTCCAACATTCACTGAAAAAAAAAAGACTATGAGACCTTACTTAATGGATTACACCTTAAAATCAAGAAAAATATTAGAAAATAAATCAGGAGAAATACAGAAATAAGTAAACAAAATATGTCTATACGATTAGGTCCATAACGTCTAAAATGACGGCAAAATATTCATATCTGTATACTGTCTAAAATGACGTCAACATATGTACCTACTATCTTACATTAGGACATTAAAAAAAATAATCCACCCCTCCATGAGCGTGACAGAATTTATATATTTATTTACCTATTAACCATCACAGACAATCGCTCCTACCACCCATTACCATGGATCAGGCTATTCTCTCTGAAAGCAAAACACTGCGCCTCCTCAGTTTAACTCTAACAACAGACCTCAAGTGGAATTAATATATAGAATCCATAGCTAAATCCGCTGCTAAGAAGGTCGGTTTTCTGTGTAGGGCCAAGAAATTTTTCCCGCCTGAAGCAATCCTGCACATATATAAATCTACCATCCGGCCGTGCATTGAATACTTCTACCATATCTGGACGGGTGCTCCTGCTATCCACCTAGGTGTCCTTGACAAGATCCAACGGAGAATCTGTAATGTGATAAATCCCGACTTGGCAGCTCGGATACAGCCACTTTCTGACCGGCGCAATATGGCTTCCCTGTGTTTCTTCTACAAATACTTTAACGGCTTCTGCTCCGATGAACTTAGCTCAACTAGTGCCCCCTATATATAAATTTACTCAAGCCACAAGATTAGCAACTAGGTCCTACCATTTTACTGTGAAACCAATAAATTGTAAACGCAAATTCGACTCTACCGGCTTTTTTTCTCGCACTTCCCGCCTGTGGAATTCCCTTCCATTTACTTGTTTTCCCGACAGCTATAATCCCCAAGAATTTAAATGTATAACCAATAGTAATATCATATCTCACTAACCTGCATCCTCTCTCTCATGCTCCTTTTTCCGTTCACTCCACTCTCGTCAGTATTCTCATCCTTCTCTTATTCACATCCTGACATCCCTCCTATAACCTGTCACTCTTTCTCATAACTTTCCTCTTATGTAACCTTCTGGAAAACAGTGACAGTAAGATGCCTTGCTTGGAGCGATGTGGTTATAGATAGATAGATAGATAGATAGATAGATAGATAGATAGATAGATAGATAGCAGTAGTAGGCCCCGTCGGTCTGGGTTGACCATAGGTACATTCTAGTTGTCTGCTTGGCTGAAGTATCGGCGTCTTTGACTAGAATATAGATCAGGTGGAGCACGTCAGTCTAGCAAGGCAGTTCACCTAGGGGAAGGAAAATCCTCATTTTAAACTTCCTCTGCCTTGCGGCCATATCCAGTCATAGAAAAGACTTCAGGAGTAAACCTTGAGGTAAAATCAGGAGTCCGAGTCCCTAAGGCAGTTCGCTGCTGTATTCAACTAGTTTTGGCAACACCTGCGACGGCACTGGTTTCAAACCGTAACGACCATTTCGTTCCTGTGGTCTAATCAGTGACGTGGACAGGGAAACGTGATACATGGGCAACAGCCTGTCCTCCATATATCATTGCACAGGCTTGCATCCAACCATAGTGCAGCAATACGCTAAACCTGGAGAGAAAACACAACACGGGAAACACATATATATAGCGAAACAGATCTGACTATTTACGCTCTCAAAGCCTGATTGAGCACTCTACGAGAATGGTAGACTTTGAAAAACAGTAGCTAACCTGGCATATACACATCGCTCATTCATTAACGAATTAGAGCACTCTGGCTATTGGGCATGTATAATGATAATATACATGCGAAAAAGTCTGCCTTCTTCAACCGTGGATGACTATATATATATATATTTGGGTAGTGATCTCCCATTTAACCTGTTTCTTTAAAAACGAACGACAAGGAAGAAAATTTTGTTAATTTTTTATTTAATTTTTCCAGTACTCTTACAAGTTTCCTTTTTGTTGGAGATGAGAAATGTAAAAATGTTCCGTAATTTTTTACTTTCCAAGCGCTTTCAGCTTCTTCAAAGGTCATTTTCAAGAATGTTATTTTTGCCAGTCTAGTTATGTCCTCATGTTTGACCGTAACGTAATTTTTCTGTTTTAAGTGTTTTTATTTTTTGTTCTTTGAAAAGGAGAATTCTTTAAAGTTGTCATGTGATGCGTGCGGCGGGTATCCAGTGAGCGTCTGTCTATTTTTTTTTATGAAATATATTTATCTTTATTACAGTAGAAATGATTATTCAATAAAACATGCTTGGACACACACACACACACATATATATATATATATATATATATATATATATATATCAATTCACATTGTAATCTTAGTGAATTATTTTGTCTTTGATTCAATTTCTTTATAACAAAGCTAAAATAGAAGCAAAATAATAATTATAATTTAATATCCGTATAAAATCAATTTTTTAGGATATCTCATCAGTGGTTTTCAGCAAAACATTTTAACTCAATTCAATTTCCTATGGAAATTGCTTAGATTTCCGTCTAACCTTGCATAATAGTTTATATCTGTCAAATTGCTCCTACAACAGTAAATTAAAACCACGAGAATTGTCATTTGTAAGCCATGCAGCATCACACATTCAGGCGAATAAAGAGGTGGTGTGCAATCGCTATCAGATATAATCGTACTATTATGCCGGAATAGCCTTTGCACTCAATTTTACACCAGACAAAGAAACACATAAATTGATGCAGTGAATACAAAGCAATTTTCTATTATGAAAAATCTAATGTACGAGTTATCATTTCGTCAAACAATGTTTTCCTTTTTATAACGGCACCATACTTTTGTATAATAACGAACATTTGCGCCTGGCTTTTTCTGACTTCTCTTCACCCTCTCATTCTCTCTTTCTCTCCACACCACACACAAACACACACACACACACACACATGCACACACACACACACACACACACACACACACACACACACACACACACACACACACACACACACACACACACACACACACACACACACACATATATATATATATATATATATATATATATATGAATAAAAAAGAAGCAAGTGTATTTCCTCTTGTCTCATTTTATTCATTTTGTCTCCTCTACAGATACATTCCACCTGAGAATATTTACACACACACACACACACACACACACACACACACACACATATATATATATATATATATATATATATATATATATATATGTAAGAAAAAGGAGTCGAAAATGCAACTCCTCTCTTAATATTAATTTATGGTGTGTTTCATATTACCAGATATATATATATATATATATACACATAGCCAGATGTTTCACTGCGTCAATTTAATTTTTGAAAATCATAGATATTTGAAACTGCTAAATACAAATTCTGAAAGATTCTAGTTGCATTTTCACAGAATTTTCCCATCCTTCTAACCGGAAGCGATATAAAAAAAAATCTTTATATATATATATATATATATATATATATATATATATATATATACTAGCAGTATAGCCCGGCGTTGCTCGGATGTAATGAAAGTTTTTATATATATTATCGATTTTCTGCACTATTGTAAGAACTGCAACCTTGAAACTTCCAAATATCGTTTCTTATGTCTTTGTCTAAGAATGTATCAAATTTGATTAAAATCGACCACTCCATCTATAAACCGATTTTTTCGATTATCGATATTCGATATTTATCGGGTGTATCTTGACACAAAACCTAGCTAAGAACACTTGCAGACGGTTATAGTACAACTGTGTAAATTTTCAAGAAAATCGGTTCAGCCGTTTCGGACTCTATAGGTAACGGACACACACACAGACAAAGTCCCATTTATAAATAAGTTTATATAAATATTCATTCAAAAAGGATGATCAAATAATGAAAACCTCCAAAACCAGATCCTACTAATATTAATTTTATTAATATTAAAATTGATCAAGGTAGAGGGCTCGATATAAATAGTATTAACTATAAAGAAAAATAATTATTTAAATTTCTCGGCCAGACCTATTCCCTTTTCTTAGGTATGGCCGACAAATTAAAAAAAATGCTTTTCTTTGTTAATCTACCCCATCTTTTAAACTTCCTGTGTATGTATATGTATTTTGAGCTTTTTACAGTATAGAAATTTGGCACCATATCTGAATTAATTAATTTTTGATTTCGATTGTTGCTGATGAAGCGAAATTTTTCTCACTCAAATGGCCATACAACGAACGTAAATTTCAGTATTTTTTACAATATATATATATATATATATATAGAGAGAGAGAGAGAATAAGAAAGAACAAGTACTAAAAAGTGTTTTTAATCTAACATGTTTCACTTTAACAAGCTAACTCAGAGATTCTTTAAAGACGAATGATTTAAAAAACAATGTTTAAAAGTCCAAGCGACAGTATTGTTATTATATATATATATATATATATATATATATATATATATATATACTCGTGACATTATTATATGTCATTCAATAAACAGGAAAAGTATAAAAGGCCGCGTAGACAAACAAGATATAGCTATCATTATTTATGTATAATTGTCATTCGCCGAAAATATAATGTGTAATTCGAAGCACGTAATGGCTAATTAAGTGAAAAATGAAAGAAAGAAATAAAAAACCAATACAGGAGAATATCCAGTTTCTGTAAGCTAGGAATTGCAATCTTATATTGCCCGGCAAAATAGGCGAAATTTAAACTTAAGACAATAAGGGTTTATATAACTTTCTTCGATTTTATGCATATATATATATATATATATATATATATATATATATTCTAAACATATACTGTTAAATATAAGAGACAATGAATGCCTATTATGTTTAATCATGAGCCGTTCTAAACGTCGTATTTTGGCTTTAATTTCAGTTGAAAATATAGACGAAATTTCTCCAACATTTTGATAATTTTTTATTAATTTCGTTCTAAAATTTCGGCTCACGTGAGCCATCTTCCGAGAGGTTTTATGTCAACACAAAATAAAATCGTTGGTGATGGTGGATGTTATTGTGTTACCGTCTTAATAACCTCTCTGGAGATGGCTCATGTGAGCTGAAATCTTAGAACCAAATTAATAAAAAATTATCCAAATTTTGGAGAATTTCTTTCTTTATTTTCAACAGAAATTAAAGACAAAATACGAGGTTTAGAACGGCTCATGATTAAACATTCATTGTCTCTCATATATGTTTAGAAAATTATTTGCTGCCTCTATACAATATATATATATATATATATATATATATATATATATAAACAATAAATTTCTAATCATTTTATTGTTGTATCGTTTAATCATGTGGGGAAGCCTTTAGTCGTTTGTCTTGTCAATCTTTTATCGGACTGAGTTTGTGCTGGATGTAAAGTTAGGGTTATACAACAAAAACAACATAAGTGTCAGGGGTGTGTAAAAGACTTTTGTCTTAAGAGAGGCTGCTCTGTTCGACAGTTGAATAATATCGCTGTTTTTGCAGCGCCATGTCTCATATGGATGTGTGTCCTTCCAAGCACCTCCGGTGTACAAACCTGAGGCCATAATATGCTGCAGTCAACGCCAGTTCCCGACTGTGACTACTACCCCAGTAGTATTCGTACAGTATTTTGCAGTTTGGAATCGTTCCTCTTCGAAAAGATCCCAGACATCCTAGCTCTCTTTTTTTTTAATTAACTCTTCAACCCACTTCTCTAATTTTTCTATTTCTGGTTACTTAATTTTTTTTTCAGGAAGGAACCTGATATCCACATCCATGACCTGTCCACGATCATCGCCGGATGCTTAGGAACGTCTCTCTTGAATCTCCAGATCATTGTTATAAATATAGTCGTTTGTCTCTACCAAACCCAGCAATCCCTTCTTTCTCTATCGTTCCCCTTTCTTTCATCAAAACTGCGTTTTTGACAATATAGACAGTCAGTTAAGTACTATACGCGATACACGCTTGGGCTAAAAGATTTTCCCACAGTAGAGTTGCTATTACATTCTGCGGTAGACTAGTTGCCATCCAAGTTTATAGAACCCAAGTTGTCCTGCTATTCAATCATTTTATCCAGATCATTCTGTTATGTGCCATACGTGATATACGCGTGGGTGATTTGACTAGGCTAAAATATTTTCCCACAGTAAGTTGCTATTATATTCTGCGGTAGACTGGTTGCCAACCAAGGCTATATAACCCAGTCTGTCCTGTTATTTCATCCATAGGTGGAGGAAAGAGATGGTTTAATACCCGTGGTATTTGCGCGTAAATAGATGCAACGAATTCAACTGGAATTCGACTCCCCGATTTCTCGTTCCGATCTGATAGCCACTGTACCACAACGCACATCCCCTGAAAATATAAGCATCTGCTTGCAAATATATTTCTCTTTGTTTACTTCAATGTCCATCAGGTGAAGTTGTTTGAAAACATCAGGTCAATTGACATATACACTACCGGTCATAATTATTAGGCCACCCCAGTTTTTCTTTAAAGAAATGATGTATTTCATACTATTTTTAGCATTTATTGCCAAATGAAAATAGAATGTTTTTTTGTTGTTATTACATTGCAAAATTTGACAAGGAAAGAAGCAAAGATGAACTCGTCTAAATCACCCTAAATTTTCTTCATTCTTTCGTTGATGAAACTGCAATATAAGTAATTATTAAATATTTATAAATTCATTTGATGCACATGATATTGTGCAATATTAAAAAAAAATTCTATTTTCATTTACAATCATTCACTTGGCAATAAATACCAAAACATATTATGAAATATAGCTAAATTTTTAAAACACTGGAGTGTTCTAATAATTATGGTCTGTAGAGTATATATATATATATATATATATATATATATATATATATATATATATATATTGATTATGCAATCACTTCGTTTCTGGTCATAACAAAATTAGACCAGTACTCATTTGTATTAAAAAGTGTTCACTACAATTATATTGTAGAACTTTTGAACCAGTCTGCTGCATAAATTAAACCTACTGCGAGAAAATCTTCTACCCAGTTGGTCATGTCTCGTTTGAGACATGATCGCCCAAGCGTGTATTACAAATGGAACTTATCTGAATGAGCTGGTATTTTTTTTCTAGTATTGATGGGAAATATAAGCATATTAATAATGTTACTATTTTCTCAGCGAATTACATGTGATGTTCATTTTGGTCCCGTTTTCAAGTGATGTGATTTCAAAAATAAAACAAAAATCGTTCCGATGTGGTCATGAAGTTTCCCCAAATGAGTGAAGAAAATTTTCCTGAGACATAATGGCGTTTACTAAGATTTATGATGCCGAAATCACTTATTATTAAATTATTTATTAATAAGAATGATTCTCCTAATAGACATTTTGACTACGCATACTTAATGACTTTCTTTCCACGACAGGTCGTCTTTGTATTTTGTGAGTCGACTGACAAAAGGTTACAAATGTGTGGATTGAACGCATTCGGGTCACCAAAATGACAAGCATTCACACGAAACGTTGGCAAGCTTGTGATATTCCGAATGATTTGTTTATTTTGGCAGTCACTCCCCAGAGAGGAGGAGACGATTATTAATTGTCTGCTAAACAAGCTTTCAAATTATCTCGGCACGTCCAGGTGAGATTTCAATATATCTACCTTTTTTCTTTGCTTTTTTTTTTTTTTTTTTTACGTGGCATGTTGTCTGTATCCCATTTTATATTCATTTCCCGTTCTTGTTTGTGTATTTATCTAATTATTAAATTTTGAACAGTAATAGCAGCCGTGGACGTAATGGAAGAAAGTAATTAGAATATGAGATGGAATTTTTGTTCTTTACTTCATTACGGTGTCGTTGCGGAAAAAATATCAATTTTAATTAGTGCTAAATAAAATTAACATTCGGCTCATCATCGGAAAGAAAAAAATGGCTGCTCCACACGAGACAATAAGAATCAATCGAGAAAATGAAATAAAAGCAAATTCTTGGCGCCTTCATGAAAATTCAACTCTAATACAATATAATTATTTGTATTATATATATATATATATATATATATATAATTTCAGATAACTATTTTTTCTGATTCTCTATCCCACCACCTTTCATTTTAACTCTTTTATTTTTTTCTCCTATTTTCTGTTTTTCAGGTTGCTCTCTTACTCTCTATGTCGCTTTCTGTCGTCCATTCTTTCCCTCATACTTTTACCAGTTTTATTTCTCCCTTTCGATATTATTATAAACGCAGAGAGAGAGAGAGAGAGAGAGCGAGAAAGATAAGCATATATATATATATTTAGTGTATCGAAGCAGCAAATAATTTTCTAAACATACACTATTAAATATAAGAGACAATGAATGTCTATTGTGTTTAATCATGAGTCGTTCTAAACGTCGTATTTTGGCTTTAATTTCAGGTGAAAATAAAGACAAAAATTCTCCAACATTTGGATATTTTCTATTAATTTGGTTCTAAGCTTTCGGCTCACATGAGCCATCTTCAGAGAGGTTATTTAGACGGTAATACAATAACATCCACCATAACCAATGATTTTATTTTGTGTTGACATAAAACTCCGCTAGGCAACGGCAATAGTTACCAAAAATAACAAATGCAGTTCTCCAATTTGCAATACGGTTCTATGACGTCACACCGCGTGATAGCGCGAAATGACAACAAAACCATGCAGTCAAATGCAATGTAATGTGTTATATTCGGATTTAAAGGTGATTTTATTAAGTTTTGGTTGTTTAGATTTGATGTACATGGCCACCAATATCTGAAGGTTCCTCTTATTGTGCGTATGAGTAAGGATCACCGTATTGTTGACCAAAATCTGTCTGATATTACTTACATATATATGTTTTTCAGAGAAATGTTGTTTAATTTTACTCTGATCAGAAAGATGACATGTAAGTCTACGGGAGAGCATGGTTGTAGTAAAACCAATATATGTACTGGGTTTTGTATTAGTATCAGAGTTGCAATCTCTGAATGGGCATGTAAATTGGTACACTACATTGGTTTTTTGTAGAGAATTTAGTTTAGTGCTTGTAGGGTTATTATAGACTATGAGGTCGATTGATTTGAATTTTTTATAATATATAATGGGCTTAATTTGATTATTACTTTCCACTGTTTTAACATTTCTACGTATTATGTTTTTGAGAGTTTTTTCATCTTGTTTGTAATTATTATGTATTTGGTTGTAATAGTATAAGTTAATAGTGTTATGTTTATTTTGATGTAAACCATTATTATCAATATTGTTAGAGCTATTGTTTACTTTGTTGAGATACATTTTAATTTGTTGATCAATAACGTAGTTAGGAAATCCATTATTGACAAGTGTTTGCTTAATATTGTGTAATTCTTTATAAAATATAGATTTGGAAGAAGATATCATTTGTGTGCGTTGAAGTAAGTTTTTTTATAACAGCTAACTTATATCGTTGGGGGCATTCACTATTATAATTAAGAAGACACGAATTTATGCTAGTTGGTTTCCTAGATAGAGAAGTAGTAAATCTATGTGTGCTAGAATCAATGAATACATCAAGGAATGGGATTTTGTTATTAATATTAAGTTCTAATGCAAATTTGAGGATGGAGTGACTTTCAAATTTATTTTTAAGATATGTAATTTGATCGATATTTTTAGTTAAAACAAAGATGTCATCTATGTATCGTACATATATAGAGGGTTTGTTGTTGTCATTAATTATTTTATTTTCTAAATTTGCCATATAATAATTAGAAAATAGGGGACCTATATATATATATATATATATATATATATATATATATACAATCTGCTAAATACAGGTCGGAGATACTAGAATTAGGCAGGTACAATAATTTAAATTCTTGGGAAGTGTTATAACAGAATACGGAAGGTGCGACACAGAGATCCGAAGGCGAAATGGCATGGCGAAAGAAGCATTCCAGAAGTTGAGCAAAGTGTTAAGAAACAGGATGATTTCGCTAAAACCAAAGAAGAGAATACTGGATTGCCAGGTGTTGTCAGTTCTTCCATATGGCAGTGAATGCTGGACAATATCATCAAAGATGAAGGAAAAAATTGAAGTAACTGAAATGTGCTTCTACAGAAGAATGCTGCGGATATTATGGATCGAGCATGTAAGCAATGATGAAGATTTGGAAATAATGGAAACGAAAAGGAAATTAATACTACGCATCAGGACGAGACAGCTGTAATTCCTGGGACATGCACTGAGGATGGAGGGCTTAGAGAACCTGAACTAACAGGCCAGATAGTGGGAAAAAGAGACAGGGGAAAGCAACAGATAACATATTTGAAACACCTAATCAGGTGGATGATGGAACGAGGGTTGCATGGTGCACCAGGACGAGGTGTGATAAGAGCCACCAGTGATACTGAGACGTGGAAAGCCACGATCGCTTTCATCCTGAAAGAACATGGCACATAGAAGAAAAATTTTAATGTAGTCAAAATATTGCATCGATTGATATAAACACATTTTATTAATGACTACATTGTTTCTTTACAGCTTCGAAATGGAGCAGAAACATTCATAAGTTGATAATGAGGTGTGATGCATGAGCTGTAAACACTTGAATCTATTAATCGCAAATCTTATTATAAATAACTGCATTTTTTCCATCTTAATGCAAGTGTGGTCTGACAAATTCGTGGGCTGACTACGAACGAATGATGTTAGACCTGTGAAATCATGAGTGATTTAATTTCAATATTTTCTGTTAAAACGTCATTTTTTCATTCAATGTGTGAGGGTAAGCTATAAACTTGATGCGCTGACTAGGGTAGAGCTATACAATCTTCCATGAATTAATTTCAGCTCTTATTAATAATTCTATGTTTTTTCCCAGTTACGAGTCTGGGTTGAAAATTCATAGACTGATTATTTTTTATTTATTTACTTTTTTTTATAATCGTGCAACCCCAAGCAAGGCATTTTACTGCCACTTTTGTGCATGAGTTTACATAGGAGGAATGTCATGAGAAAGAGTGACAGGTTATAGTGAGTGTCAAGAAATTGTTAATAGATGGATGACTGTGGCTATAAAGTGAGGGATCAGTTAATATAATGATTGTAATGTGCAACCGATCCCCCACATTATACTCACATTAAAATAGTACAGAATTTTTTTTTAATAATCCTATCGTACCAAGCAATGTATTTTACTGCCACTGTTGTGCATGAGGTTACATAGGAGGAATGTTATGAGAAAGAGTGACAGGTTATAGGGAGTGTCAGAAAGAGGATATGAGAAGGATGAGAATACTGATGAGATTGGGTTTGATGGAGAAAGAAGCATGAGAGAAAGGATGCAAGTTAGTGAGACAGGAGATGACTATTGACTTTACATTTAAATTCTTGGAGATTGTCGCTGTCGGGGAAGTAAGTAAACGGAACGGAATTCTTCAGGCGGGAAAGGCGAGAAAGAAGCTGTTGGAGTAGAATTTGCGTTTACAATTAATCGATTTCACAGTATAAGTGTGTAAACTAGATGCTAATCTTGTGGCTCGAGGAAATTTAGATATAGGAGGTACAATTGAGCTTAGTTCATCGGAGCAGAAGCCGTGAAAGTATTTGTAGAAGAGACACAGGGAAGCCGAACTGCGCCGGTGAGAAAGAAACTGCATCCTAGCTGCCAATCGGGATCGATCACAGATTCTCCGTTGGATTCGGTCGAGGACATCTAAGTGGATAGCATGAGCACTCGACCAGATATGGCTGCAGTATTCAATGCACGGGTGGATGGTAGCTTTGTTTATGTGCAGGATTGTTTCAGACGGGAAAAAAAAACTTCCTGGCCCTGCACAGAGAACCGAATTTCTTAGCAGCGGATTTAGCTATAAATTCTATAATTTTCCCACTTGAGGTCTGATGTGAGAGTTAACCCGAGGATGCGCAGTGTGTTACTTTCAGGGAGAGTAGCCAGATCTATGCTAATGGGCGATAAGACCGAGGGTCTGTGATGGTTAATAGATAGCAGCTTCGTTTTGGAAGCATTAGAATTTACAAGACATTTCTTGAATGAGTTGTGCTACTGCTGTTGAAAATTTTATCTGTATATTTATCTCTTCTTTTTAATAAATGCTTTGTTTCTTTCCGGTGGGAAGGTAGGCTGAAAATTTCGTAGGCTGACTATGAATGAACTATGCTCGAACTGTGATATTTTGTATGGTTTCATTTTAAACTTTTGTTGTTATTAACTGCTTTACTTCTTTCCAGATGAGAAGGTGGGCTGAAAATTTCGTAGGCTGACTATGAATGAATTATGCTCGAACTGTGATATTTTGTATGGTTTCATTTTAAACTTTTGTTATTAACTGCATTACCTCTTTCCAGGTGGGAAGGTGGGCTGAAAATTTCGTAGGCTGACTATGAATGAATTACGCACGAGCTGTGAAATTTTACAAGGCAAATAGCGACAATTTAACTATCGCACTCTGTAGATTTGCTATATACGTATATATATACATATGCACTACCGGCCATAAAATATTAGGTCACCCCAGTTTTTTTAAAAAGAAATGATGTATTTCATACTATTTTTAGTTTACATTGCCAAGGGGATAATTCTGAATGAAAATAGAATGGTTCTTTTGTTATTATTATTTTGGAAATGTTACAAGGCAGCCAGGAAGCTTCGGACAGTCAATAATAAGAAGAGACTAGCATGGTGAAGACAGCACAAAAACTGGACACCAGAACAGTTCATTTAATGCACATATTATTGTGCAGTATTAACAAAATGAGTGGAGGTACCTATTTAGTATTTATTGCCACGTGGATAATTCTAAATGAAAATAGAATGGTACTTTTGTTAATACTGCACAATAACATGTGCATCAAATGAACTGTTCTGGTGTCCATTTTATGTGCTCTCTTCCCCATGCTAGTCTCTTCTTCTTATTGGCTGGCAAATTTTGTGTGATCTAATTTTAAACTCTTGCTTTTATAAATGCATTATTTTTTGTAAGTGGGAAGGTGGGCTGAAAATTTTGTAGGCTGACTATGAATGTATTATGCTTAAGCTGGCTACCTTGTAAAATTTTGCCAAGTAATAATAACACGGGTGAGAAGTTATGTCTTTGTCATACACACTTTTGTATTTTAGTATATTGACTGAATTCATTTTTTATCCGTATGCAGGTGGCGTAAGTCAGTATAAGTACTGAGTTTTTCTAATATCCTTTCCAAATATGTCCAGACTACTTACCAGTCGAAACAGTTCTTTGTGACGTATTGTTGTAGAGCAGCTGACACCCGTGCAGCACTCTCAAAAATGGAATGGTCTGTGAATCAAATTACCTAATACGAATAAAGATAAATAGCAGTCGGGCATTTGAACTGTCACTGAGAATCTGAGTGGAACGACTGCGATCGCTCACTTTGTGACTTCGGACTGAGAGCAGATGTGGCTCCGCCGAAAAGTAGTCCCCTCTGGGAAATAGAAGACAAAAAATTTCGTATGAGACTACGGACTCAGTTTTGCCCACTTTAGTTGACCTTTTGCTGCATCTACATCAGGTTTCTGTCCACGTTGGGAGGTCGTAAATAATTCGGACCGTCATTGACAGTCTGAGTTGATCCACTGTGTGCGTCAGTCATTCACTTCATATGAAGTCATTCACTTTATTCTCCTTTGGGCGGAGAATAACCTAAACAAGCTATAACAGCTTTAACAAGCTATGACTAGCTTTGTACCCAGTTAAGACGAGGGCTAGGTAATCTTTGACTAGTAACCTTAGTGTACGCGCTCAGATTCCTCACGTTAAAAACCTACCTTCTGGGGAAGTAAAGTAAATAAACTCTCTACCTTCCGGCGGAGTGGAATCCAGACGAGGATCCGCCAAAGCGTAGAGTCTCACCTGGAGAAAATCAAACAGGGAAAAGTGTCCGAGTTTTTGGTCTCGGTTTTACCCACGTTAATAGGCTTTTGCCGCATCTATCTCGGGCTTCTGCCCACGTGAGAAGGTAGTAAATAAATTCGAACTGAAACTGATTTTTATCGGTCTGTGCTCTCTCCGCTCTAACAACTTAATCTCATCTCTCTTTGTAATTATTGTTGTTCTGTCTCATCAGTGTTTGTCTTGTTTTTACTTAATATCTATTAGTACGGATATTGTACTGTAAATACTTCAGCCCATATCATTGGGTATCGTATTGCCACCATGGCGATAAACATATATTTTATCAAAGCTTTTACATAATCTATTAAACCATGTTACACGTCGTTCTGCATTGTTCATTTCAGTTTTCTCGGCAGGATCCAAAGGAGAATCAGTGATGTGATAGTTACTAACTTGGCGGCTCGATTCCAGCCACTTCCTCACCGACGGGATGTGGTTACCCTCTGTCTGTTCTAGAAATACTTTTATGACTTCTGCTTCGACGAACTTAAGTCATTGGTGCCCCTGCCACATGAGTTTACTTGTGCAACCAGACTGGTAACTGGGTCCCAACCATTCACAATTTGATCAACCAAATGCAACCGATAATTCTACTCCATCAGCTTCTTTTCTCGCACTTCCCGCCTGTAGAACTCTCTTCCATATTCTTGCTCTCTTGACAGCTACAACCTCCAGAACCACTTGACTCCAGTTCTTCCTACATCACCCTGTATATCTTTTCCTTTTTCTCTACCTTTGCAACTGTCATCACACCTGTATTCCCATCCTTCTCTTGTTCCCTTCTCTGACACCCCCTGCAACTAGTTTGTCTTTCTCTTTACTCTCCTCCTATCTAATATTTTTCTATTGTGTAGCCCCCTGTGCATCAGTTGCGTAATCCCCTTTCTTGGGGTGAAATGATTAAAACAATATTTGTTGCAATCCACATTCAGAGAAAAACCCGAAACTCAACACACACTCACCTAACTCCCAAATTGAATAGAAAATAATCTTACGTATCTTTTTTGCATTTATCGCGTGTATTTATATAGCTAATATAGTCCCGTGTGTTTATGTAGATTATATAGTATTCTGTGTTTATATGGTTTATGTGGACTGGTATGTTTATATAGTTTATATAATCTCATGAGTTTGTAGCGGAACTCTGGATCCTGATTTGTCACCAAATCGCAAAATTCAAAATACGTCAGAGAAACGGTTTTTCCACAGCTAAAGAAAAAGCTTCCTTGCCGGAGCTACCCCACGTGACTGGGTAAATATCTGAAGATGGTCTCTAACCGGTCACGGCAGGTAGCCAGGGGAGGTGGATTCCTGACACACATCTAAAATGTAACGGCAACTTCAAATCGACCAGGAGATAAGGTCAGGTCTCACCTTGTTCTCTTTTTCTTTCTCCTTATCTATTTCAACAATTACTACTAGGAACATTTTGTACGAACTCTTGATACCTTAACTTTCTCAATGAACATTAACTTCTACATTATTCCTTCTTTTAATAAATTTCTATTTTAACATTAAAAATGTATATTTTATTATCCCACTCTTCTACACTAATCCAGACATTCCAACTGATGAAGACCTTCGGATGATAAATTCAACATAAAACTTGTAAACAGTAGAGAGTTCGGTTAAGTCTGACACAAGGACGAACAAAAGAAACATTAACCAGATTCCTACACTTCAAGTTTATATAGATTATATAGTTTCGTGTGTTTATAAATATTATATAGTCTTCTGTCTTCATATGTATTAAATAGGCACGTGTATTTATATAGATTATATAGGTTCGTGTGTTTATATAGACTATATAATGTCGTATGTTTATAATGATTATCTAGGCGTCTACGTTTATACTGATTAAAAACGCTCGTGTGTATATATATATAGATTATACAGTCGCTTGTGTTAATATAGATCATATACCCTTCTGTATTTATAGGATCTTGTATTTTTATTATATAGACACCTATGTTTATATAGGTTACTAGCAGTATAGTCCGGCGTTGCTCGGGTGTAATGAAAGCTTTTATATATATATATATATATATATTATCGATTTTCTGCACTATTGTAAGAACTGCAACCTTAAACCTTCTGAATATCGTTTCTTGTCTTTGTCTATGAATGTATCAAATTTGATTAAAATCAGACCACTTGTTCTATAACCCGATTTTTTCGATTATCGATTTTCGATATTTATCGGGGGTACCTCGACACAAAACATGGCTAAGAACACTAGCAGAAGCTTATAGTGCAACTGTAAATTTTCAAGAAAATCGGTTCAGCCGTTTCGTAGTCTATAAGTAATGGAAATACACACTGACACACACACACACACAAAGTTCCATTTATAAATAAGTTTAGATATAGGTTCGTGTGTTTATATAGACTATATAATGTCGTATGTTTATAATGATAATTTAGGCTTCTACGTTTATACTGATTAAAAACGCTCATATGTATATATAGATTATAAAGTCTCTTGTGTTAATATAGATCATATACCCTTCTGTGCGTTGTGGTACAGTGGATATCGGCTCGGAACAAGAAACCGGGGAGCCGAGTTCGAATTCCAGTTGAATCCATTGTATTCACTTACGCGCAAATACCCTTGGGAAAGGTATTAATCCGTCTCTTCCTTCCAGTTATGGGTTAAATAACAGGACATATTGGGTTCTATAGCCTTGGTCGGCAACCAGTCTACCGCAGAAAGCAATGGCAACCTACTGCGGGATAATCTTCTGCCCAGTCAGTCATGTCTCTTTCGAGACATGATCGCCCAAGCGTGTATCACGTATGGCACTTAACTGACTGACCCTTCTGTATTTATAGGATCTTGTATTTTTATTATATAGATATCTATGTTTATATAGGTTATGGTATAGTATGTTTGTATATTTTATATAGGCTCATGTGTTTATACAGATTACATAGTATTGTGTTTGTATATATTATATTGTCTCTTTTCTGTAAGACGATAACATTACCTTGTTTAAAAGCTGCTAATTCATTTTACTGCAGAAATCAAATGAAATCCAGCGTAACATGAGAATCTGATTAAGTAGAGTTATTTTACCCTAAGAATGGATGTAGATTTTTTTATCCCCTTGCTTCTCGCGGAAACAACTTTACTCCCTTCTGAGATAATTAAAACACAAGATTCCCCATTTAATTATGCTTTTTTTATTTACCTTTTGCTGAAACACGTTGTTGTTAATTACTGTTGCATTAATTAAGCTCTATATTTATGATTATAATTTTTCTTTTAATGAAGGGTGAAAAATATTCGTAGAAATTTGCAAAGAAACTCATTCTTTTGCCAAACATATAAGCAGAGACATAATCTCATAGATAGATAGATAGATAGATAGATAGATAGATAGATAGATATTGCAAAAAATGAAAAAAAGAACAGAAAAATACTCTGAAAATCATGAATTCCAGGCCAGTAAGAATAATAAAAAAGGTTTGAAATTGTTGAGACAGATCATAGATAGATAGATAGATATTGCAAAAAATGAAAAAAAGAACAGAAAAATACTCTAAAAATTATGAATTCCAGGCCAATAAGAATAATAAAAAAGGTTTGAAATTGTTGAGATAGATCATAGATAGATAGATAGATAGATATGAATACACAGATGTATAAAAAACACAGAGAAACTGATAGATAGATAGATAGATAGATAGATAGATAGATAGATAGATAGATAGATAGATATGAACACACAGATGGATAAAAAACACAGAGAAACTGATAGATAGATAGATAGATAGATATGAACACACAGATGGATAAAAAACACAGAGAAACTGATAGATAGATAGATAGATAGATAGATAGATAGATAGATAGATAGATAGGTAGATAGATATGAACACACAGATGGATAAAAACACAGAGAAACTGATAGATAGATAGATAGATAGATAGATAGATAGATAGATAGATAGATAGATATGAACACACAGATGGATAAAAAACACAGAGAAACTGATAGATAGATAGATATGAACACACAGATGGATAAAAAACACAGAGAAACTGATAGATAGATAGATAGATAGATAGATAGATAGATAGATAGATAGATATGAACACACAGATGGATAAAAAACACAGAGAAACTGATAGATAGATAGATAGATAGATAGATAGATAGATAGATAGATAGATAGATAGATATGAACACACAGATGGATAAAAAACACAGAGAAACTGATAGATAGATAGATAGATAGATAGATAGATAGATAGATAGATAGATAGATAGATAGTGAACACACAGATGGATAAAAAACACAGAGAAACTGATAGATAGATAGATAGATAGATAGATAGATAGATAGATAGATAGATAGATAGATATGAACACACAGATGGATAAAAAACACAGAGAAACTGATAGATAGATAGATAGATAGATAGATAGATAGATAGATAGATAGATAGATATGAACACACAGATGAATAAAAAACACAGAGAAACTGATAGATAGATAGATAGATATGAACACACAGATGGATAAAAAACACAGAGAAACTGATAAGAACAGATAGATAAATAGATAGATAAATTATGAAGAGGTTTCAATAGATAGATAGATAGATAGAGAGAGAGAGATAGGGAGAAAAGCCTTTGAATAAATGAAGGAAGAATAGTGTGAACATACTGAGTGTCAGGCTAGTAAATATACTAGAAAAAGTAGATGTGAAAATGTTGAGACAGATAGATAGATAAATAGATTCGAACAGGCTAAGATAGATAGATCGATAGAAAGTTTAACTGCAACGTCAATTGCTATTTTGTATCTCCTTGATTCTCATCTTTCTCATATCTTTTTTTCTCACTGTAATCCCCACCGCACCAGTGGCGGTCACGCCTTGCTTTGGATGAAGCACTTATAAAAACCAAAACCCTAAAACAACAAAATAGATACATAATTTACAGATTTAGATAGATAGATCGATAGATAGATAGGTACACATAAATTGACTACATAATATGAAAGATTTGTGATAATCGACCTTATGTAGTTTTTTTGTTAGAATTTTTTAAATTTTCGCACACACAATGTATTTTTCTATAGTTTATATATAGATAAGTTTACGTGTGTACATTAGTTAAATGTTATCTTAATTTGTTACTCGTATTTGGGTAGACGCTATGTTTATTTATTAATCAGTACATTTATGTAGTTACGTATGCCAACCTGGATATTTGAGAAATTTTATCAGAGAAAAATATGTACACTCCGGCAGTATACGAACCTGAATCGCCATAACAATATCGGCTCGGAAAGAGAAATTGGTGAGCCTAGTTCGAATTCTAGTTGAATACCCTGCATTCACTTAAGCACTGGTATCTTTGGGAAAGGTATTAATCCATCCTTTCCCTGCAGTTATGGGTTAAATAACAGGGTAGGACTTGGGGACACTGCCCTTAAAAAACAAATCTCAATGAATCATGATACTCGAAATGAAAAAAAGTATTACTAGACATAAAACTTATATAAAAACAACAATAAATTGTTGAAAGAAAAAAGGTATTAACACCAACAAATAAATAAAATTTAGTTGTCAATAAATGACCTGCCGAGGTTGATATGCCATAAAATAAAACAACCAACCAACCAATCATTTCGTCTAACGGTTTACTCCAACCAAAAAATTTAAGAAAGAGAAAATTGAAGGATGATTACTTTTATATCTAAATTATGTATCATTATATATATTACAATAATAATTTGAATGTGGGTTAATAATTTATGAAAACAGATACATATTTTAACTGTAATTATCGTCTCGTCGCGATGGTCAACGGAAATACATAGAATAAAATAATTAATTTATATATAAACATTAAAAAATTTATAAACGTGAAGTGTAACATCGAATATTAGTTGCCCGGGAAAAAAACTTCACGGAAATTATAATGGCAACATCATTATCAACATCCCTACAATGAAAATGTTGAATTTATATGACTGAACAACCAGTGCTGCTCGGGTAACGGTTTTCATCACAACGAGGGAATCAGATTGGGATAACAGTGTAGTAACTGTTCTTCTCATCTCTAAGGATCCTCGGTATGACAGTAAACTGTGTACGTCAGCAAGAACTCTTATTGGAATGTAGTGAGCAGAATAGAACCACATCTAAATTGCTGTTGTTCCTAGGTCCGCCCTGACCCGGAGTATTAGCACCTGTTAGGGTACCAGCTATGGGCAATTTGTTAACCCCAAAACTGGTGTTAAAACAGTATGAAAGTGAAAAAATGTACTTTTATAGAAAAATTTACATTTTTGAAGGAAAAATATTACCGACAATACATTTTTGAATGGAAAAAATATTACCATAACAAATTTTTGAAAGAAAATATATTACCAGCAATTTATTTTTGAATACAAAACTGTAAGACACCTTCAGTTTTCTAAAATAAAAAAAATAATTTTTTTTATTCAAAATCTAACGAAATCTACTTTCTCAATATAAGGAAACATTACAAAAAGTACCTTAAAACACCACATTTTTGGCATTAAATAACCTGCAAAGGTTGATATGCCGTTAAGCAAAACCCAAACTCTAAAATCTCATCTCTAATGGTAATGGTGATATTAGCCGTTTCACTATGTTATATATTTAACTGTCTGGTACAAGGCCACAAACAAACACGGGTGTATATAAAAATATATCTTATATTTTTATTGATGACCGATGGACCGTGTGGCACAGGGCAGAGAATTGAGAGCGCGCTTCTAATGGGGGTTCGACGTAGTGACGGGGGGTTCGACGGGAGTGTAGCCTCTCTGCTTAGCTCGTCTAGCTTCTTCTTCGACTTCTGGTCTTGTCTGGCTCTCTCCCCAGACTGCCTGTCGAGACTGACTTCTTCGACTTCTCTGTTTCGACTTCTGACTGGCTCTGACTGACTGGCGAATCCGTGTTTTTCGCAGTCTTTATATATCTTCCAAAACCGGGAATCGTTTCTTCCGGCTTTGCCTTGATCACGCGACGCCTACACGACGCCTACGTAAATTCTCAGAGACACCTGTCTGTTTGCTCTGAGCTATTTCCGCTCTGCCGGAAATAGGGTCAAAATGACATCCGCTGCTTTCAATGACCGAAAACACCCACGCTTCATCAGCCTTCTTCGGGTGGGGCCAGATTATTATATTACAACTATATGCAAACATTTATTATTGACCGAACATCCAATACCGCTTTTGGTTGAAATTTATAAAATCATTCTCCTTGTTTTTTTTTTATGTCCAGTAGCTCTTATCGGCTTTTCTTATGTGTCGTTTTTTTTTAATTTTGTACGCCTGTCTATAAGGTTCAATTAAACGTCGTCCTCGCGTCGATCTACAGGCTTTATACGGTCGAAGCCATTTTTAAGAATTCATCTGAGAAAGCGTTGACAGTTTAGATGTTTCCGAACGGGTTTGGCACCATGCATGGCATTCATATAAATATCTCGATCTGACGAGATTACTTAAGATCTTATATGTGTTGGGTAGGTGGGTCAGCCATGCCTGGTACAAGGCTACTTCCAAACCTAGCCGAAAATGCCCGTATTTAAGGATATCATCAATTTGTTGAAAAAATAAGTAGAATTTTGTTTGAACATTAACATAAGGAAACAATCTGCATTCTCAAACCGAGAAGCCAGTGCTATAAAATGTTATAAAATCTTTCTATAAAAACAATTTTAAAAGAAAGTAGGATTCTTAAGAACAGGAACTGTTGTCTCTCTTTTTAGTATTGACGGTGAGGACGGTTTCCTTCCTAGCATTTTGTTTGACGTAATATGGAACGTCAACGCCTCGATTATGTCATTATTTTCTTCACAAGTAACACGTGTTATTCATTTTAATTGTTGCTGCTCTTGGTAGTTTTCAAGTTATCTGGTCGAGTTCTTTTTGATTTTGTACGCTTCTCTACAAGGTTTGATTAAACCCGCTACGACCTAAAGTCTGCCTTCGGTCGAAGCCATTTTTAGGAATTGTTCTTAGAAAGTGATAGTATACGGCTGACAGGTTAAAATATATTCGAACGGATTTGGGGTGATGAATGACATTCATATTAAAGTTTCAATCTATTTATGTCAGTCAGTTAAGTGCCATACGTGATACACGCTTAGGCGATCATGTCTGGAAAGAGTGCGCAAACAGTCAGTTAAGGTGTTGTGCGTTGTGGTGCAGTGGATATCGGCTCGGAACGAGAAATCTGGGAACCGAGTTCGAATTCCAGTTGAATTCATTGCATTCACTTACGCGCAAATACCCTTGGGAAAGGTATTAATCCTTCCAGTTATGGGTGAAATAATAGGACAGATTGGGGTCTAAACCCTTGGCACCCAGTCTACCGCAGAAAGCAATGGCAACCTACTGCGGGATAATTTCTGCCCCAGTCAGTCTTGTCTATTTCGAGACATGATCGCCCAAGTGTGTTTCACGTATGGAAATTAACTGACTGACTATTTATGTACTCATATTTAAAACAATTTTTCAAGCCATCTAATATCGCTCTAGCTAGTATTGATGGGGAGATTCTTTTCGTAAACATTTACATGAAGTTGTGTGAAAGCTCATCAACTTGATTGCCATTATTTTATCTGTGAGTTACATGGGTTTTCCATTTTATTTTTTGTGGCTATTGGTAGTCTGCAAAAAAAAAAAAACTTCCGATGGTGTCTTGAAACTTTCTGGAAATATCCCATTATGGCGTCTAGTAAGATTTGTGATTTTATGATGTGAACGACGCATTATCTTGGAGTAAAAGAGAACACCTGTCCTCATCTTCTTTCTACGTTTCGACTTGATTGCTTACGTCAGTTTTCTTAATTCTGATGCATTGTCCTGTTCATTAATATTTTCTTTTCTTTTCCAGTTAATCTATCATGATTACGATTTCAGAATTCCAAAAACAAAAGCCATTTCTCTACCAACAGACGCGTCTTACTTTCACAACTTCGTAGGATGAAACAACAGAGTGATTCAATTGTTTGTTTGTTTTTAATCATTTCATCCCCCCCAAAATTAAAGTCCAAAAGGATAAAAAAAGACTGGATACAGTGTGTATTAAAAAAACTATAAAGGACGAGCAGTATACAACAGGGTAGAAGATGACAATTGACGATGCATTTAAAGGTAGTTCTACAGGCGGAAGGTGTGACGAAAGAAACTGTTAAAATAGAAGTGGAGATTATATTTAACTCTTTCACCATTAAAGAGGCGGGACCTACATGCCAATTAGCAGCGCGCGCTTAAATTCACTTGGTCGGGACACCAGGGGAAAAAGCTTGAACGAGCAGTTGCCATAAAAATATTTGTAGAATTGACGGAAAACTTCCATATCACATCGGTGAGAAAGTGACTGAGATGCAACGACAGAACCTATCACATTCCTGATCCTTCTTTGGGGTTTGTCGAGAACCTCAAGAGAAAAAGCAGGAACACCCGAATTAATTTGGGTTTGTGATTTTGAGTTTTGTTTAACTCCATCTCAACCTCTAATATGCAAAAAAAGTTGGGATTTTAAGGTATTTTTTTTAAATGTTCGGATTTTAATGAAAATATTAATGAAAATTTTCTGTTTTTATTTTTTTTATTTTAGAAAATTGAAAATGTCTTTAGTTTTATTTTCATTATTTATTATTTATTCTGTGCTGACCCTGACTTAATTCCGCAGTTAATAATGCATATTCGTTTGGTCAGTGTGGAATTTTGCCAAGAAAAGTATTTTGCATTGAGCGACGCAATGAGATGTCAGTTAAGTGCTTTACGTGATACACGTTTGGGCGATTGTGTCTAAAAAAAGTCATAACTAACTGGGCAGAATATTTTCCTGTAGGAGGTTCCCATTACTTTCTGTGGTAGACTGGTTGCCAACCAAGGCTATACAAATATAAACATTCAAAAGTTGCATTCAAGAAAGAAAGAATTAGAGAAACACACTCAATAATCATAGATCTTGTCACAAATTTTAAGGAGCTGGAACAAGATGAATCCTATAAATAACTAAAAGTCAACGAAAGACATAGAATAGTGTCAGTTAAGTTTTTTTATTTTAGAAAATTGAAAATGTCTTTAGTTTTATTTTCAAAAATGTTTTGCTGAATTTTTTTTTTCTTGAAGAGTGTGATTTGATAAAATTTCTTTCTGAAAAAGTATATTGTTGGTAATATTTTTCCTTCAAAATTGTATATTTTTCTATAAAAGTTTATTTTATGCATATATTTCTATAAAAATTTATTTGTATACTTTCATAGTATTTTGATCCCTGTTTGGGAGATAACTATTTGCCCATAACTGGGACACTAACAGGTGCTCTCACTCTTTGTCAGGGTGGACCTGGGACCAACAGCAATTAAAAGGTGGTTCCATGTTCCTCACAAATTCACAATCAGTGGCATTGCTGCTGGTTGCATTTTACCGTCATGCCCAGGAGCCCCAAATGAATATGGCAAAAGTATTCAATGCACAGACGTGTGGTAGAGTTATGAATATACAACATTGATTCTGTCTAGAAAGGTTTTCTAGACACAGGCATAGACCTAACATTCCTAGCAGTTGATGCAGCTGATGCATTCGTTCCACTTCATGTCGTTTGTAAAAGAGAGCCAAACGAGGATTTGTGTGTTGCTCAATCTAATATGAAGCTCCGCGACCCGTAACGGCCGACGCAGTTGCCCACGCGCGTCACAGAACGAAGGCGACAGCAAAGCGCCGGTAGATTGCGGCATGCGTCACGTATATTAGCTCTAGAATTGCCACAGTTATCCATCGCCTCCACGGAGGATAACGGTTTCGAGAATTACGTCCGGTTCCCGAGCCGTTTGCAGTTTCGCCCGTTCTAATGCGTGGCGTGAACTTACACTTGAATGGCTTAAACACTTAAGAATTGTTTTGAATCTTCCATTCAGGTTCTTTCTTGTGTTACAAATCTGGGGTAGATGTTCTCAGGGACAGCCTGGACGTGAATCTCAATTGTGATTAAATTGTCAAAGCTTTTCGGCTTCTACTCTAATATCATTCTTGGGACGCAACTTGCAGGCAACTTGCACGTCCTCTATATTTCAGTTAAATCAGTATAGATATACTTATGCCTATGGACTTAAATACCAGTTGGATAATAAGACGTTTATCATCCAAAACCATCCGTGGTTGTAGTTTTGGAAGACCTGACCGAGGGTAAAATTCTGTGATGATCCTGACTGAATTCCGCAGTTAATAATGCATATTCGTTTGGTCAGTGTGGAATTTTACCAAGAAGTGTTTTGCATTGAGCGACGCCAGATGTCAGTTAAATGCTTTACGTGATACACGTTTGGGCGATTATGTCTTAAAAAAGACATAACTAACTGAGCAGAATATTTTCCCATAGAAATTTCCGATTACTTTCTGCGGTAGACTGGTTGCCAACCAAGGCTATAGAAATATAAACATTCAAAAGTTGCATTCAAGAAAAGGAGAATTAGAAAAACATACTAATTAATCATACATTTTGTCACAAAGTTTAATGAGCTGGAACAAGATGAATCCTATAAATAACTAGAATGCAACAAAAGACATAGAATACAGTCAGTTAAATGCCATAAGTGATACACGCTTCGGGCGATCATGTCTCGAAAAAGACATGACTGACTGGGCAGAACATTTTCATGCAGTAGGGTGCTATTACTTTCTGCAGTTGTCTAGTTGCCGACCAAGGCTTTAGATCACAATCTGTCCTGTTATTTAATCCTTAACTAGAGGAAAGAGGAGAATTATTATTTTCCTAAGGGTATTTCTGGGTAAGTAAATGCAATGAATTAAACTAGAATTCGAACTCGGCACCTCGATTTCTCGTTCTGTGTCGATGTCCACTGCACCACAACGCACTCGGTGAAAGATGCAGCAGCGAAGGCTGGATTTTGTTTTGACAAAAAGGGTTTAAAAATGTTAGCGTCATAAATATAGGGAGTGCACCGAAAGTGCCAAATGTCAAAATGGGGACAACTGTTTAAGTGACGTCAGTTGTCACAGAGGCAGTTTGGTTCAAACAGCAATTTGGTTCAAACCGAGAAAGAAGACAGAAAGGCCAGCTGGCTGGATGCAGATACGATGCGTGTGTGCTAACATCTGACAATACCATCCACTCCATAATACAACCAAGTCACTGATGAGAAATGAATAAAAATATCGGATTTTTTAAAATTTATATATAAAGCGTTGCAGTCCGTCATTTTAACAGTGAAATTGCTCGTTGATTTTATCAGTCAAAATGCAAGTCAGTTTGGTTCAAGTTTAAAATTCGTCGATTTATCTTGTGAAAAGACAATCAACATTTGGTTCAAGCTTATTCTCGCCGAATGGGTTGTGGTTTATATTCCTGTCATATTGATTGAGAGGATGTTTCACGAACTACTGAGAAGAAAACGTCGTCATTTTTGCTTGGAAGAAGATAATATTTCCCAAAAATTCGTAAACACTTGTAAAAAATTTAAATTTTACTCGCCAATAATCTAAGGTTACTAAAAAACACTTGCGAAAAATTGAAATTTTACTCGCAAAAACAACAAAAATTATTGCTCAAAATAAAGAGCATCATTTTCCAAGACATTCTGCCATCGATCTGCAAGCTTTCGGATCTGGTCAAAGTACCATTCTTGACACGCTTCATCGACTTCATCAAACGAGTCAAATCAGTGGCCCTTCAGGAAATATGTTGCATTGAGCAGAAAAGGCCGTAATCTGATGGAGCACAGTCAGGACTGTAGGCTGGATGTGGCAGAACCTCACTGCCGTCCAGTTCCTCAAACTTGTCCTTGGTCTTCTTGGTGGTGTGTAGCTTGACATTGTCCTGCTGCATCAAAGCGCTCTTTCGGTTGATCAGAGCCGGGTACTTTTGCTTCAACTTTTCGTAGACCCGCTCAAGTCGCTGACAGTAAAGTTCGGCACTGATGGCACGACCGTTCGGAACCATCTCAAAATACACGGTTCCATCAAAGTTCCACCAAACGCACAACATGACTTTCTTGCTGAATCGATCTTCTTTTGGAACCGACGGTGTTTCTTGCCCTTTCTGAACCCATCGCTTGTCTCGATTATGCTGGACCAGATTGACCCATTTCGCAAGTGTTTACGAACGTTTGGGACAACCTAATAATTTTTGAGTCACTGATTTTAATTTTCAGGAAATTGAGTTTCATTTAATCCCTGACGAATTAGTTTCCTGAATATACAACAAATATGAATTTCTGGTTGGTGTTTGTTTCCCGTCTACAGAGTATACAACAATTATGATTCTGGATTGCAGATTTACTACCCGTGGAAGTGTGTATATTGCAGTAATTCTTTCACAGTTGCATAAGAAGGGGAGTCTTCAGCCAGAGTGCTTGTACAATGTCCTCGTAAATTTGCCTGGGTATCATACTTTTTTTTTAAAGATACTTAATGTCTGCTTGGGTCTCTGTTTTATCAAATTTTTAGAGGTAAATTTTATTTGCTCAATATGTAGAATTAAAAATTGATATAAATTAAAAATAGAAAAATGGGAGGGTAGAATGCCATTAAACAATGATTTTTTCGATTATCGATTTTCGATATTTATCGGGGGTATCTCGACACAAAACCTAGCTGAGAACACTCGTAGACGCTTATAGTACAACTGTGTCAATTTTCAAGAAAATCGGTTCAGCCATTTCGGAGTCTATAGGTAACGGACACACACACACACACAGACACACACACACAGACACACACAAAGTTTCATTTATAAATAAGTTTAGATTTAGATAGATCAGTATGTGCACGTATAGGTTTACATATTATTTCAATCTCTCCTTCAGGTACTCTCTCTTTCACACACACACATACACACACACACACACACACACACATATATATATATATATATACACACTCACAGGGCGTAGGGTAACATGGACTTCTACTTGCTCCTGTCCATTGTTCTTCTTAATTTCATTTCTCTTGGTATGTGGCCTCCCTTTGTCTCTTCTATAAATACTTTCATGGCTTCTGCTCGAATGAGCTTAAGTCACTGATGCCTCCTCAACAGGTGTTTACTCGTGCAACCAGACTGCCAACTGGGTCCCACCCATTCACAGTCAGGTTAGCCAAATGCAGACGACAATTCTACTCCTGCAGCTTCTTCTCTCGCACTTCCCGCCTGTGAAACTCACTCCCGTATTCTTGCTTTCCTGACGGCTACAACCACCAGAAATTTAAATGCAAAGTTAATACTCATCTACTAACCACTGGCCTCTAGCTCTCTCCCCTCCCCTGTATAACCTTCCCTTTCTCTCCACCTATGTATCTGTCATCGAACCTGCTTTCTCAGCTTTCTATTGTTCCTTTCTAACTAGTTTGTACTCCTCACTCTTTTCTAATTAATCTTTTTACATTTATGTAACCCCCTGCACATCAGTGTCGTTTCCGCCTTGCTCGGGGTGAAATGATTAAAAAAAAAATCTCTCCCAACTCTTGCTCCGACATCAGTCAGTCAGTTAAGTGCCATACGTGATCTATGCTTAGGTTAGCATCTCTCGAAATAGACATGACTGACTGGGTAGAAGATTTGCCATTACTTTCTGCAGATGCTAAAAAAATTCAAAACTTTCTATAGAAGGTAGCTGAAAATAGTGCAAAAAAAGGTCTACAAATAAACTGCAAAAAAACCAAATGAATTGTCATCAGCAAATAGAGAAACCCAAAATGCCAAAAACAGTGCATATTTTTTCAATCCCATCTTCACGCCCTCTCTCTTTGATACTCGCATATATATATACACACACACACAAGGCGTAGGGGACCATGGATTTCTACTTGTCCTGTCCATTGTTCCTCTTAATTTTTTCTCTTTGTAACTCTACCAACTGTTGCCCCGACATCAGTAAGCCAGTTAAGTGCCATACGTGATACATGCTTAGGCGATCATGTCTCGAAAGAGACATGACTGACTGGGAAAAGATTTGCCATTACTTTCTGCAGACGCTAAAGGAAACTACAAGACCTTCTGCAGAAGGCAGCTGAAGAGTGTGACAACAAAGGTGTACAAATAAACTAAAAACAAAAACCGAATGCATAGTCATCAGCAAATGGAGCTACTCAAAATGCCAAATACAGAGCATATTTTTGAATCATGCCATTACGTCCTCTTTTTTTGACACACACACACAACACACACACACACACACACACACACACACACATATATATATATATATATATATATATATATATATACACACACACACACGGGGCGTAAATTTCCCTGGGTGTCATACCTTTTTTTGAAGATACTTAATGTCTGCTCGGGTTTCTGTTTTGTCATTTCTTTAGATTTATCGCACAACTCGAATATTTGTATGGGCCTCATTTTGCAGAGAAATAAAAACGGAAAGAAGAATTAGTTTTTATAGGTTTACAAGTAGGTTTCGCTTGAAGAAAAACTTTCAGATATGAAACAGCTTTCATGCAAGGCTTGCACCTATTTTTACCACCATTGTATAAAAACGAAAAAAAAAAAACAAAACAAAACATTATGCACAAAAGTCTAGCGGTAAATTTTATCTGCCCAAAATTTATTGTCACCGAAAGCGTTAAATTAAATTTTCTTTTCTTCACCACTGAAAAATCAAGACGTTAAAAATTTAAAGAACGATAAGTTTCTTATCTAAATAGTTTTTTTTTTGTCAAATTATGCATCATTTAAAATCTACACAATCAATTTTTCAAAATTTCTTTATGCTAATGAAAACAATTCTTTGGTTTATTATCTTTTGTCAAAACAGGTAACGAAAAAAGAAATAATGAAAATCTAAAAATAAGTATTAAAATTAAAAATATTTAAATGAGTTAAGTGTTTCTGTTTTTATATTTTTTTATTTTTTTACCAGCTTCTAAATATTCATAGAATAAATCCTAAATATTGAACAATGTCAGTGACTGTATTTTCAATCGCGATCATCTTTTTCCCTCTTTTTGGCAGCAATTGAATTCCATGTCAGTAAAACAATGTTTTTGAGGCTAACCAAGAGTCGACACATTTTTCTGCATCTTCATGAGAAGGAAAGTGCTGCTCAGTCAGGCCATGTGCCTTCAATCAGAACAAGTGATAATTAGAAGGACCAATGTCTGGTGAGTACATACTGTGGCGTAGAACCTCTCATTTAAGCTTTTCCAAGTTGATTTTCACCCGGTTTGCAACGTGTTGCCTTTGTCGTGTCTTTGCTCTTTTATTTTCAATGCTCAGCACAAACGCATGAGTTGTAGTCTAAAGCGATCACCTGTGATGGTATCAGTCGGTTTGAGCAGCTCTTAATTATCTACACCGAGCTAATTCCACCGAATGGAGAGCAGAAGCTTCGAACTATAGATATTCGGCTTTGCCACTGATGTTCATGCATAACGTGGTTTGCTCCACAATCTTCTACGCTTGAGGTTATCGTAGTGTATAACCTTTTTATCGCTGGTAACGACACGCTTCAAAAATATTTGCTTTTCTTTCTCGGCTTCAACTCGGGCGGTACCAAATATCCTTGATTTTTAATCATTTCTAATGCTTTTCAAAATTTTGAAATTATTGTGTCAGTAAGTTAATTGCCATACGTGATACACGTTTAGGCGATCATGTCTCGACAGAGACATGACTGACTGGGCAGAAGATTATCCCGCAGTAGGTTGCCATTGCTTTTTGCGGTAGACTGGTTGCCGACCAAGGCTATAGAACCCAATCTGTCCTGCTATTTAACCCATAACTGGAAGGAAGAGACGGATTAATAACTTTCCCAATGGTATTTGCGCGTAAGTGAATGCAATGAATTCAATTGGAATTCGAACTCGGCTCTCCGGTTTCTCGTTCCGAGCCGATATCCACTGTACCACAACGCACATCCTTCCATTGTCATTACGTGTCCCAAAAACTTCACTTCCGGAGACCAATTATAAGTTTCCTTTGTTTTGCTTCCTCTCCAAAGTTCCATCTTTGCTCACATTTTCGGTCAGTAGTATCCTCAGCAACACTCTCTGGAACCACATTTCTGTCCGTTTTAGTCTTTCCTTCATCTTTGAGGATATTGTCCAGCATTCGCTGCCATGCCGGAGGGCAGATATCACATAAGTGTCTAGTACTGTTTTCTATATTTCCAACGAAATATTCGTGTCTCTCTGTATTCTGCGTATCTTTTGAAATGTGTCTGTGGCCATGCTAACCCGTCTACAGATCTACAGTAACTTAAAAAATATTTTCTACAAAAAAAAACAAAAAAACAAAAAGACAAAAAAACTCAATAATAATCCAATCCAAGAAAGGTGCACAATAGTTTATGTCTACTATAAAAATTTAAGATCCTTCCTAAATAACAATTCCCTGAACGAAATTCACAAAGGAAATCAAGAATAAAATTACGAACGAAATTATGAAGGAAACATGAAAAATAATGTTCAGATTTAATCATACCTATAAATACATACTAGAAACATACAAACATGGATGAAATTGTTGAAAAACATTGAATAACTCCTCCTTCTTGCGGATCCTCGATGTTATGACAAGGACTTGTAATCAGAGGCCGCAATTGGAACAACATAAAATACGCAGATGATACAGTGCTGATTGCAGACATGGAAAGAAAACTAAAAGACGTCCGACAGAAGGTAGCTGAAGACAGAGACAAAAAAGGTCTACAAATAAACTGCAAAAAAAAAAAAACGAATGAATGGTTATCAGCAAAAAGAGCAACCCAAAATGCCAAATACAGAGGAGAGATACTAAAATCAAGCAGGTAAAAAAATTAGATAGCCAGAAAGTGTTTTAACGGAAGACGGAAGGTGCGTCACAGAGATCCGTAAAACGAATTGGCATGCCGAAAGACGCGTTCCAGAAGCTGAATAAAGTATTAAGACACAGGAAAATTTCACTAGCAACAAAGACGAGAGTACTAGATTGCTGTGTGATGTCAGTTCTTCGATATGGCAGTGAATGTTAGACAATATCATCAAAGATGAAGAAAAAACTTGAAACAGCTGAAATGTGGTTCTACAGAAGGATGATGCGGATATCATGGACCGAGCATGTGAGCAATGATGAGGTTTTGGAAAGGATGGAAACGAAAAGAAAATTAATATTCAGTATCAGGAAGAGACAACTGAAGTTCCTGGGACATGCAATGAGGAAAGAGGGCTTGGAGAATGTTTCGGGTTACTAACTGATCCTAACAGGCCAAAAAGCAGTAAAAAGAGACAGAGAAAAGCTGTGGATAACATATTTGAAGGGCCTGAGCAGGAGAATGACAGAACGGGGGTTGCGAGATGTTACAGGAAAGACCGTGCTAAGAGACACCAGGGAGAGGGAGACGTGGATGGCCATGATTGCCTACGTCCTGAAAAGGCAAGACACATAGAAAAAGAAGAATTTTAAAAATTTTCGGTTGTTTAAAAATTACTGTGGCGCGTTCGTTTGAAAAACGGAAAAATTTGTTATTCTCTTCTAAAGAAATCGATAGTTTGAAATCAAGGTCGCGGAAATCGCTTATTTCCATATATATATATATATATATATATATATATATACACGAATATATATCAATAGATTCCGGTGTATGGCGTAAATAAAATACGACTAGATGTAATATGACATAGCTATAGAGCATATATATATATATATATTTTTTTTTTTAATCGTATCACCCCGAGCAAGGCGGTAACGCCACTCATGTGCAGGGGGCTACGTAATAGTGAAAAGATCGGAAAAGAGAAAGCCGGTAACCATATCCTAAACATGGAACAATGGATGAGCCTCTTAACCTGTTAAATAGACATGGGTGGAGTTTGAACCGGGCGATAGATAGATCTATCTACTCCAATTAAAAAAAAACAAAAAAACAAAGTGAGAAGATTAGAAAAGAGAAAGCCGGAAACCGCATCCTAAAGAGGAACAAGGGATGAGCCTCTTAACTTGTTCAATAGATATGGGTGGTGTGTGAACCGGGCGATAGATATATCTATCTACTCCAACTGAAAAAAAAAAACAAAGTGAGAAGATTGGAAAAGAGAAAGTCGGAAACCGCATCTTAAACAGGGAACAAGGGGTGAGCCTCTTAACCTGTTCAATAGACACGGGTGGAGTGTGAACCGGGCGATTGATAGATCTATCTACTCCAATTGAAAAAAAAAACAAAGTGAGAAGTTTGGAAAAGGCAGAAAAAAAATGGCTTACTTTAAGAATATTTCAAACTAAACAGAACTCCAACACGACACGAGTGTCTGAATTTTGGTCACACCAAGATAGCCAATGGGAGTCAAATTACGGATGGCAGAGGGGAAGAAAGTAGACAGACTAATATACGGCTGACGAAAGAGAAGGCATGAAAGAAAGAAAGAAAGAAAGGTACAGTCAAGAGATATCTGCTAAAATCAAGAATTAAATTAAAGAAAACCAATTAAACATAAAAAGTTTAAAATTTTAAATTAGGCAGAAAAAAAGTAAAAAAAAAACATGCTATCCTACGTCTATAGCAAAACTCTGAGTTTAATGAACTTTGCAATCATCAGGTGCTTCTTATAAACTGATCAATGCACAACTTGACTTTTTGCTTATCGCGTTGTTAAGATATGATACTTTTTAAATTTTCAATATGAGAATCTACGTTAATCCGGGTCAACGTGTTTGAGTAGATATAAATTTCTATGTTTTCATGTTGAAATCAATTCACTTCTTTTGTTTAGTAAATATATAGCAAAATGTTTGTATGTCTGTTCGTCTGTATGTCATTTATAGAAATCCACAAGTTTTATCCGATTCTCAACAAACTTCACTCAAGTATTCCTTAGGCTTTCGGTCAGGTCATGGGCTACTTATTTTTTTCGATTTCCTGTGATATTTATATATATAAAAGGCAAAATGCTTGTGTGTGTGTGTGTGTGTGTGTGTGTGTGTGTGTGTGTGTGTGTGTGTGTGTGTGTGTGTGTGTGTGTGTCGGTCTGTCTGTATATCCGTTATACAAATCCACAATTTTTATCCGATTCTCTTTAGGCTTGCGATCAGGTCATGGGTTACTTATTTTTCAGATTCCTCCCGCCCGATATCTGCAATCAATACCCGATATCCGTTCAGGTATGATCAAGATCAGGATTTCAGTCCTTTTTTCGTTGTTCTTACTGCAGAATTGGCTCTAACTTGGCACAATTACAGTTTTTAGTCTCAAACATTACTAGATCTTCTCAGACGAATCATTTTCTACGATATCGGAAATCGATACCCCAGATATTCTATCGAATCTGATCAAAAACCGTTATTCAGCCAGCAATATGGCTCATTTTCTTAAATTTTACTCCCGATGGGTACGATAAGTTTTCATGGACATAGGTTAGTTTAACCTTGGCTCACTTATTTGACTCCGATATTGGAAATCGAAACCTCGATTTCACCAAAATCAGTTTCTCAGCCCTTTTATTTTGGTTTTTACTTCAGGTTTTGCTCTAAGTAGGTATAATTGCAGTTCCTAGTCTCAGCCATGATACCATTTACTCAGCTGATTTAATTAGCCTTCAAAATTAAGTTTGTGGCGTAAAATCTATTTGACATCGATACCGGAAATCATAGTTTGACTTACATTCATTCATTTTTCTTTCAATCTACGGTTTCGCTTTGACTGAAAACAACTATTGCTTGTAAGTCTTTCATGCCAACGTCCAAAGAGTCTGAGCTCCAGGACCATGGATTAGTTTTAAAGCTCTCATTACACCCGAGCAACGCCGGGCTATTCTGCTAGTATAGTTTAGTGTACTTTGAATTCAACACCCACCCTAAAGAGCCTGTTTCATGCTTGTACGCAGTATCAGGCTTGAAGATTGTGTATAAGCATAGAAGAGTCTGTCGCAGGGTATTGACTTCAATTTCCATTTTTAAGTGTACATATGCTCTATCCTTGATTTTATTCTATTGATATACCATAACTTAAATTCTATTTTCTCGTATATATATATATATATATATAAAAAATAATTATATGGTTATGTCAATATTATATTATATTAAGCTCTATGATACTCATTATATTGAGTACTGTTTATAATAAAATAAATCACAGAGCACTCAAAATATAAAAAAAAATTGAGTCCTCTTCACTTGGAATTATATATATATATATATATATATATATATATATATTAAAAAAGGATTAATTCAAAGATGTTGAATGGCCATTTCGATACGAAGATCCCCACGGGGGACGACACATCACCTCAGCAACAGGAAAAACCTTTCAGAAACTGGAGAAAAATTAGTCTACTTTTCCTTTTTAAATAGATTGCAAAAAAATTAAAAAATAAATAATAAAATAAAATAAAAATAAAAATAAAGGGAAAGAAAAAAAAGAAAACGAAAAAGAAAAAGAAAAAGATAGAATAAAATCAAATAAATAAGAAAAGAAAAAAAATTGACATCGTCTGGGTTCGCAAAAAAAAGGGAGAATGTAACTAAAAATTAACAGACAGCCGTGTTAAATCGACGTAAGTTTAAGCAACACGGAAAAAAGGTGGTAAGAGAGATAAAAGAAGGAAGGGAGGGAAAAAGAAAGAAACTAAAGAAAAAAATTTTTTTAAATATTACAGACGCTGGACAAATTCAAAAACCTAATTTCCCCAAAACGTTGAAGTATTAGAAAAAGGCCTTTACTTAAAAAGGCATAATTATTAATAAAAGGGAATAAAAAGATATAGGATTTAAAATAAAATTATTTTTAAAAAAATTAGGTCATTTGAAATTAAACTAAATAAAGACAATACTAGGTAAAAAAAAAAAAAATTCATTACAATTATTATATACATACCTATAGAAGTACACACATACATACATATATATACACACACAATTCTACGAATAAGAATACATATATACATACACATACACACACATACATTCAATTTATTACACACTTATATACATATACATGCGCATACACACATATATATGTGTGTACACACCTATATACAAAAAATTCATATACACATAGTATACATGTGTACACATACATGCACACATACACACACACACACACACACACACGCACACACATATATATATATATATATATATATATATATATACATATTCCATATGCACTCACACACATACATATTAATGAATATTATGAAAAGGAGCATTTAAATAGCTAAAAAAATTTTTTCAAAATTACATATAGCCCACATACATAAATACATATATACATATATATACATATATATACAAATATGCACATCCACACACAAACATACACATATACATGAAAAAAAAAAATGAAAATATTAAAAAAATTATAGAAAAATTTAGAATTTAAAAATTTAAAAATTAAAAATTAGAAGTTAAATTTTAAAATCCGCCCTATGGCGGCACTTGTTTATAAATTCCCTTCTAAAGTTCAAAAGTAAGTCCTGATGAGGATACTTCAAAATCAGAATCTTCTCCAATAAACACAGACGACACCTATATATATATATATATATATATATATATATATATATATAAGGAACTAAAAGAACAGATAAATGTCTATGCATTTACTTTTATTAAGGGTGCTCAATACAAAGTAGAGCTTCTTAGAGCAATTTTGTTATTACAATGGTTTATAAAAGCATTATATCACTAGACAAATTTTTTCTTATTTCCTAACAATATCAGAAAATGATTTAAATGTAAATGGTGAAGATGATTTATTTAGAAAATATAGGATGAATTCCTGGTTTTTTAGAAAATTAAGGGACTGGTGGTTCGCTGAAATTAAACAAATTGTCGGTTTGTCAATACTGCTCAATCAAAACTAACTGTATTGTTCTGAAACATGAAATGTTTTGTGCAGTGATACAATGTTTATATTAACAATTGTAATAAAAAAATCATTAGAGAAAAAATATATATATACGTATATGTGTTACCCAAGGAAAAAGTTAATATATATATAAATATATATATATATTTTAACTTTTTCCTTGATTAACACATATATGTATATATATATTTTTTTTTCTCTGATAATTTTTAAACTGATAACTTCCTGTAATTGGCATTTAGCTCGCTTCTAAAAGGTTTAATTAAATAAACTTAAATAAAAATTTTTAGAATCTTATATTGAAACCCATTCCTTCCCGCCTAAATACCCCTCTACAAACAGCTCAAAAATTTAACCTTAAAAAGTAGTTTAACTCCTTTAGTTTTCTATCTTTATAAAACATGAACTCCTTTACCAAATTCCTATATATATATATATATATATATATATGTGTGTGTGTGTGTGTTTGTGTATATATATATATATATATATATATATATATCTTTAATAACTTTAAATTTATGACTTCCTGTAATGGATAAACTTAATTAAAATTTTTTAAGATATTACATCTAAATCTATTCCTTCCTCTCCTAAATATACCGTTTCAAACCCCTGTAAACATTCACTAGCCTCTACCATTTGATATTTGATACCCCGTCTACCTTTTGTCTCTACAACCTGTAAACCCGCCACTACCTGTTCTACTTTGTGAACGTTGTTAACCTGGCCCTTTCCACACTTTAACCCAGGGCCTTCGCCATTTGGAAGAAAACAATGTCGCTGACGTGCCGTAGAATCTCTATTAGAGGTCCTATGTCGAAATGTACATCCGATACCTTTTAATTTTTAAAATTTTCTCTAATTTATATATATATATATATATATATATATATATATACGCGTGTGTGTGTATAGAATAAATAAAGCGGAAGTAGGAAAAACTGTCTTAAATCTAACATGTTTCACTCATAACAAGCTTCTTCAGAGATTTAGTAAGGGCGAATGATTTAAAATTCCGAGAGAGAGTAGTTTTAAAATGGGGTATAGTTTCAAACGTCAGATATTTGTCACGTGTGATAACGCAGGATGTACGTTGTGGTGCATTGGATATCGGCTCTGAACGAGAAATCGGGGAGCCGAGTTCGAATTCCAGTAGAATTCATTGCATTCACTTACACGCAAATACCCTTGTGAAAGGTATTAATCCGTCTATTCCTTCCAGTTATGGGTTAAATAACAGGACAGATTGTTCGGTAACCAGTTTACCGCAGAAAGCAATGGCAACCTACTGCGGGATAATCTTCTGCCCAGTCAGTCATGTCTCTTTCGAGACATGATCGCCCAAGCGTGTATCACGTATGGCAATTAACTGACTGACTGATAAAGCAACGGATGAATATTAAAATGACATTCATACGTGACACGTATCTGACGTTTGAACTCATTTTAAAAATACTGTCTCTCGGATTTTTAATTCATTCTTCCTTATTAAATCTCTGAAGAAACGTTAGATTAAAGACCCTTTTTTCTTAATTGTTTTTTATTTATTCTATTCATCTTGTCGGATTTCGATTCATATATTCACTACACACACATACACACACACACACATATATATATTTATATTTTTTATTTTCTATGTTTTATTAATTTTTTTTAATTTAAATCTAATTTTGAGATTTATATTTAAATTTTGATTTGTCTGTCAAAATCTTTTCCTAAAATTTTTTTTTCTATAAAATCTGTCCCATTTATTTAAACTTAAAATCGCTATGATTTATTTGATAACAATTTCCCTTGTTTTTATGGAAATAGATTTTTTTTCTTTTCTTAGCTTACTTCCCTGTCAACCACTCCTTCGCCCTTTTTACTTTTTTCCTTTTTCTTTTTCTTCTTTTTTTCTTCTTTCCCCTACCATTTCTTTTGCCCAGACAAGGCTAAATTTAAACTTTTAAACACTCGACTCAGTTAAGGAGGAAAGGTTTTAAAAAAATCTAATAATAAAAATAGACATAGATATTTGTATACTTTCTTATTAATCCCACCCCTTTAATTTTCTGTGATGAAAATTTTCTTTTACTGCTGCCGGTATAATATCTTTGTCCATTGTGTCATTCGGTTCTTTTGTTTTGGAATAAAGTTTGTTGCTGAGGACACGAGAGTTTTATCTCATAGAAATGGCTATTCAACAAATTTGAACATCGGAATTTTGTTTTATATATATATATATATATATATATATATATATATATATATATATATATAATAATTCTTAACAAAATACAAAGAAAAATCTGTAGGTTTATCTGTTCTCACCTGCTATCTTGGCTTTGGTCACTTTATCACCGCCGTAACATAGTTTTCTTGTGCTTTTTATATAAATATGATCCTGGTAATTATACTTTGGTATCCAGAACTTACAGCTTTATGCACAATCCTAGATTGGCTGTAGTTTTTAATGATCGAAATATAACCGAAAGATCTTTGTAAACAGTTTCTTTTTTCGCACTTCTCACTCGTGGAATCTTGTTTTGGATTCTTTATTTCCTGTAATTAATGTAATTTTAATGATTATATTTTGTCTTCTTAATGTCCTTTTACTGTTCTCTGATCTTGATAAATTTTTGCCTATATTTACTCACAATAAATAACCTATTGTAGCTTAGTGGCTTCATTGCCTTGATTGGAATTCAGTCAGTTAAGTGCCATACGTTATATACATTTAGGCGATCCTGTTTCGAAAGAGACATGTCTGACTTTGCAGGATATTATGCCGCACTAGACTGTTTACAAGGCTATAAAACTTAATCTGTCCCGATATTTAACCTATAACTGGAGGGAAGAGACGGATTTAATACATTTTCCCAAGTGTATATGCGTGTAAATGAATGCAAGGAATTCAACTGGAATTTCAACTCGGCTCTCCGATTTCTCGTTCTAAGTTGATATCTATTACACCAAAACACATGATTAAAACATGCAAAAAGACGGATAAAAGCAATACTGAAATCCAGTATTAGGTTTGCAAAATTTGCGTTCTACATAAAAAGCAAAGTATTAATGATCAGCAATTTTTCCAAGAAAGAGTAAAACTGTACTTAACTCTAATGCAATATCTTTCTTCCTATATGCCAATAAATGCCTGGCAAGCTCATGTTTTTTCTCGTATTGTTTACACCCAAGAAACATTTACGTCTTCGTGGCTGTATTGCCTTTTTTTGGGTGAAATCTAGAAAAAAAAAACTTATTTCCAGGAATATTTTTATCTATTTTTGTACAACTGAATCAGTTTATTTCCGTAGTATTCACTTTATTTGCGAAGCTATACTTAACGCTTTAGAATTCGTTCTCTCTTTCTGCCTGTCTGCACTTTGTCTTAGGCTTGCACATCTTTTAATTTCTTTCTATTTCAATTAACCTCTTTCTCTCTCTATCTCCCTTTTTTTTCTCTCTCTCTCTCTATCTCCCTCTTTTTCTCTCTCTATATATATCCTTCTTTCTCTCTCTATCTCCCTCTTTCTCACTCTCTCTCTATCTCTCTCTTTCTCTCTCGCTATCCCTCTATCTCTCTATCTCCCTCTCTCTCACTCTGTCTCCCTCTTTCTCTCTCTGTATCTCTATCTCCCTCTTTCTTTCTCTATCCCCTTCTTTCTCTCTTTCTCTCTATCTCACTCTTTCTCTCTCTTCATCTCCCTCTTTCTCTCTCTTCATCTACCTTTTTCTCTATCTCTGTATCTCTCTCTCTGTCTCCCACTTTCTCTCCATTTGTCTCCCTCTTTCTCTCTCTATCTCCCTTTTTCTCTCTCTCTATCTCCCTCTTTCTCTCTCTCTCTCTATATATATATATATATCCTTCTTTCTCTCTCTATTTCCCTCTTTCTCTCTATCTCTCTCTTTCTCTCTCTGTCCTCCTCTTTCTCTCTTTCTCTCTATCTCCCACTTTCTCTCTCTTCATCTCCCTTTTTCTCTCTCTCTCTATCACAGTCTATCTCTCTATCTCCCTCTTTCTCTCTCTTCATCTACCTCTTTCTCTATCTCTGTATCTATCTCTCTCTCAATCTCCCACTTTCTCTCCCTTTGTCTCCCTCTTTCTCTCTCTCTATCTCTCTTTCTATCTCCCTCTTTCTCTCTCTCTCTTTCTCTTTTTCTTTCTCTTTTTAAGTTATTCCTTTTCTCTTTCTTATGGATTTACTATCCCCTTCTTTCGTCTATTTCTGTCTATTTCTGTCTATTTCCTTTCTCTTATAGTTCCATACGACGTCCCACATTGTTGGGGTCGGGTCGCTATTAGCCGGTACGCCCCAATGATTCTTCAGCTGACCAAGATTATCGTAGAAGGCTAACTAAGCTTGTTCAGTGACAGCGCGTATTGCCTGCGACTTTGTCAGCCATGACAGCGACCGTAAAGATCCGAGCCTGGGCCATTCATCTCTGCTCGCTCTAACGACCCGTCCAGGGTAATAATACCGTGCTTGGTAATTAGAGATGGAACGGGATGCACCAACAAGGTATAAAGGTGAAATGGTGTCGATGGACATCTTAATAAAGTGAAGGAGATAAAATGAGAACCAACGTGGGGAAGTAAAGAAGAATTTGTGAGTAACGCGATTTGGGACGAAAGGAAGAAATCTCGAGAATTATCATGACGAGGGGCGGCGAGGCGGAAATAGAGAGGTAGAGAGAGAGAGAATGTGTGTGTGTGTCAGAGTTGATAGAGAGTTGGGAAAGAAAAAGAGAGATGAATCTCGAATGAAGATAAAGGAATGTATGGAAGAAGAGAGGGAAGGGGAAGGAAAGGATCGGTAATAAACCGAGGAGAAAGAAAAGATGTCCAAAGAACAAAAACAAAAAGAGGTAGACGTGAAGTAAATGCATATAAACGAAGAAGAAGAAGAAGAAGGATGAGGAGGAGGAGGCGGAGGATGAGGAGGAGGAGGAAAGAAATAAATCATACAGATAAAATAAATAAACGAAGGAAATAAAGAAAAAGTTGCAACGTATGCTAAGGTGGTGGTGGTGGTAGCGGTGGAGGTGGTGGTGGTGGTGGTAGTTGTAGTGATGATAATGATCGTGGTAGTGGTGGTGGTGATGAGTATAATGATCGTGGGGGTGGGTGGGGTGGTGATGATGAAGATCGTGGTGTTGGTGGTGATGGAGGTGCTGCTGGTAGTGGTGATGATAATGATGGTGGTGGTGTTGATGATAATGATCGTGGTGGTGGTGCTGGAGGTGGTGGAAGTGGTGATGAAGATAATGATCGTGGTGGTGGTGGTGGTGGTGGCGATGGTGAAGATAAAGACGTAAAAGTAAAAGAAAAAGAAAGGGAAAAATTAAGATGGACGAAGAACGAAATGAAGAAAAACAAGATGATGATGATGATGACGATGATGATGGGAATAAAAAGTAAAAATTAAACGACTGGAAAAAAAGGAAGTAGAAAAAAGATAGAGAAACAAAAGAGAAAAAGGAATACACACTGAAGAAGAAAAAGAAGAAGTGCAAGAAGGAAAAAGAGGATTTGTAGCTGCTGCTGATGATGATGATGATGATGGTTAAGAAGATGAAGTTAAAGAAGATGTGACAATGATTAAAAAGAAAATTGTTAGGTGACAAAGAAAAAGAAGGAGAAGAAGAATAAATAGAAGGACAAACGAGAAGGAAAAGGAGGATTTTCAGCTGCTGCTGCTGATGATGATGATGATGATGATGAAGTAAAACAAACATGTGAAAATAATTTAAAAGAAAAATGTTGCCAAAGAAGAAGAAGTAAAAAAAGAAGAAAAAGAGACATGAAACGGAAAAGGAAAAAAAAAAGGAAAGAACAGAATTCACGTACATACGGAGTCGAATAAAATCTCAAAAAAAAAAAAAAAAAAAAAAAAGAAAGAAAGAGAAGAAGAAATAAGAAAAAGGATCTAAAAAAAGAAAGACAAATATAAGAAGATGCAAGGGGAAATTTTAAATGAAGAAGAACTGAAGACGTGAAAGACCATAACAAAAAAAAAAAGAAAGAAAGAAACGAATATAACCCGAAAAGAAAGGAGGACGATAAAAAGCAAGGAGTAATTAACATACCAAGAAGAAGAAAAAGAAAAAAAACATAAAATAAGAAGAAGATTAAAAACAAATGAAAAAAAAGAAAGAAATGAAAAAAATCAATACGAAAATAGGGAGGATGAAGAAAAATCGAAAGAAAATAACAGAAAATAAATAAACAAACAAATAAAGAGAGAAAACGAATATGACGACGGAACTATTCCAAGAGATACAAAGATATTGTTTCCTGGATGTAAGAAACGGTGAAACAGGAAGGTGTTTGTTTATTTATATTTAATGATGAAATCCAAGATGACGAACCAGGCAATTATAATGATATAATTTTGAGAATCAAGACTGCTTTGCGATGGGGAAGGATAGCCGATCTCAATGACCCTCGATTCTGTAAAAGGTACTTCAGTGTAAATAAGTTGCTACATAGACTGTATCACTCAAAATGAATCACTGAACCAAATGTTATTGCCTTTAAGAAGATAGATTTAATTTTTATAGGATCGTATTGTCTCCCGATGAATTGATTAATGAGAATATGAATTATTTAAATGTGTCTGTCTAATTTATTTGTGGTCGGACAACAGATGGTCATAGTCGAATTGATGTAACAGCGGACAAGTTGCAGCAAGACCCAGAGAATAGGCAGAAATATTTATTAAAACATATACGTTGTGGTGTAATGGATATCGGCTCGAAATGTGAAATCGGTGGAGCCGAGTTCGAATTCCGGTTGAATTTCTTGCATTCACTTACGCACAAATACCCTTAAGAATGGTATTAATCTATCTTTATCTCCAGCTATAGGTCGAATAGCAGGACAGATTGGTTTCTTTAGCCTTGGTTTTCTGTAAAAGGTACTTCAGTGTAGTATGTGCGTTGTGGTACAGTGGATATCGGCTCGGAACGAGAAGCCGGGGAGCCGAGTTCGAATTCCAGCTGAATCCATTGTATTCACTTACGCGCAAATACCCTTGGGAAAGGTATTAATCCTTCCAGTTATGGGTTAAATAGCAGGGCAGATTGGTTTCTTTAGCCTTGGTTAGCAACCAATTTAGCTCAGAAAGAAATAGCAGCTTACTGCGGGAAAATATTCTGCCTAGTAAGTCATTGATCGAAAGAGACATTGTAGTGATACCAGGGACTGGATATTTGCCCTCAGAGGTCCAGAAAGCAAATGACCAAAACTCGTCTTTGCGCATCTAGCTCTACGCAGATGTCCCGACAGAAAACCAAAAATAAATAAATATCAAATTCTTTTTACGGACTCTTTTCGCGAGCCGACGTGAATTTTGTTTATCTTCCAATGGGAAGCCCAGAATTAAATCTGGGTGTGAATTCCCAAATCACTTGTTTGGACCCCTAATGACGAAATAAAAAGCTGACACAGGAAGCTACCGGCTCTCGGTAGAAGGAGGTAGACTTCTTTGCGTGTATATTATCATTATACATGCCCAATAGCTGAGAGTGTTCTAATTCATTGCTGAGTGAACAATGCGTAAATGCCAGAGTAGCTACTGTTTTCAAAGTCTACCATTCTTCCAGAGTGCTCAATCAGGTTGTGAAAGCGTAATTATATATATATATATATTGTTTCTATACACAATTTGATTTTCTTGTTTTATACCCCCCTTATAGTGGGCTATCTACTAACAAGTCCAAATTCAGTTAATCTGTTTCAACACACAACTACACTTCACTAGAAAGGATAACCCACAATAAATAAATATCAAATTCTTTTTACGGACTCTTTTCGCGAACCCAGAATTAAATCTGGGTGCGAATTCCCAAATGACTTCAAGCGTGTATAAGGTATGGCTTTTGACTGAGTGATCTGGATAAAAGGATTGAATAGCAGAACAGATTGGGTTCTACAGCCTTTGTTGGCAACCGGTTTGCCGCAGAAAATAATGGCAACCTACTGTTGGGAAATATTCTGCCTAGAAAGACATGTATCGAAAAACACCAAAACGTGTATCGTGTATGGCACCTAACTGATCTGGATAAAAATATTGAATTGCAGGACAGATTAGTTTCTATAGCCTTGGTTGGTAAATTGTTTGCTGCAGAAAAAATATCAACCTGCCGTGAAAAATCTTCTGCCTAATCTGTGATGGTTCGAAAGATAGATGTGTATCGTTTATGGCAGTTACATGATTGATTTTGATAAAAGTTTTGAATAGCAAACCAAATTGGGCTCTATAGCGTTGATTAGTAACCAGTCTACCGCAGAAAGAAATGCTAATCTAGTGCGGGAAAATCTTCTCCTTAGTCAGTTATAGACTGAAAGAGCGTGTATCACGTCTAGCACTTAACTAGCTGACTGATAATGCTGTTAATACTATACTTCTTCTATGTGCCCTGTCCTTTCAGGACGTAGGCGATCATGGCTTTCCACGTCTCCCTATCCCTGTTGACTCTTACCATGCCTTCTACTGTTACACCATGCAACGCTAGTTCCTTCATCCACCTGATCAGGTCCTTCAAATATGTTATCCACTGCTTTCCCCTGTCTCTTTTCCACTCTATCTGGCCTGTTAGAATCATGTTTTGCAAGACCTCTTTCCTCATTGCCTGTCTCAGGAACTTCAGCTGTCTTTTCCAGATGCTCAGTATTAATTTCCTTTTCGTTTCCATCATTTCCAAACCTCATCATTGCTCGCATGCTCGATCCATGATATTCGCAGCATCTTTTTGTAAAACCACATTTCAGTTGCTTCAAGTTTTTCCTTCATCTTTGATGGTATTGTCCGGCATTCACTGCCATTTTGAAGAACGGACAGCACGTAGCAATCCAGTACTCTCTTCCTATTTTCTAGCGAAATTGTCCTGTTTCTTAATACTTTACTCAACTTCTGGGATGCTTCCTTCGACATGCCAATTCGCCTTCGGGTCTCTGTGTCGAACGTTCCGTCTTCTGTTATAACACTTAATGCGATAAGCAGAACATTTGAGCAACGGTGAAATTCTACAGACAATGACAAGAAAGAGAACAACTATAAAAGAAAAGATGCAGCTGACATTTCTACGTCATATATTGATGAAAGATGCCTTGGAAAATTTGGTCATTAGATGTAAGAATGAAAAGGGAAAGCAATGCTAACCTACCAAGCAAGCATGAGTGAATGAATTACGGAAAAGGTTGTGGGAGGTAAAATATTTTAATAGCTACCAGGGACAGGAAATTGTCGAGAGGCATGAAAACAAATATGTTTAGAAGAGACACGGCACAGTGCAGATGTCTAAGAAAATTCCAGCATTTGCTTCATTAGTCTTAATATAAATCAGATAACAAAGAGTGTAGACTCCATTTGAGTCAGCGAGAAAGGAAAGGAATAAACATAAATGTATGTGGTGGTGCAGTGGATATTGACTCGGAAAGAAAAATCGGGGAACTACGTTCGAATTCCAGTTGAATTCCTTGCATTTATTTATGCGTAAACACTCTTGGGAAAGGTATTAAACCGTCTCATCTCTCCAGTTATGGGTTAAATAACAGGACAGATTGGGTTCTCTAGCCTTGGCCGGCAATCAATCTACCACAGAAAATAATGGCAACTTACTGCGGGATAATCTTCTGCTTAATCAGTCATGTCACTCTCGAGACATGATCGCCCAAGCGTGTATCACGCATGGCTCTTAATTGACTGATAACACTTTAAAAGAAAGAATAAGGGACCAATAACAGACCGATAGACAAATAATGAAGCGAGTTAAGAAAGAAAAATGAAAAAAAGAACGAAAAGTCGACAAAAAAAGATTGTTGGAAATATATGGTGAAAGAAAGAAAGAATCTTTTAGGAACGCGCAATTTTAAATATTGAAAATTACTTAAACGTCTTGGAAACTTTTAATCCATGATTGTATGAACCTAGTAGATATTTATTGGTATGGTTACACTTGGACGTAATTTCTGTTCCTTCATTTCGAAATTCATTTTTTTTTTTATCGGGGTCTTTTTCATAACTTAATTTGAATTTTCACAGGTGGTTAACTAGTTTTGCACAATATCTTAAACGGATTTGCGTTGTGGCGCAGTGGAAATCGAGTCGGAACGGTAAATCGGGGAGCCGAGCTCGAATCCCAGTTGAATTTCCTCTATTCACTTACGCGCAAATACCCTTGGGAAAGGTATTAATCTCTTTCTTCCCTTCAGGTATTGGCTAAATAACGGGGATGATTGGGTTCTCTCACCTTCTTATGCGCCAAAAATAACAATTGTCTGTTTCTAGTGTTAAATGTAACTTTTGTTTCGATTTTCTCAAAGAATTTGGTAGTTGGTCACATGTTGAGTCCTAAGCAGTAATACATTTTATCATTGTATTTATCTAAAACAAAGTATGTTTGCAAACGAATGTATAGAATTATATAAAAAAACTAGCAGTGTAGCCCGGCGTTGCACGGGTGTAAATAAAGCTTTAAAACTAATCCATGGTCCTGGAGCTCAGACTCTTTGTACGCTGGTCCAAAATACTAAAAAGCAATAGTTGTTTCCAGTTAAAGCAAAATCGTAGACTGAAAGAAAAATGAATGGATGTAAGTCAAATTTTGTTTCCTGGTATCGATATCAAATAAGTTTTTTTCGTCGTAAATTGAATTTTGAACGCTAAGTCCTTTGAGTTATCTAAAACACAATACGTTTGCAAACGAATGTATAGAATTATATAAAAAACTAGCAGTGTAGCCCGGTGTTGCTTGGGTGTAATAAAAGCTTTAAAACTAATCAATCGTCCTAAAGCTCAGAGTCTTTGGACGTTGGCACAAATAAAAAACTAGAAAGCAATAGTCGTTTTCAGTCAAAGCGAAACCATAGATTAAAAGAAAAATGAATGGACGTAGATCAAATTTTGATTTCCGGTATCGATGTCAAATAAGTTTTCCGTCACATACTGAATTTTAAAGATTAATGAGTCCTCTGATTAAATAGTACCATGGCTGAGACTAAGACCTACAATTATACCTACTTAGAGCCAAACGCGAAGCAAGAACAAAAATAAAAGGGCTGAAAAAATACAGACATACAGGCAGATAAACAGACACACACACAAACATCTTGCTTTTTATATATATATATATATTATCGATTTTCTGCACTATTGTAAGAACTGAAACCTTGAAACTTCTGAATGTCGTTTCTTATGTCTTTGCCTATGAGCGTATGAAATTTGATTAAAATCGAACCACTCCTTCTTTAACCCGATTTTTTCGATTATCGATTTTCGATATTTATCGGGGGTACCTCGACACAAAACCTAGCTAAGAACACTTGCAGACGCTTAAATGTGTAATTGTAAACTGTGTAAATTTTCATGAAAATCGGTCCAGCCGTTTCGGAGCCTATAGGTAACGGACACTTACACACAGACACACACAGAGACAAAGTTCCATTTATAAATAGGTTTAGATAGATGTCTGTACTTAAAGGCATAAATTTGCGTTCAAAATATATATAACTGATACCATAAGATTGTAATATTTAGATTTTGGTATTAAGTAACAAACTAGAGATTAATATGCCGTAAAAGAAAATCAACGAAACGAACAAAATGGTTGACAGTCCCTGGCCATTTTCTATGTAAAAACTGTTTGATGAGTATCACGTATATGCAGCGATATAAATTATTGTAAATTATTTGCTGCCACCTAAGGTAGTTGTTTGGCTAATTTATTGAGAATAAGAAACATTTATGGTCAGAGACAGAGCCTTTTGCTTAAATATTTTTAAATGTAATTTATTAAGTATTATAATCTATAATAAGTAAATATATTTTAAATTATTTTTTATAAAAAAATTCATGAAGAAACAAATTTATTCAGTGTTAAATGTTTTAATCCTTAATAAAACTATTTTATTTGGATACTAGCAGTATAACCCGGCGTTGCTCGGGTGTAATAAAAGCTTTAAAACTAATCAGTTGTCCTAAAGTTCAGACTCTTTGGACGTTGGCACAAAAACCTAAAAAGCAATAGTCGTTTTCACTCAAAGCAAAACCGTAGATTGAAAGAAAAATGAATGGATGTAGATCAAATTTTGATTTCCGGTATCGATGTAAAATCAGTTTTCCATCGCAAACCGAATTTTAAAGGCAAATAAGTCCTCTGAGTAAATGGCATCATGGCTGAGACTAAGAACTACAATTATACGTACTTAGAGCAAAAGCTGAAGCAAAAACCAAAATAAAAGAGTTGAAAAACTGATTTTGGTCAGATTCAATAGGATATCGGGGTATCGATTTTCAATATCGGAGTCAAATAAATCATTCAAGGATAAACTAACCTAAGTAAGTCCATGAAGACTTATTGTACCCCTCGGGCGTAAAATTGGAGAAAATGAGCTATATTGATGGCTGAATATAGGTTTTTGATCAGATTCGATAGAATATCGATTTCCGATATCGGGGAAAATGAGTCGTCTGAGAAGATCTACTAATGTTTGAGACTAAAAACTATAATTTTACTAAGTTAGAACAAATTCTGCAGCAAGAACTACCATAAAAGGGATGAAATCCTGATCTTGATCAGACCTGGTCAGATATCAGGGTATCGATTTTCGATATCGGTGGTGGGAGGGTCGAAAAATAAGTAGCCCATGACCTGACTGGAAGCCTAAAAAAATATTTGTATGAATTTTGGTGAGAATCGGATAAAGATTGAGAATTTGTTTAAAATACATACCGACAGACAGACAGACACACAAATATATTTCCTTGTATATTTATATTTGTGTGTGCATGTGTGTGTGTGTGTTTGTGTGTGTGTGTTTCGTTAAAAACGACTGACAAAAAGGATTATATTAATTTCTAAGAATTGTCAGTTGTCGTTTCGCGAGGTTTTCTGAATGTGCTTGTGTTATATTCTTTGCTTTCTTGAAATGGCTGGAAGCGCTTAGAAATTAAAAAATCATGGAAAATTATTTTCAACAAAAAGGAAACATAAGAATACTGGCAAGTTTGATCAAAAATTGAGATAATTTTTATTATCTGCCTGCCTTCTTCAACGAAACATTTTTAAAATAAAGATTACTTCCCATATATATATATATATATATATACTATCAGTATAGCTCGGCGTTGCTCAGGGTTAATGAAAGCTTTAAAACTAATCTATGGTCCTGGAGCTCAGACTCAGCCTAAAGAATATTTGTGTGAAATTTGGTGAGAATCGGATAAAAGTTGTGGATTTGTATGAAGGACATACAGACAGATAAACAGACACACACACAAACATCTTGCCTTATATACAATCACTTTTCTGCACTATTGTAAGAACTGCAAACTTGAAAATTCTGAATATCGTTTCTTATGTCTTTGTCTATGCGTGTATCAAATTTGGTTAAAATCGGACCACTCCTTCTATATCCCGATTTTTTCGAATATCGATTTTCGATATTTATCGGGGGTACCTCGACCCAAAGCCTAGCTAAGAACACTCGCAGACGCTTGTAGTACAACAGTGTACATTTTCAAGAAAATCGTTTCTATAGGTAACGGATACACACACACACACACATTAACACACACAAAGTTCCATTTATAAATAAGGTTAGAAGTGTCCGCCGACAACTGGCTTTCATCATCAGTTACATATAAGTTTTATAGAATGACCTCATATACCACATTGTAGCATCGAATGCTCTAGAATACGCATAAATAATTTTCTTCACCCTCGATATGAATTGTGGAGTCCTGATATTGACCGAACGCTGTGAATGCTTTCTGTGCTTTGCTACAGGCGACACGTCTTCGCTGGAGGCTTTTAATGTTTTACGAGCACGAACTTTGTGTACGAAGGTTTTCCAAAAGCATGAAACATTGCGCTGGTTTGTGTGTATCGTAAAAAATACAGAATGTCATTTTATCTGATGCGTTAGTTGTAATTATCTGTGCGGTTATATCACGTTGAATACACCGGTTCTTGTCCGATCACCGAAGTTAAGCAACATTGAGCTTAGTCAGTACTTAAATTGGTGATCGCTTGGGAATACCAGGTGCTGTAAGTTTTTCTTGATGGATGGACGTCGTAGTACAGTGGATATCGGCTCAGAACGAAAAATCAGAGAGCCGAGTTTTAATTCCAATTGAATGCCCTGCATTCGCTGATGTGCTGATACTATTCACTCCGGTATTGGGTTAAATAACAGGACCAACTTGTTGCGGGTTAATTAAAAAGGTTTATTGCCAGCTACATCTGTGGCATTTATAAGCATCGCCTGAGTGTATCAATAGTTCTGAAAATTGTGGATGGTTCTGCACAAGCTTTGACCACTTTAATCAAATCACTTTTGTGGGTCTTCTGGCGGTTTAACTTGGCTTCATAACTGGAACAATTAAGCTGTCAGATCTTCACACGTCAAATCCGTTGGCAGAGTCCATTATATATATATATATATTAGTCATCCACATACAAGCCTGTTTCGCTGTATCACAGCTCATCAGTGTGGCTAGATACATCCACATGTAATATATATATATATATATATATATATATATATATAGGAAGATGCTGGAGTGGAAACGGCGGATGCATTTCGTTGATTTAACTGTAAAAAGGTGGGATCTTCATGCCAGTCTAGTTGCTCCAGTAAATTCTTGTGGAGAGGGCATCAGGGAGCTAAGCTCGTCGGAGCAGAAGACATGAAAATATTTGTAGAATAGCCAGAGGAAAGCCACATTCCGCCGGTGAGAATATATATATATTCGTCATCTACATACAAGCCTGTTTCGCTGTAACATTTTCGCTCATCAGTGTGACTAGACACCCACTTGCTTCTGGCCGGGATCGAAACTCAACCGATTTGGTGTCAGTCGGAGAAGTGAATGGAATGAAAGAAGGGAAATTTTAGCGTGTTATATATTGTGTACACACGCCAGTCACCGAAAAAACTCAATTCATTTCTGAAGAGTAATGCTTAAATCGCAGAAGTGGTAATGTTTTCAAAATTCTCCTCTCCTGAATGCTCAAGCATATAAAACTTTTTTCTTTTTTTCTGTACCGTTCCCCATCCTCTCCCGACTGCTCCTTGCTAAACAGTATCACTGACAATATGTATACGGCTATTTCCTGCTAACATATTTATGTTCGGTGATTTTAATACCCACCATGCGTAATGGCGGAGAAACTCTCTCACCGATCCTGATAGCATTCATGCCATGAACTTTGCAATTTCTCAATCTCATACGCAAACGGTGAATTTCCCCAGGCGCTTCCCCAATATCCCTTCAGAATATGCTACTCTATTAGACTTCTGCTTCATCTCTCTCCCTGACTCCTACCGAGCCTTGCAGTTTGCTCTTTTTGAAACCCCAATCATGCTGTCTTTTCCATTAATATTTCTCTCCCCTAGTCAATCTCCCAGGAAACTCCTAATAACAGAATTTCTTACTGCTACCATAGAGCAGAGTGACCTTCACATTCCTATGTGACGTCTTTTGAGAAAAAAATGTGTTTAGCCTTTCAGTTAAGGACTGTGGATCTGAAATCTCCACCTGGGTGATTGTTGTCATTGATAATTTCATCCCGGTTCAGGCTATATCGAAGCCACTCGTCTGATCATAATAGGCGTCTATTTGTCTCTGCTCGTAATGAGGATCCTAAGTGACACTAATCTGTTATTTGCTGAGTGAATGAAGCAGCGTATAGCAGCCCAAAGTTCGGTTCCAAAGACTACTGGTGGCTGTGCAAATGTGTTCTGAAAATCAGCAAAACCACTATACCTTCGTTAATATATACATTTGAGGTCTTCACAGCCACTGCTAACAAAGACAAGTCCTTTGCTTGCAGATTCTCTTTCAATTCAACATTTGACTCGTCTGAAGTATCTTCCCTCTTAGAACTGAGGCTCAACTGAGGGATGTTTGTTTACATGACCACCTCTCTGATCTCTAAGATAATTTTAAAAGTTGACCCTCATAGGACAAGCGGATGCGTCCAAATCCCGGTCATTGTCTTGAAGATATGTGCCCCTGAACTTTCCTCTATACTCTCAAAACTCTATAATTACTGCATTTTACTGGACTTTAACTAAGTTAAAACTTAGTTAACTCAACGCCCCTCGTTTCTATTTTTATTATTAATATTCTTTTATTCTATTATTTGGTTTCCGGCTTTCTCTTTTCCAATCTTTTCACTTTCTTTTTTTTTTCCTTTTCATTTTTTTTTCTCAATTGGAGTAGATAGACTAAACTATCGCCCGTTTCACACTCCACCCACGTCTATTGTACAGGTGTAGAGGTTCATCCCTTGTTCCCTGTTTAGGATGTGGTTTCTGGCTTTCTCTTTTCCAATCTTTTCACTTTTTTTTTCCTTTTCATTTTTTTTTTCTCAATTGGAGTAGATAGACTAAACTTTCGCCCGGTTCACACTCCACCCACGTCTATTGTACAGGTGTAGAGGCTCATCCCTTGTTCCCTGTTCAGGATGTGGTTTCCGGCTTTCTCTTATCCAATCTTTTCACTCTTACGTAGCCCCCTGCACTTCAGTGGCGTTACCACCTGGCTCGGGGTGATATGATTAAAAAAAAATCTTTGCTTTCTGTTTTTCTGCCTACTGGAGGTTTTCTTCTGTGTTCCTATATTTAGGAACTCAGGAGAACTCTTAGATTCCTCCAATTATCGCCCTATCAGTCTACTACCAATTCTCGGCAAAGTGTTCGAGCCTATCATCAATGATGGTATGGTTCAGCATCTCACCACCCATAAACTATTCTTGAACAGACAGTTTTGCTTGCGCTTTGCTAGTTTTACTGCTGATTTGCTAATGACCATCACCGAGTACATATACCAGGCACTCGATAAGAACGGCAAAGCTAGAGATGTTGATCGGGATATTTCCAAAGATAAAGTCTGTCACGCCGACCTTCTGCGCAAGCTACAGGTATATGATATCACTGGACGATTGCTTGGTTTGATCTAATTGATTTTTATCAAACCGCATAATGAAGATCGCCTTGAACGGGTAATCCTCTAGCTCTTATCACACGAAGTGGGTGTCCCCCCAGTCTCTATCCTAGGCCCGACGCTCTTTCTGAACTTCATCAACGATCTCCCTGATGTGATTAAATCTCAAGTAGGCATTTTCGCTGAATACACACCATTTACTCCCGTCTCAGTCAAAAATCTGCGGACAAAGATATTCTCGCTGCTGATCTTGAGAAGGACCTCCAATTTGTGGTGGACTGGGGTAAGAAATAGCTCGTAAACACCAATGCTTACGAAAGAAATAGCTCGTAAACACCAATGCTTGAAAGATAGCAGCTCTGAAGCTGCTGTCTTTCAACTGACACAGTCATACTCTAATGCCACCTATTTACATGGATCTAGCTAGTTTTCTGGAAAGTAATACACTGCGCCTCCTCGGCCTCAATCTCTTAGCCAATCTCAAGTGGAACGACTACATCGAATCAATAGCTACATCTACTGCTTTGAGTCACTGTGACGGGTAATAAAGTTCTTTTTGTCAAAAAACATCATGTACTTCTATATATCTACCATTTGTCTGTGTATTAAATTTTATTTCCATATCTGATCCGGTTCTCCTGCTATTTATCTCGGAGGTGTCGACAAAATAAAAAGGGGATCTGCAATGTGGCCCCTTTCTGTCTTTTCTACAAATACTTTCATGGTTTCTATTCTGATAACCTTTTTTTCTCTGGTACCACGTTTACACGATTTTTACTCGAACTCCTAGATTGGCAACTAAGTCACCCCTTTTTATAGTCAAAACAGTCAAATGTAATACTCACTTCTACTCCATCAGTTTCTTTTATCACATTTTCCGCCCCAACGTCAATTGCTATCTCTTATCCCCTTGTTTCTCCATCTTCCTTTTATCCTTTCCCCGACACCCCCTGTACCTTGTATTTTTTTTTGCTCTTCTCTAATGTATCACCTCTGCGCACCAGTGGCAGTACTGCTTTTCATGGGCGAAAAGACTAATATATATATATATATATATATATATATATATATATAGTATATCGAGGCTGCAAATAATTTTCTAAACATATACTGTTAAATATGGGAGAGAATGAATGTCTATTATGTTTATTCATGAGCCGTTCTAAACGTCGTATTTTGGCTTTAATTTCTGTTGAAAATAAAGACAAAAATTCTCCAAAATTTGGATAATATTTTATTAATTTGGTTCTAAGCTTTCGGCTCACATGGGCCATCTTCAGAGAGGTTATTAAGACGATAAAACAATAACATCCACCATCACCGACGATTTTATTTTGTGTTGACATAAAACTCCGCTAGGCAACGGCAATAGTTACCAAAAATAACAAACGCAGTTCGCTATTTGCAATGCGGTTCTATGACGTCTCACCGCGGGATAGCGCGAAATGACAACAAAACCATGTATTCTAATGCAATGTAATGTGTTAATAATTATAAATTAATAAAAACTTATCCAAATGTTGGAGAATTTTTGTCTTTATTTTCAACTGAAATTAAAACCAAATACGACGTTTAGAACGACTCATGATTAAACATAATAGACATTCATTTTCTCTTATATTTAACAGTATATGTTTAGAATATATATATATATATATATATATATATATATATATATATACTATTAGGTCACCCCAATTCTTTTAAAAGAAATGATGTATTTCATACTATTTTTAGTCTTTATTGCCAGGTGGATAATTCTAAATAAAAATAGAATGGTTCTTTTGTTAAACTGCACAATAACATGTGCATGAAATGAATTCTTCTGGTTTCCAGTTTTTGTGGTCTCTTCCTCATTCTAGTCTCTTATTATTATTTGGTGTGCCGAAGGAAAGACTTCCTGACTGCATTGTAAAATTTTGCAAAGTAATAATTACAAAAGAACCATTCTATTTTCATTTAGAATTATCCACTTGGAAATAAATACTAAAAATAGTATGAAATACATCATTTTAAAACCAAACTGTGGTCTCCTAATAATTATGGTTGGTAGTGTATATATATATCCACATTTTTTCTATTTTAGGAAGACATGTTCTTGTGCATCACTTGTCAAAATGCCATTTACAAATGGAAAACTATTGGCCAAATACTAGTGTCCTGCTTTTCGTAGATGTAATTTGGGGTAATAATTTTAGTATTTCACTCGTGTGATTACTTCGAATATTTTGTTAACTTCATTTTATGGTATTCTGACTAAATTATCTCTGGTTTTAAAAAATTGAAATGTTAAAACAAAGAATTTATTCCAGACAAGACTGGAACTCGCATACCCTAAGAATATATCGCAACATTTTGTCATATTATCTTCAAAAACCCAAGACATTTTTTTATTAATTCCTAAACTTATTTCAAGTTTTACAAATCGTTATATATTACTGAATAATTCATGCAGCAAATAAAATCTACTTTAATTTAAAATTATTGAATTATTCATAGCGAAAATATTCCCAGCCTTTTTCACCTTTAATCGGTGACTAACAAGCACTGATCTGGGATATTTTCTAAGAAACAAAACACAGGAATTCAGTCAAATGAAAAATTGGGCTTTATTGAATACTTAAAAGAACAACTCAACAAGTTTATTTTGACTGAATTGCCAGCAATAAATGATTACGTTTTCAGGAAGTCTTCGCACAATTCGACAAATATACGACTTTTAGAATAATTGAAAGTACTTTAAGATTGAATAAGAATTTAAGACCCACCTTTTGAGAGTCAGTTTGAAATCACTCACGCGTTTATCCAAAATTAAAACGATGTCTTCCATTCGAAGCAATCTACGTATTCGATGCACGTTTGTAAATTGCTTTAAAAATTGGTCATTTTTCATGCATATATTTATTTTCTTTTATTTTTTAATCATTTCATTCCAAGCAAGGCAGTTTTACTGCCACTGTTTTACACAGGGGGTTAAATAGGGGAAAGCTATGAGAAAGAGATGTTAGTTATACGGGGTGTCAGGAGGAGGGTAATAGACGGATGAGAATACTGGTGTATTGGGGGTGGGGTGGATGGAGAAAAGAGCATAAGAGAAAGGATACGAGTTAGTTAGATAGGATATGTCTATTGACTTTACATTTAAATTCTTGGATATTGTAGCTGTCGAGGAAGCAAGTTTATGGAAGGGAATTCCACAGGCAGGAAGTGCGAGTTGTTAGAGTAGAAATTACGGTTACATTTTATCGGTTTCATTGTAAAGGGTGGGTCCTATTTTCTTGTCTAATAGCTCGTGTAAATTCATTAGAGCAGAAGCCGTGAAAGTATTTTTAGAAGAGACACAAGGAAGACACGTCACGCCGGTGAGACAGCGACTGCAACCAATCTGCCAATCGGTATCGATCACATTACAGATTCTCCGTTTAAAAATAAAAATGTTTATTTTGAAATCGTTAGAGGTGTCATTTATTGCCGAAATTTAATTTTGCGTGAAGAATTAAATACTTTCATGGCTTCTGCTTCTGCTCGGGTGAGCTTAAGTCACTGATGCCTCCTCAACAGGTGTTTACCCGGGCAACCAGACTGGCAACTGGATCCCACCCATTCACAGTCAGGTTAGCCAAATGCAGACGACAATTCTACTCCTGCAGCTTCCTCTCTCGCACTTCCCGCCTGTGGAACTCACTCCCGTATTCTTGCTTTCCTGACGGCTACAACCTCCAGAAATTTAAATGCAAGGTTAATACTCATCTACTAACCACTGGACTCTAGCTCTCTCCCCTCCCCTGTATAACCTTCACTTTCTCTCCGCCTATGTATCTGTCATTGGTGCAATGACAGATACATAGTGCTTTCTCAGCTTTCTATTGTTCCTTTCTAACTAGCTTGTACTCCTCACTCTTTTCTAATTAATCTTTTTACATTTATGTAACCCCCTGCACATCAGTGGCGTTTCTGCCTTGCTCGGGGTGAAATGATTAAAAAAAAAAAGAATTAATAATTTATTTTACAAAAATATTTTGCTGTATTTTTTTTACATGAAGATGCATTGCTAGTTTGTTTTTATTTTACTATAAAAATATAATTTTATACTTTCATATTTTTTACCCTAATTTTTGGAGTTAACTATTTGCCTATAGATGGGACTGTAACAGATCATACCACCCCGGTTCAGAGTGGACATGGAAACAGCAGCACTAAAAAGTTGGTTTCCCGCGCTTCAAAATCTCGAATCTTCCGAGAAGGGACCTTGCTGTCAGATGTAGTTTATCGTCTTACCCTGGATTTTAAGAAAAGAAATATTTGAAAAATTCCAGTGCTTAAGTAAACATTTAGAGAATAATCGATAGCCACACACTCAAGATCTAAAGTAAGCTATTTTATCTTTTACTAAGTATGGCTTTCTTAACAGAGGAGAATCTGTAATGTGATTCGTCCCGACCTGGCAACTCAACTCCAGCAATTTTCCCATCGTCGGGATGTGGTTTTCCCTTTGTCTCTTGCTGTCGGATGTAGTTTATCGTCTTACCCTGGATTTTAAGAAAAGAAATATTTGAAAAATTCCAGTGCTTAAGTAAACATTTAGAGAATAATCGATAGCCACACACTCAAGATCTAAAGTAAGCTATTTTATCTTTTACTAAGTATGGCTTTCTTAACAGAGGAGAATCTGTAATGTGATTCGTCCCGACCTGGCAACTCAACTCCAGCCATTTTCCCATCGTCGGGATGTGGTTTCCCTTTGTCTCTTCTATAAATATTTAATGGCTTATGCTCTGACAAACGTGGGTCACTGATATCCCCTCCACAAGACTTTACTCAGGCAACCAGACTGGCAACAAGGTCTCACCCCTTTACATTTAGATCAACCAAATGCAGGCACAAATTTTATTGCATGAGTTTCTTTTCTCGCGCTTGAAGCGACCGAAATGGGGCTCTACAGAAGGATACTGAGGATACCTTAGACCGAACATGTGAGTAACGACGAAGTTTTGGAGTGGATGGCAACGAAACGGAAACTTATGCTTAACATCAAGAAGAGACAGCTTAAGTTTTTGAGACACATAGTGAGGAAAGAAGGATTGGAAAATCTGATACACACAGGACGGATAAAGACAGGGAAAAGCAACGCATGTCATACTTGATTGGTTTGGGTAAACGGATGCCAGAACCGGTTTATGTGTGTTAATAGCTACAACGGAATGGGGGATATGGAGGGCCATGATAGCCTACGTCCTGAAGGAACACGGCATATAAAAGAATGACGAAGAAAAAATAATTACATTTTGAAAGCATTATTCGGCTGCACATCAAAGAGGCATGGAATAATAATTTAAGAAGATTTATTTACACTTAAGTCACAAGAGTTGAGTGCTAAGTAGACAAGCAAATGGTTTGGCTTCAGTGTTAAAATATTTCTTTGAGAAGAGGAAGTATAATGTTACCTGAAAGTTAACAAAAGATGTTAGAATATTCGATAGAGCTAATGTAGAAAAAAAACTATCTCAAGGAACGAATGAACATTTGGCGCATCCATTAAAGATATACTTACTCGTTAAGTAGCAATGTTGAATTGGCTCATTAGTATTGTTTGCTAAGTTCAAGGGAAGGAAAACACTTCAAACCTTGAAGAAAGCAACGAAAACGATTACTGAAATTTTCACAAGAAACCGTTGCATTAACAAATGATAAAGAAAAAGACTAGATAAGGAACGATGATCTTCTACGAGGAGCCTTGATTTCCTTTTTATGCCATATGCTAAAGGCATAAAAAAATAAAAAGTTTGGAAGCACAATTACGCAATCCATATTTTTCTAGCCAAATTCTACTAAAGCGGCTTATTTATGATTCACACCAGTTCCTGTTGAATGATTTGTTTTTTACGATTCATCAACCTTTTGAATGTAATTCAGAAATATTTTTTAATCGTTTTACCCCAAGAAAGGCGGTACCGCCACTGATGCGCAGGAGACTACATAAGAGTAAAAGTTTTGAAAGGAGGAGAGTGAAGAGAATGACGGACAAGTTATAGTGGGTGTCAGAGAAAGGGCAAGAGTAAGATGCAAACACAGGTGTGAAGACAAATGCGAAGGCAAAGAACAAAATATAATGGGTGACGTAGAAAGAACTGGAGTCAAGTAGATAAAAGATTAAAATTTACATTGCATTTAAATCCCTGGAGGTTGTAGCCGTCAGGAAAACAAGTATATGGAAGGGAGTTCCACAGCCGGGAAGTTTAAGAAAATAAGCTGATAGAGTAGCATTGTCGGCTGCATTTGGTTGATCTAGAAGAAAGTAACAAGAAAGGACGAGAAATAAACTGCACGAAAAAGGAATGCATAGTCATCAGTAAAAAAGGCAGCCCAAAATGCCAAATATAGGTCTGGGATACTAGAATCAAGCAGCTACAAAAATTTAAATACCTGGGAAACGTGATAACAGAAGACGGAAAGTGCGTCACAGAGATCCGAAGGCGAATTGGTATGGCGAAGGAAGAATCCCAGAAGTTAAGTAAGGTATTAAAAAACAGGACAATTTCGCTAGAAACTAGGAAAAGAGTACTGGATTGCTACGTGCTGTCCGTCCTTCAATATGGCAGTGAATGCTGGACAATACCATCAAAGATGAAGAAAAAACTTGAAGCAACTGAAATATAGTTCTACAGAAGAATGCTGCGAATATCATGGATCGAGCATGTGAGCAATGATGAGGTCTTGGAAATGATGGAAACAAAAAGGAAATTAATACTGAACAGGAAGAGACAGCTGAAGTTTCTAGGACACACAATGAGGAAGAATGTCTTGGAGAATCTGACACTAACAGGCCAGACAGAGGGAAAAAGAGACAGGGGAAAGCAACGGATAACATATTTGAAGGACCTAATCAGGTGGATGACGGAACGAGGATTGCATGGTGTAACAGGAGAAGGCGTGCTCAGTGCCACCAGGGATAGGGAATCGTGGAAAGCCATGATCGTCTAGGTCCTGAAGGGACAGGGCACATAGAAGAAGAAGAATTGTAAATGAGTGAGACTTTGTTGACAGTATGGTTGCACGAGAAAATTCTTGTGGCAGGGGCATCAGTATCCTAAGGTCGGAGCAGAAGTCATGAAAATATTTGTAGAATATTTTTAGATTTTTTTCAAGTTGTGTGAGATGATAATGGAATGTTTGTTTGTGGTGCAGCGGATAACAGGTCAGAATGAGAAATCAGAGAACCGAGTTCAAATTTCGGTTGAAGTTTTTGCATTCACTTTCGCGCAAATACGCTTGTATTAATCTATTTCTTTTCCCTCTATCTATGGGTTAAATAGCAGAACTGATGGAGTTATGCTATACCTTAGAAAGAAATGGCAAGCTAGCGCGAGAAAGTATTTTACCCAGTCAGTCATATCCCTCTCGAGAATGATCACCTAAGCGTGTATTACGTATGACATTTAACTAACCGACTGACTGAGACGATAATAGTTTTGTGAGACAAGTCTTACCAATTAACCTGGAGCCCGATATGTGGAAGGTTTATTCATAGCTGCGTGTAAACGAACACTACGGGAATAGGAACCCGGCTCTCTCCATTACGCCACCTGCACATCCATGGTTACAGAATATGGTATTCCTAAGCGGTCAATAAACAAGGCACTAATGTTGCTCAACTACAACGGTTATACGGATACTGGAATTCCAACGTGATATAACCGTAAGCCACTTTTCCAAGAAGTTATGCCAATTAGCAGATGATGAAAAAACTTTCAAAATATATAACTATCTACGAGGGTCATTCAAAAAATAAGGTGAATTTTTCTCAGGTGAATTTTTCTAATACAGATAGAAGCTTACTTTTTTATTTTTATTTGTCAACGTAATCACCCAGCAGTGTTACACACTTTTTTTCCATCTGTGCACAAGCTTCCCTATTCCCTCAGCGTAAAAGTCTTTGGACTGATGTCTCAGCCAATCGCTCACAGCACTTTTGACTTCATCGTCACTTTCAAAATTCTTTAAACCATTTAGCTCACTTGTAGACATTTTTTTGGCTGAAACATATGGTACCATACACAACTGACATTCTCTTATGAATTTCAACTGGTTTGCACCCTTCAGAAACCAAAAAGTTGATAACTGAACTCTGTTTAATCCTGGAGCATGTTTCTTGTTCGGCAATCTTTGCTGATCTCCAAAACTCTCTCTCAAAAAATGAACTAAATCTCTTTGAAAAGTAAGTAAAAAACTTTTTTTAAAAGTAAACTTCTATCTGTATTAGAAGTCCTTATACCGAAAAATTCACCTTATTTACGGAATGACCCTCGTAGAAGTCCTTATACCGAAGAATTCACCTTATTTATTGAATGACCCTCGTAAAAGTCCTTACACCGAAAAATTCACCTTATTTATTGAATGACCCTCGTGGAAGTCCTTATACCGAAAAATTCACCTTATTTATTGAATGATCCTCGCAAATCTTTCTTCTTCTTCTTCTTCTTCTTCTTCTTCTTCTTCTTCAAGTGCCATGTCCCATCTGGGCGTAAGCGATTATTGACTTCCACTTAGATCATTGTCGTTTTAAATGCTTTGCTCAAGCTTCTCAGATATATGTCGCGCTGCTCTCCCCTGTCTCCTTTTTTTCTCTATCCTTCCTGTGGGTATTAGATTCTCTCGGCCCTCTTTCCTCATTACCTGTCTCAGGAACCTCACCTTTCATTTCATGTTAAATCTGAGTTTTCTTCTCATTTGCATCCTCTCTGACACCTCGTCGTTGCTTACGTGCTCGGTCCTTGGCATCCCTCTGCAGAAGTACATTTCTGTGGCCTCAAGCTTATCCTTCACGGTTGGCTTTTGAAATGCGACCTTGGTCATGCCAATGCGTTTTCGGATTTACGCACTTTCCATCCTATGTCAGAACGCCTCCTACTTGTTTTATTTTATTTTCTCTGACACGTAGTTGGAGGTTTTGCCTTCTTTTTGCCGATGACCATACATTCAGTATTTTTTAAGCTTATGCACAATCCTTTCTTCTCGCTTTCCTTTTCTGCTTTCATTAAGAGGTCCAGCATTTTCCTTTCTGCGTCTAAATATTTCCAACTTTAATGGCCAACACAAAATCTTACTATACTTTTTTACTTATGTGAAGTTTTTGAGTTTTTTGACACATGCTCTTGGCCCGGTGCAATTATGACGTATTTTGGTTTTATTAAACCTAACTTTATACGACACAACGCTGAGAACCTGTGTCTCAATATGATGTAAGCGTAAGCGACAGCACCCATTTCTGATTGCAAATTGATATTCAAACCTCTTGCTCGTCACCATGACATTCAGGTTACGAAAAGAATAATTTCTAATTAAATATTTTTTATCGAAATTGGCAAATATAATATTAAAACGTCCAAATGACATCATTTTAAAATTTATGAGACGTCAAAATTAAGCGTCCATATTAGTACATTAGTCATAAAATATTTTAACGCACTAGCTGATTTTTCCCATTTGAAGTTGAAATATGTTTAAAGTTCCAAGTAGAATTTTCTTAAAAATTACAATTAGGATTCCTAATAGAATAATTATTCAGAAAGTGGAGATCATGGTTCTCCCCAATTTCCTCGGACTTGGAAATGTTTTTCTTTCGCAAATGATTCCGAAAATCGTTCCACCTTCTATTCACTGAAATTAGTTTGCTGGCTACGTTTCTCTGTCCGTCTTGCCCTCAATATTCATTGTGAGTTTCAAATTCTCCGTGTTCTTTTTTCCTCATGACGTGTCCTAATAAATATCAGTCGCATCATCCTGATTTTGAGTATAAGTGCATTTTTCGATTTTATTTTTCTTGAAATTTCTTTATTGCATAGGCATTCCTTTCGAGAATTTCTCATCATAGAACATTTCTGTTTCCTCAAGTTTTCTTAGTATCTGTGAGGAGATTGTCCAGCATCTACTGGCCTTACATGAGGATCGATATTGCATAACTGTAAAGAAAATCTACACATCTTTTATGGTGCCCTATCTATATTGGAAAGAACTCTTCCTCATTCATAAATAATAACCTGCGGGACTTACTAGAAAAGACAGTCGAGACGCAGTGTAACTTGACATTTCGAATGGACACTTCTAAACTTTGGCTAATAACACTCTTATTTTGTATATATGTTCTGTTATTCCAATACACTGGTTCAACCTACTTTCTTCTTTTCGTGTCTTTCTCCATGGCCCAAACAGGCCAAAAAAAACACCAGAATACATCGTTGTATCCTATAAGAATATGCTTATAAATCTCAATAGGGGTATAATGTTACCATGGCGAGTTCATCAGTCCATAGAGTGTAACTCATTAAAGGTGTACACATTAATTTATGTTAAGTAGTATGAACCTTTCTTATATACTTTGAAATTATTTTCCTCATCTTTTAAATTGCATGCTGTTGTGGATTCCGGGAATAGGAACCGCACAAAATAAAAGAACAACAACCAGAAATTTAGATAGAAAAGTAAGTCAGTTAAGTCATACGTGATACACGCTTTGGGCGATCATGTCTGACTGGGCAGAAGATTATCCCGCAGTAGGTTGCCATTGCTTTCTGCGGTAGACTGGTTGCCGATCAAGGCTATAGAACCCAATCTGTCCTGTTATTTAACCCATAACTGGAAGGAATAGACGGATTAATACCTTTTCCAAGGGTATTTGTGCGTAAGTGAAAGCAATTAATTCAGCTGGAATTCAAACTCGGTTCTCCGATTTCTCGTTCCGAGTCAATATCCAATGCACCACATTCGCGGGACATCGAGAAAAAAGGATTGTCAAAGCAGTTGGCATGAAAATATTTGTAGAAAATACAAAGGGAAACCATGTCACCTCGGTGAGAAAGTGACTTAAGTCGAGATTCCAATCAGAATCAGATCCTTCTTTAGATATTTTTCTTCCTCGAGATGAATAAACATAATATACCCTTACGCACAAATAACTTTTCGAATGACATGAATCATTCATCTCTTCTTCCACCACAAATAGATTAATTACTAAGACTTGCATCAAGACATCAGTATTTTTAGCTCGTAATGTTTAATTAGAGATTTCAGTCCCAATTTTTTTAATCATTTCACCGCAAGCAATGCGAGTCCGCCACTAGTAAGCAGGGGGTAACATTAAGAGAAAAGACTGGTTACAGTGGTGTATTTAAGAAATGATCAAAGTTCAAGTGGATTTAGGAAGACAGAAGATTGCAGCTCACGTTGCATTTAAATTTTTGTAGGTTGTAGCTGCCAAGAAAGCAAGTAAATGGAACGGATTTCCACATACGGAAAGTGTCAGAAAAAAAAACTATCAGAGTAGAAGTAGCGGGTACCTTTAACTATCTCAACGGTAAAAGGGTGGGACCTATATGCCAACCTAGTAACGAACTTAAATTCATCTTGGTGAGACACCAAGAAAAAATGCTCGTCATAGTTGGTATGAAAATATTTCTAGAAAACACAGAGTGTCACCTCGGTAAGAAAGTGACTTATGTCGAGATTCTTAAGTTAGAATGAATGTAATTTCAGATCCTGTTTTGAATTTTTTTCTGCCTCATGATAAATTTTAAATTTTAATGCTTCTAAAACGAAGCTACTGTCAATTAACCATCATCGACAATCTCACCTACCTCCCATTAGCATGGACCAGGCTTGCCTCCCAGAGAGTAAAACACTACGCCTCCTTGGTCTCACACTTTCAGCGGACCTCAAATGGAATGACTATATCGAATCCATTGCTAAATCCGCTGCTATGAAAGTCGGTTCTCTGTGTAGGGCCCGGAAGTTTTTTCCGTCTAAATCTATCCTGCACATTTACAAATCTACCATCCGCCCGTGCATTGAATACTGCTGCCATATCTGGTCGGGTGTCCCTGCTGTTCTCCTCGGGCTTCTCGATAAGGTTCAGAGGAGGGTCTGTAATGTGATAGATACCGACTTGGCAGACCGCCTGCAGTCTCTCTCCCACCGGCGAGACGTGGCTTCGCTGTGTCTCTTCTATAAATACTTTCACGGCTTCTGCTCCGATGAACTTAGATCACTGGTGCCCCCTAAATACGAATTTGCACGAGATACTAGATTAGCAACTAGATCCCACCCTTTTACAGTGAAACCGATAAAATGCAGCCGTAACTTCTACTCCAACAGTTTCTTTCCTCGCACTTCCCGACTGTGGAATTCTCTTCCAAACGATTGCTTCCCCGACGGCTACAATCTCCAGGAGTTTAAATGTAAGGTCAATAGACACCTCCTAACACACTAACCTGCTCCCATTCTATCAAGCACTCTTCCCATCTGCCCGACACTCATCCTCGCTATCCTTACTCATCTATCACCTTTCTCCTGACATTCCCTATGTCTAACCACTCCTTCTCTTTACCTTCCCCTATGTAGCCCCATGCGCAATAGTGGCAGTGGAATGCCTTGCTTGGGGTGAGATGATTAAAAAAAATAAATAAATAAATATCCATCATATTCCCTTTCGCACAAATACTGTTGTGAATGGCATGACTCCATCTTTTCTTCCCCCAGCAATAGATTAATGAGTAAGACTTGAATCAGGGGATCATTATTATCGCACAAAATATTTAGAATATAACCCTATAGAAAATAGAAAATAATCACAGGGTGATAAATCAGAGGACCCCGCTGGTCAATGCAGATCGCCCCTCAAAGAGATGAGGTGTCCTGGAAAGTTCTGCTACAAAACTGTTATTGACACGCGCGTTGTGTGTGCCGTAGCAGCGTCCTGCTGGAACACACTTTAAATCCCGCACTCTCGAGTAAGCCCATCCCCACTATCCTCGTAGCAACCATCGCTTCAGGGCGCCAAATTCAAATAAGCAAGTTGCTCTGCCCCACCTTGTACATATCGTATTCTTGAATACAAAAAGAAATAGGGGGATTGTTTTCCTTCTTATAGTAATAGCTTCCTCAAAAACATAATTTGGGTAACTTTTGTGACTGATAGCATATTTACCCCTTAGTTGCATCAACAACATGCTTTTGTGTTATACTGCTGAAAATTTGACAAATACAGATAAAAAGTGGGGATATCATGTAGCAGCATATATATATATATATATATATATATATATATATATATATATAATAAGATAATTCATCAAAATGTCCCAAATCTTAGACGAAATGGCCATCCAGTGCTTTCTGCATTCTGTTGAGGTCTAATAAAAAAATTTGATGAATTATTTCAAAATTCCTCGTAATAATATATATATATATATATATATATATATATATAATTGTATAATTATATCGGCCCAAGCAAGGCATTTTATTCCTACGGTTTTGCAGGGGGTTACATAGGAGGAAAATTATGAGAAACAGTGACAGGTTATAGGGGGTGTCAGAAAGTGGGTAAGAGAATACTGATGAGAGTAGAGTGGACGGAGAAAGAAGCATGAGAGAGAGGATGTAGGTTAGTGAGATAGGAGATGAGTATTGACTTTACATTTAAATTCTTGGAGGTTGTAGCTGTCGCGGAAGCAAGTAAATGGAAGGGAATTCCACAGGCGGGAAGTGCGAGTAAAAAGCTGCTGGAGTAGAATTTGCGTTTAAATTTTATTGATTACACAGTAAAACGGTGGGACTTAGCTGTTAATATTTTGGCTCGAGTAAATTCATATATAGGGGGCACCAGTGAGCTAAGTTCATCGGAGTAGAAGCCGTGAAATATTTGTAGAATAGACACAGGGAAGCCAGATTGCGCCGGTGAGAAAGTGACTGTATCTGAGCTGCCAAGTAGGGATCGATCACATTATACATTCTCCGTTATATTTTATGAAAAACCTCTAAGTGGATAGTTGTCGCACCAGACTAGCTATTTTTATTAGACTTTTGGTTTCGATTTGAACCAGATTAATAAATTTACTTGATATTATGCAATCATTTTTTTATTTTTTTATTTTATTTTATTTATTTATTTATTTATTTATTTTTGCAGTAAAACCTTGTAATCTATATTTACTTGCCCAATAGTCTAATGAAATTTTTCTTTCAGGGTTCTCAACCCTTTTGGATTTCAAATTCATATTCAAACATCTTAATACCCACTCTGGAAAAAAAAACCTTTAATTATTTTTTTTAATTAAATTTGGCAAATTTATATTAAACATTTTAAATATGAGCACTTTAAAATTTATGAGTCGTCAAAATTAAATGACCGTATCGAGATATTAGTCATAAAGTATTTTAATGTGATGGCTACTGCTGCTTTTTCTCAATGGACTTTGAAACGCGTTTTATTTTTCGAAATATATTTTTAAATATTTATTCTAATTTGGATAAGCAATGGATATGCGTTTGTAGTTCAGGGAATATGGATTTAGCACGAGAAATTGGAGAGCCGAGTTCGAATACCATTTGAACTCATTGCATTTACTTACGCACAAATACCCTTGAGAAAGGTATTAATCCGTTTAATTTCTCCAGCTATGCTTTAAATACCAGGATAGATTGATGTTTAGGGGCAACAAATCTACTGCAGAAAATAATGGCAACCTACACAGAGAAAATCTTCTACCTAGTTATTTATGTTTTTTCAAGACATGATCGCTCAAGAGTGTATCACGTATGGCGTTCAAATGATAAGTATAATCCATTGATAAACCAGGATAAATGTTTACAATTGTAAACAAAGTCAATCCGTTACGAATTGGAGTAACGCCGACACATTACCCACTCGCTGGTTTCTAACATAATTTTAAAGCTTGACCACTATAAGGCAATCTGGGGTGACGAAATCCCTGTCATCGTCTTACAAATTTGCCCCTTAACTCTCCTCTGTCCTCTCCAAACTCTCCAACTACAGTCTCTATATTTCTTTTCTGCCGGCTGGAACTCCTCTTCTGTGATTCCTGTTTTTAGAACTCAGGAGAACCCTCAAAATCCTTCATTTATTACACTATCAGCCTCCTACCAATATTTGACAAAGTTTTTGAAGCCATCATCAATGCTTAAGAGGTGCAACATCTCATAGCCCACTGCCTTTTCTTCCACAGATATTATGGCTTTCGTTTCGCCAGGTCCACTGCCGACATGGTAACGACGATGACTGAGTATATATACCGGGCCCTCGATAAGAACGGCAAATCTCTAGCTGTTAATCTGGATATCTCTGAGTGTGACACGCTGGCTTTCTGGACAAGCTACAGGGCTATGGTATATCTGGACGCTTGTTTGAATTAATCAAATCGTTCCTAGCGAATCGCGTAATAAATGTCGTTTTGAGCGGGCATGCTTCTAGATCATATTAAACGAACACTGGTGTCCCTCAAGGATCTGTTCTAGGTCTTATGTCGTTTTTTCATTTTCATCAACGATCTCCCTGATGTAATCAGATCCAAAGTAGGCATCTACGCTGACGACACTACCATTTACTCCGGCATCGTTAAGAAATCTGCCGTTGCTGAAAAAACAAACTCTACTGTTGTTCTCAAAAAGGACCTCCAATCAGTGATAGACTATGGTCAGAAATGGCTTTAACTTTTCCAACAAGAAGCTCCTATCCATTAACTAACATAGAAAATTTTACCCGCTATCATCATTAATCACACTAGACTCCCTGAAAGCATTATACTGCGAGTCCTCGGTCTCACTCTCTCAGTTGACCTTAAGTGTAACGACTACATTGAATAAATAGCTAAATATACTGCTAAAAAGATCGGGTCCTTGTGTCGGGCCAGAAAGTTTTTCTCTTCTGAATCCATCACACACATATACAAATCTACCATCCGTCCATGCATTGAATATTGCTACCATATCTGGTCGGGTGCTCATGCCATACATTTTGTGATTCTCGACAAACTCCAGAAAGAATAATCTGCAATGTAGTTGATCACCACCTGGCGCGCGTCTCCAGTCTCTATCACCGATGTGATGTGGCTTCCTTCTGTCCCTTCTATAAATATTTTCTCGGATTCTGCTCTGACGAACTTAGCTCCTTTGTGGCCTCTGTGCACGAATTTGTTAGACTGGAAACAAGGTCCCACCCTTCTACAGTGAAAACAATCAAGTGTAATCACAACTTCTACCCTACTGTTTTCTTTTCTCGCACTTCCCTCCTGTGGAAATCCCTTCCATATTCTTATATATATAAGATATATAAGATAGCTACAATCTCCAAGATTTAAAATGCAACCTCAACTGTTATTTCTTATCTTTTTGACATCCATCCTTTCCTCGACACCCATACCTTGTTCTCCCTTTACACTTTGTTCTCACGCAGCTCTCTTTACACCCTTGTACCCGTCTTTCTCTTACTCATTCTCAAACACCTACTGTGATCCGTTCTCATTTCTCTTCACTCTCCTTTTATGTAAACCCCTGTGCATCAGTGGCAGTACTGCCTTGCTTGGGGAGAGACGAATATATAAAAAAAAGTAATTTATTTGTTTATATCAGGCTACGAAATGAGAACAGACATCAATTCTTCGAAAAATCAGTAAAATGTGTATTCTTTATTTCATACTTTTGTTAAAAAGTTCTAAGACCCGTCAGATCAATTGAAAGTATCTTGTGGGATACGCCATTTCGAATCCTACGACGGACGTATATTTTATATCAAGATTTCTCAATTACACAGGCCCGAAGATATAAATAAATATAATGACTGATTATAAAAAAGCACCTTCTCAGATACTAGTATTCATTAAAAATAATGTTTAAACAAATAAATTATATATATATATATGATAGGCATCCACAGACAGATCTGGTTCGCTGTATCATCGTTCACCAGTACGGTTAGACATCCGATTGCTTTTTACCCAGGATTGAAACCCAACCAAACTGGCGTCAGTCGGCAATTCTACCTCTGAGCTACGGACGCTCAGTTAAAGGAGGTAAACTTTTTAGCATGTATATTATCATTATACACACCCAATAGCTGAGAGTGTTCTAATTCATTGCTGAATGAACGATGCGTATATGCCAGAGTAGCTATTGTTTTTCAGAGTCTACCATTCTTCCAGTGTGCTCAATCAGGGTGTGAGAGCGTTATATATATATATATAAATTTCGGAATTCTACATTCGTCTAATAGCTATTTCACCAAGAAAATTCTCGCTTCTACCACAACGAACAAAAACAAAAAAATGTTAATTCAAATACGGTAGAAAAATTTATGTACCAGAAGGAAACCAAAAACATAGTCATACACAGGAAGTAAAAAACCCCAAAAAACAAGAACCACAGATGAGGACTTCCAATAAGCAGGAAAGCAAGAATTAGAGAAACAGTAGTTGTTTAGTTTGGTGAGGACAGAGGAGAGTTCAGGGGGTACATTTCTTTAAGATGATTATTGGGATTCCGTCAGCTTCGCTCGCTTTATAGGGGTCAAATTTTGAAATTCATTTAGAGACCAGCGTAGGGGAATTGAAAACGTCGGTTCTAGGTGGGAAGTAGGGTGCGGATATTCAAAACGAATTAAGTGAGGAGTTGTTAGAGATTCTGCGAGCAAAGCACTCAGCCTTGTCTGCTGTAGCTGTGAGAACATTTTATTTCTTTATTAAAAGATTAATGGAAGTTTTGCTGCTATTTAACACACTTTTGCAAATCCGCCAGTAATCTTTGGAGCCAAACCTTCGTGCTGCTATACGTTGGTTTATTATATACGCACACAACACCTTAGCGTCGGTGAGGATCCGCTTGCACACATTGCGAGCAGCGGCAAATAGGTGCTTATTATGGTTAAACGCATGGCTACTATAAAACCGGAAGTAGTGATTTCTGGAGACTAAGACAGCCGAACAGGCAGGGAAAAATTAGGGAGTGAATGGACTTTAAAGAGAAATTACCTGGCTGAGATGAAAGAAGGAGACATCAGAAGCAGAGTCTTCAATGAGGAGACTAAGCACTTTCTTTCAAGAGACATCGCACTGAAAATCTCGTCATGCCTACCAGTCCGCTCTTTCATAGCAGTAAGAGATTCAGCTGGTCGGAGGTTTCTGAGACGAAGTTTTTTTTTCTTTTTTTTATAAGCGTTTCACCCCGAGCAAGGCATGTCACTGCCACTACTGTGCAGGGGGCTACATAGAGTGGAGAAAGGATGATTAAATATAGGAAATGTCAGAGGGTGGGTGATAGGCGGGTAAGGATACCGAGAATGAGGGTTGGGTAGATGAGAGTGTTCTGAGAATAATTGGGAGTTAGTGTGATAGGAGGTGTCTATTGACCCTACATTTAAACACCTGGAGATTGTAGCTGTCGGGAAAGCAGAGTTGTGGAAGGGAGTTCCACAGGCGGGAAGCGCGAGAAAAGAAGCTGTTGGAGTAGAATTTACGGTTACATCTTATCTGTTTAACTGTAAAAGGGTGGGACCTAGTTGCTAATCTAGTATCTCGTGTAAATTCATGCTTAGGCGGCACTAGTGATCTAAGCTCATCGGAGCAGTAGCCATGAAAGTACTTATAGAAGAGGCACAGGGAAGCCACATCATGCCGGTGAGAGAGCGGCTGCAGCCGGTCTGCCAAGTCAGTATCAACCACGTTACAGATCCTCCTTTGTATTTTGTCAAGAAACCCAAGGAGAGCAGCAGGGGCACCCGACCAGATATGGCAGCAATATTCAATACACGGGCGGATGGTTGATTTGTATATGTGCAGAATATAATCAGGTGGATAAAAACTTCCGGGCCCTGCACAGGGAGCCGACATTCATAGCAACAGATTTGGCAATGGATTTGATATAGTCATTCCATTTGAGGTCCGCCGAAAGTGTAAGGCCAAGGAGGCGTAGTATTTTACTCTCTGGGAGGCCAGCCTGTCCCATGCTAATGGGAGATAGATGCGATTGTCTGTGGTGGTTAGTTGATAACAGCTTCGTTTTAGAGGCATTGAAATTTACCAGCCATTTCCTACCCCAGGCAGAATACAGTGACCTCTTTGTTTATTTGTGGGTGGGTTGGGACCAACTAACACAATGTTTTGTTTGTTCTTTTTTGTTTCCTTTTATTTTGGGATATTACATCATACCCCTTCTCCCCTCTGTCATTTCACTGTATAATTTTTAATATATATATTTTTGTATGAAAAAAAATTATGAACATTGTAAAAAGAAAATTTTTTATACGCATTGGGTTTTTATATAGATTCCCCGGAGTGTTTTGTGGAATTCTGGTAAATGATAGGTATGAGTGTCGAAAGATAACTTCTTTTGGTGATAGAGAAAAATTGTAACGTACGCTTGGGTCACGAATGAAATTAGCTAGGAATAAGATAGCGCACTGCACGACCAACCTCAGTTTTTGTTCCCCCTCCCAAACTAGGCCTTGTGCCGCAATTGTGTAGTTTGACACAATAAATACACATTTCCTACCCTAGGCCACTACGGATTGGAGGTCCCTTTCAAGTACGGCAGCGAGGTTCACTTTGTCGTCCACACCTGGTTTTTGATCGATGCGAGAGTAGATTGTTGTGTCATCGGCATACATGCCAACTTGGGATCTAATGGCGTCGGGGAGATCATTAATGTAGATCAGAAAGAGCGTGGGACCTAGGATAGAACCTTGAAGGACGCCCGCGTTTGTATGTTAGTTTTGGGAGGCATGCCCATTTAATACCACCTTCAATGTGCGGTTAGAGAGGAAAGACTGGATGAGGTCAAACAGATGTCCAGTTATCCCATAGCTCCGCAGTTTGCACAAGAGGCCAGCATGCCAGACCCTGTCGAATGCTTTGGAGATATCCAAGGCAATGGTTCGGGCTTCACCATTCTTGTCGAGTGCCCGGTATATGTACTCGGTAATGGTCGTTAGCATATCAGCAGTAGACCTGGTGAAGCGAAACCCGTACTGTTTGTCAGAGAGAAGCCTGTTGGCCGTGAGATACTGAATCACCTCGGCGTTGATAATGGCTTCGAAAACTTTGCCAAAGATCGGAAGGAGACTAATAGGACGGTAATTGCCGGGGTCTGAGGGTTTGCCAGAATTCTTAAATATAGGAACTACACAGGAGGACTTCCAACAGGCAGGAAAGCAGGAAGCAGATAGGCAGAGGTTATAGAGTTTAGAGAAGACAGAGGAGAGTTCTGGGGCACATTTCTTCAGTACTATGATTGGGATTCCGTCCCCGCCGCTCGCTTTGTGTGGGTCAAGTTTTGCAATTATCTTGGCGACCAGCGAGGGTGTAATGTGGACGTTATTTAGTTGAGCCTTAGTTCTGGGTGGGAAGTCGGGTGTAGGTATTCCTAACGAGTCCAGTGTCGAGTTGGTTGAGAATTACGGGCAAAGCATTCAGCCTTGTCGGCTGGGTAGGTGAGAACTGCAAACTCATTGATTATTGGGGGTATTGAAGTCTTGTTCCTGCTGAGCACGCTTTTGCAGTGGAGTAAAGAGATATATTAATAGAAACTACAGCGTGATCAGAGTTGCGAAGAGGGAAAAGCTGCATTGCATAGCACCAGTCATGGATAGAAGTAAGGACGAAATCTAGCATAAAGGCTTGTCCTTCACGCAAACTGGAGAAGCATGAGGGGAAGTGCACCACTTGAGTGAGAGAATGCCTAATCGCAAAGTTAAGAGTGTGAATGCCACACTCAGTAACAGAGTTTTACAGCCAAATGGCATTGTGGGCATTGAAGTCACCGAACACAAATATGTTGGCGAACGAGTGAGAGGCAATCGTCTTATATATATTATCATATATATTGTCCAGAAAGGAACAGACGGGAAAAGAAGCGGAGAGATAGAGAAAGAAAAGATAGTTGAGATTAGTAGAAGGAGACGGAGGCACATGTATGGATGGTCAGAATATTCTAGATTACCACCCACCAACCAGTGTGAGAAGTTTCTTGACATAGACTCCCAGGCCATGCATATGGACGCCGGAGTCCTTCCTAAAGAGCGGATGATAATCTGGGATTAGGAAATCGGTGGAGCAGATTTGAGGGATTCAGGTTAGTCTCACAGAGAGCTAAGATGTCTGGGAACTTTTCCTGGAGGAACGATCCCGCACAGCAAAGGTTGGTACGAATACCACGGATGTTAGTGAAGGAAATGTTAAGGGTTTTAGGTGATTTTTGTGAGGCTGGTTTTGCATTGTATTGGTTGTTGTGTGTATTCATAGTTATTTTTTGATAAAGAGAGCCCTCGATTAATAGTATAAGACAATCATCAATTACAACATGCGTAAAAAAATGAAAAACTGGCGTAGACTGCAGCATAGTGTGGTCTCAGGGTCACCCACCAGAAAAACCTTGCAGAGACACCTATCCATGCGCGTCATGGCACTAAAAAATCACTATTAATCTTGATTTTTCCTTTCTTTTTTTACTATCACTCTTACTTTTCCTTTTCTTTTTTACTATTAATCTTCATTATTCTCTTTCTTTTTCATTATAAATATTCATTTTCTCTTTCTTTTTACTACTAATCTACATTTTTCTTATCCTTTTTTCATTAGAAATATTCATTTTTTCTTTCTTTTTACTGTTAACTTTCATTTATCCCTTTCGTCTTTTACTATCCATATTACTTTTCCTTTTCCTTTTTTTCTATTAATCTTCATTTTTCCCTGCTTTTTCCTATAAATATTCATTTTCCTCTTTCTTTTTACTATTAATTTTCATTTTTTATCTACTTTTTTTCTATAAATATTCATTTATCTTTTTTTATTATTATTAATTTTCATTTTCCATTTCATTTTTTACTATCAATCTTACTTTTCCTTTTCTTTTCTTGTATTAAACCTCATTTTTCTTTCTTGTTTACTATAAATATTCATTTTTCTCTTTCTTTTTACTATTAATCTTCAAATTTCTCTTTTGTTTTTATTATAATATTTATTTTTCTCTTTTTTTACTATTAATCTTTATTTTTCACTTTCTTTTTTTACTATAAATATTCATTTTTCTTTTTTCCTTAGCTATTAATTTTTATATTTCCTTTCTTTTTTTTACTATCAATCTTATTTTCTTTTTCTTTTTTTACTATTAATCTTTATTTTTCTCTTTCGTTTTTCAATATAAATATTCATTTTTTCTTTCTTTTACTATTAATCTTCATATTTCTCTTCCTTTTTTAATATAAATATTCATTTTCTCTTTCTTTTTACTATTAATCTTCATTTTTCTCTTTCTTTTCTTAACATAAATATTCGTTTTTTTCTTTCTTTTTACTATTAATTTTCATTTATCCATTTCGTTTTTTACTATCCATCTTTCTTTTCCTTTTCGTTTTTCCTATAAATTTTCATTTTCCCTTTCATTTTTTACTATTAATCTTACTTTTCCTTTTCTTTTTTTGTTTTAATCTTCATTTTTCTTTCTTTTTTACTATAAATATTCATTTTTCTCTTTCTTTTTACTATTAATTTTCATTTTTTATCTACTTTTTTTACAATAAATATTCATTTTTCTTTTTTTATTATTATTAATTTTCCTTTTCCCTTTCATTTTTTACTATTAATCTTACTTTTCCTTATCTTTTTTTGTTTTAATCTTCATTTTTCTTTCTTTTTTACTATAAATATTCATTTTACTATTAATCTTCAAATTTCTCTTTTGTTTTTTATTATAATATTTATTTTTCTCTTTTTTTCTATTAATCTTTATTTTTCACTTTCTTTTTTTACTATAAATATTCATTTTTCTTTTTTTCCTTAGCTATTAATTTTTATATTTCCTTTCATTTTTTTACTATCAATCATATTTTCTTTTTCTTTTTTTACTATTAACCTTTATTTTTCTCTTTCGTTTTTCAATATAAATATTCATCTTTCTTTTTTTTTTACTATTAATCTTTAATTTTCTCTTTCGTTTTTTACTATAAATATTAATGTTTCTCGTTCTATATACCATTTATCTTCATTTTTCCTTTTCTTCTTTTACTATTAATGTTCATTTTTTTTTACTATAAATATATTCATTTTTCTTTCTTTTTAATGTTAATTTCCATTTTTTTCTTTTCTTTTTTTACTATCAATATTTCTTTTCCATTTTTACTATTAATCTTCGTTTTTTCTTTCTTTTTTATTATAAATATTCATTTTCTCTTTCTTTTTATTATTAATCTTCAATTTACTATTACTTTTTTCTATAAATAATCATCTTTCTCTTTTTTTAATATTAATCCTAATTTTTCCATTTCTTTTTATTTAAATCATCATCTTTCTTTTTTACTATTAATCTTAGGTTTTATTTTTATTTTCTTACTATCAATCATTCTTTTCCTTTTCTCTTTTTACTCTAAATATTCATTTTTCTCTTTCCTTTTACTATGAATCTTTATTTCTCCCTTTCGTTTTTACTAACAATCTTTCCCTTTTCTTTTTTACTATAAATAATCATTTTTCTATTTCTTTTAACTATTAATTTTCATTTTCCTCTTCATTTTTACTATCAAACTTTTTCCTGTTTTTACTATAAATATTAATTTTTTTCTTTCTTTTTACTATTAATTTTCAACTTTTCCAATTTCTTTTTCATATCAATTGTATTTTTATCTTTCTTTTTTACTATCAGTTATTTTCTCCCTTGCTATTTTAGTATCAATCTTCATTTCTTTTTCTCTTTTTTACTATCAATTTTTTCCCTTTTTTTATCAATTATCATTTTTCTCATTTTCTTATTTTCTATCAATATTTATTTTTTTACTTTGCTTTTTACTATCGATCTTTTCCCTTTTTCAATCAATTATCATCTTTTTATCTTTTTACTATCAATCTTTTTATTTCTTTCATTTTACTATAAATGTTTAGTTTCTTCTTTTCTTTTTTCTCTCAATCTTCTGTTGTCTATTTCTTTTTTACTATCAATCTTCATTTTCCCATCTTTTATATTATTCATCTTTTTTCCCTTTCTTTTTTATATCAACCTTTTTTCTCCCTCTTTTTTATATCAACCTTAATGTTCTCCTTTTCTTTTTTATATCAAACGTCATTTTCTCCCTATTTTTACATCAACCTTCATTTTTTCCTTTTCTTTCATCTATCAGTCATCATTTTTCCAATTTTTCTTTAGCTATCAATCTTCATTTTCTTCCTTTGTTTTTATGATCAATGTTCATTTTTCTATTCATTTTATCTCTTAAATTTCATTTTTCCCTTTCTTCTTTACTATCAACCTTTTTCCCATTCTTTTTTATTGAACTTATTGAACTTTTCCCCTTCATTTTTTCCTGTCGTTTTTCACTATCGATCTTCATTTTCTTCTATCAATTTTTACTTTTCCCACTATTTTTTCTACATTTTCTCGTTTATTCTATGCCTTCTCTTTTTTACTCTCTTATTTCTATGAATTTTTTCTTTTTCTCCTCATTTTCTCTTTTTCTTTTTTGTATTTTTATTCTCTTTTGCTGTTTCTTTTCGAATTTTTTTCTTTGTTTTCTCTTGTTTCTCTCCTTGTATTTTTTGTCTTTTTTGTTTTTATTTTTCTTCCGTCTTCATTTTTCTTTTTCTTCATTTACTTTTTTTCAGTTTCCGCTTCTTCTATTCTATTATATTTTTCTTCTACGTCATCTCTTCCTTCTCCTCCTCCTCCTTCTTCTTTTCTTCTTCTTCTTTTGCTTCATTTATATTTTCTTCTTTTCTACACATTTCTCTAAATCCCGTTTCTTCTTTTATTATTTCTTTTTGTGTCTTCATTTTTCTTTCTCTTTTTCTTCTTTCTTCAACTGTCTTTCCTTCTTTTTTCATTTCTTTCATTTTTTTTATTTTTACGTCTTTTCTTCTTCTTTGAACATTTCCCCATTTACGCTTCTTAATCTATAGTCAATGTTGTCAACTTACTCTCCGTAGCAATATATAAACAATGCATATGTCTTGTCATTTTAAGGCTTCTGTATTGCTTCTGGTTCCTTTTATACAGCTTCATTTAAAATATATTGTCTTAAGGCCTCTTCTCGTTGTAAATAGTGGAATTCAATGTCCACTTCCCTTTTTTTCTATTTCTACACATATCTAACTGAAATCCCGTTACTCTATTGTCTTTCAGACATCAAGTTAAGAGAACCTTCAATTGTTTTTTTATATTGATTGAGGTATAGACATGATGACGTGACTTCATACAACATTTTATTGGAATTACAAGGTTGAAAACAAGAGAAAAATATAGAAAATAAAAGAACATTTCAATATTTCTAGATGGAATATAACCAAAAGTGAATAATACATATAAAAGCCCTGACACAATCCGCAAATCAGTCTTGGATTAATTCCTGAATATTAACGATTCGCATTTATAAAATAATCCTATTTTCTCAGTATCACATTGCGTTCTAACCAATTGATTTAGTTTCTACTTAATCTTTAAACAAGTTTATGTTACGTCGGGTAACAGAATTATGTGAAATAATACAAAAAAAAACGTAATAGCATAAAAGTAGGTGTATTGATAGAAAAGAGAAGTATTTACAAGAGGTGAGGATTAGTAGAATACGGAACTAGATAATTATGATTCCATAAGAGCCCAAATAGGTTTGTACGCCGAGGACACCACAGTTTACTCTCGCCTCCTACAAAAATCTGGTGTAGGCGTCAAAGCTAACCTCGCAGCCGAGATTCAAAAAGACCTCCAATCCATATTGGACTGGGGTAAGAAATGGCTAGTAAATTTTAATGCTTCTAAAACGAAGCTACTCTCAATTAACCATCATCGACAATCTCACCTACCTCCCATTAGCATGGATCAGGCTTGCCTCCCAGAGAGTAAAACTCTACGCCTCCTTGGTCTCACACTTTCAGCGGACCTCAAATGGAATGACTATATCGAATCCATTGCTAAATCCGCTGCTATGAAAGTAGGTTCTCTGTGTAGAGCCCGGAAGTTTTTTTTCGTCTAAATCTATCCTGCACATATATAAATCTACCATCCGCCCGTGCATTGAATACTGCTGCCATATCTGGTCGGGTGCCCCTGCTATTCTCCCGGGCTTCGCGATAAGGTTCAGAGGAGGGTCTGTAATGTGATAGATACCGACTTGGCAGACCGCCTGCAGTCTCTCTCCCACCGGCGCGAGGTGGCTTCCCTGTGTCTCTTCTATAAATACTTTCACGGCTTCTGCTCCGATGAACTTAGATCATTGGCGCCCCCTAAATACGAATTTGAACGAGATATTAGATTAGCAACTAGATCCCACCCTTTTACAGTGAAACCGATAAAATGCAGCCGTAACTTCTACTCCAACAGTTTCTTTCCTCGCACTTCCCGACTGTGGAATTCTCTTCCAAACGATTGCTTCCCCGACGGCTACAATCTCCAGGAGTTTAAATGTAAGGTCAATAGACACCTCCTAACACACTAACCTGCTCCCATTCTATCAAGCACTCTTCCCATCTGCCCAACCCTCATCCTCACTATCCTTACTCATCTGTCACCTTCCTTCTGACATTCCCTATGTCTAACCACTCCTTCTCTTTACCTTCCCCTATGTAGCCTCATGCGCAATAGTGGCAGTGGAATGCCTTGCTTGGGGTGAGATGATTAAAAAAAAAAATTAGTATACAGTATCATCGTAGAGACGTGATACATTGACTAGTAGAACACTTCCGGTGCAATGCCGGAAATACCCGACTGACTCGCTCACTCGACTTCCTTCCTCGAGGTATAATCAGTAATATTTTATATAGTGATTCGAATAGAAAGGTGGAGTGCGTCCCAACAGTTTCATAGTAAGATTATTGATTACGTGAACAAAGAATAAGACGAAGACACTGATTGGCTAAAAATTTAACCAATTGTTGCCACCGTCAGAGTCACATAATCCAGGCAATAGAAGCGATAAATTTAATGAACCATGATTTGTGATGGATTTACATATTTCTTTTTGGCTTACGGCCATATCACATTGAATACTTCGGTTCTCGTTCGATCAACGAAGTTAAGCAACGTTGTCAGTACTTAGATGGGTGACCGCTTGGGAATACCAAGTGCTGTAAGCGTTTAGTGACGGATGTGCGTTGTGGCGCAGTGCATATCGGCTCGGAAAGGGAAATCGGTGAGCCGAGTTCGAATTCCAGTTGAATACCCTGCATTCACTTAAGCACTGGTACCCTTGGGAAAGCTATTAATCCGTCCCTTCACACCAAGTATGGGTTAAGGTTAGGACTTGGGGACCCTGCCCTTAAAAACAAATCCGAATGAATCTTGATACTCGAAAAGAAAAATGTATTACTAGACACAAAGCTTATATAAAAAAAAACAATAACTTGTTGAAATAAAAAGGTATTATCAGCAACAAATAAATATAATTTAGTTGGCAATAAATGACCCGCTGAGGTTGATATAAACACAAACCAACCAACATATTTTTTAATCATTTTATCCCAAGTAAGACAGTTTTACTGACCCTGTTGCGCAGGGGGCTACATAGCAGAAAGTGATGAGAAAGAAGGATGTTATAGGGGATGTCAAGGGGAGGGCGATAAACGGATGAGGATACCGGTGTAATGGGGGTGGAGTGGATAGAGAAAAGAGCTTGAGAGATAGTTTGCGAGTTAGTGAGATAGAAGATGACTATTGACCTTACATTTAAATTCCTTGAGATTGTAGCTACAGGGAAAGCAAGTATATGGAAGGGAATTACAGAGGCGGAAAGTGCGAGAAAAGAAGCTGTCATAAAAGAAATTAGGGTTACATTTCATCGGTTTCACTGTAAAAGTGGGGGTCCTAGTTTCTAGTCTAGTAGCTCGTGTAAATTCATACATAGGGGGCACCAGTGAGCTAAATTCATTAGAGCAGAAGCCGTGAAAATATTTGTAGAAGAGGCACAAGGACGCCACGTCACGTCGGTGAGAGAGTGACTGCAGCCGATCCGTTAATCAGTATCGATCACATTACAGATTCTCCGTTGGATTTTGTCAAGAACCCCGAGGTGAATAGCAGGGGCATCCGACCAGCAGTATTCAATACACTGGCGGATGGTAGAATTATATATATGAAGGATGGATTCAGACAGGAAAAACTTCCTGGCCCTGCACATTGAATCGACATTCTTAGCAGCGGATTTAGCTGTGGATTCGATATAGTCATTCCACTTGAGGTCCGCTGAGAGTATTAGGCCAAGGAGGCGTAGTGTTTTGCTCTCAGGGAGGCTAGCCTGATCCATGCCAATAGAGGAGTGGTAGAAGTGAATGTCTATGAAGATTAATAGATAGCAGCATTATATTATTTTTTAAACAATATTAGTAGCAATTCCAGACTATTTTAAATGCCTGCTTCGTGATTGATAAAACATATTTATAGTAAAGCCATTAATTTCATGGCAACTTCTCTGACAAGCTTTTTACCCTTGTACCTCAATGTGCATTGTGGTGCAGTGGATATCGTCTCGGAACGACAAATTGGGGAGCCGAGTTAGAATTCCAGTTGAATTCCTTCCATTCACTTACGCGCAAATACGCTTAGGGAAGGTATTAATCTGTCTCTTTCCTCCAGTTATGTGTTAAGTAACAGGGCAGATTGGGTTCTATAGCCTGGGCTGGCAAAAAATTTACTGCAGAAAGTAATGGCAACCTACTGCGGGATAACCTTCTGTCCAGTCAGTCATGTCTCTTTCGGGACATGATCGACAAACCGTGTATCACGTATGGCGTTTAACTGACTGACCCGACCACATATATTTACGTATTGTCATCAAGGTCTTACGCTTTTATTGTTGAAATAGTTAAAATTAACAGCCTATTCTTCTCAAATAGTTACTTTTCTCACACTTCCCGTTTCTGGAACTTACTTCTATTTGCTTGCATTCCCGATAGCTACAATCTCCGAAAGTTTAAATGCAACCTCAAATGCCATCTTTTATCTATTTGATTCCCATCAATCTCTTATCTTTTCTTCAACATCGAAATAAATAAAATCTCCAAAAGTTTAAATGCAACATCAATTGCCATCTTTTATCTACTTGATTCCCATCAATCTCTTATCTTTTCTGCAACATCCTAAGAGCTACAATCTCCAAAAGTTTAAATGCAACCTCAATTGCCATCTTTTATCAACTTGATTCCCATCAATCACTTATCTTTTCTTCAACATCCTAATAGCTACAATCTACAACGTCAATTGCCATCTTTTATCTACTTGATTCTCTTTAATCTCTTATCTTTTCTTCAACATCCTAAGAGCTACAATCTCCAAAAGTTTAAATGCAACCTCAATTGCCATCATTTATCAACTTGATTCCCATCAATCTCTTATCTTTTCTGCAACATCCTAAGAGCTACAATCTCCAAAAGTTTAAATGCAACCTCAATTGCCATCTTTTATCAACTTGATTCCCATCAATCTCTTATCTTTTCTGCAACATCCTAAGAGCTACAATCTCCAAAAGTTTAAATGCAACCTCAATTGCCATCTTTTATCAACTTGATTCCCATCAATCTCTTATCTTTTCTTCAACATCCTAATAGCTACAATCTACAACGTCAATTGCCATCTTTTATCTATTTGCTTCGCATCAATCTCTTATCTTTTCTTCAACATCCAAATAGCTACAATCTCCAAAAGTTTCAATGCAACCTCAATTGCCATCTTTTATCAACTTGATTCCCATCAATCTCTTATCATTTCTTCAACATCCTAAGAGCTACAATCTCCAAAAGTTTAAATGCAACGTAAATTGCCATCTTTTATCAACTTGATTCCCATCAATCTCTTATCTTTTCTTCAACATCCTAAGAGCTACAATCTACCACGTCAATTGCCATCTTTTATCCATTTGATTCCCCTCGATCTCTTATCTTTTCTGCAACATCCTAATAGCTACAATCTCCAAAATATTAATGCAATCTCAATTGCCATCTTTTATCAACTTGATTCCCATCAATCTTTTATCTTTTCTTCAACATCCAAATAGCTACAATCTCCAAAAGTTTAAATGCAATCTCAATTGCCATCTTTTATCAACTTGATTCCCATCAATCTCTTATCTTTTCTTCAACATCCTAAGAGCTACAATCTACAACGTCAATTGCCATCTTTTATCTACTTGATTCTCTTTAATCTCTTATCTTTTCTTCAACATCCTAACAGCTACAATCTCCAAAAGATATAATGCAATCTCAATTGCCATCATTTATCATCTTGATTCCCATCAATCACTTATCTTTTCTTCAACATCCTAAGAGCTACAATCTACAACGTCAATTGCCATCTTTTATCTATTTGATTTCCATCAAACTCTTATCTTTTCTTCAAAATCCTAAGAGCTACAATCTACAACGTCAATTGCCATCTTTTATCTATTTGATTTCCATCAAACTCTTATCTTTTCTTCAACATCCAAAAAGCTACAATCTCCAAAATATTAATGCAATCTCAATTGCCATCTTTTATCAACTTGATTCCCATCAATCTTTTATCTTTTCTTCAACATCCAAATAGCTACAATCTCCAAAAGTTTAAATGCAATCTCAATTGCCATCTTTTATCAACTTGATTCCCATCAATCTCTTATCTTTTCTTCAACATCCTAAGAGCTACAATCTACAACGTCAATTGCCATCTTTTATCTACTTGATTCTCTTTAATCTCTTATCTTTTCTTCAACATCCTAACAGCTACAATCTCCAAAAGATATAATGCAATCTCAATTGCCATCATTTATCATCTTGATTCCCATCAATCACTTATCTTTTCTTCAACATCCTAAGAGCTACAATCTACAACGTCAATTGCCATCTTTTATCTATTTGATTTCCATCAAACTCTTATCTTTTCTTCAACATCCAAAAAGCTACAATCTCCAAAAGTTTAAATGCAACCTCAATTGCCATCTTTTATCAATTTGATTCCCATCAATCTCTTATCTTTTCTTCAACATCCTAAGAGCTACAATCTCCAAAAGTTTAAATGCAACGTAAATTGCCATCTTTTATCAACTTGATTCCCATCAATCTCTTATCTTTTTCTTCAACATCCTAAGAGCGACAATCTACAACGTCAATTGCCATCTTTTATCTATTTGCTTCGCATCAATCTCTTATCTTTTCTTCAACATCTCAATAGCTAAAATCTCCAAAAATTTAAATGCAACCTCAATTGCCATCTTCTATCTACTTTATTCTAATCCATCTCTTGTCATTAATTCAACATCTCCTATACCATTTTTATTCTCTCACTGTAATCCCCTGTGCATCAGTGGAATTCCTGCCTTCCTTATGGTGAAATGATTATGAAAAAAATTGTTTGCATGCAGACGTTTTGTGCCACATATTTTCCTTTCCAGACACAAGGATACACCTCTCTAACAGACTTGAATATAAACAAGAGTACTGTTTGGTTAAAATCTGAAGCAAATAACTGACTAATATTTTTCTGTAGACTCAAGCGTATATCTTGTATTTCTTTGCCTATAGATCCATCTATGAGTAAGATCAATGTTGGCCAAGGGGTTCAAATATAAATGCACTATGTCCAATGTTTGTCTCAAGTATCTTTACCGATTTTTGCGTCTATCTATAAACACGACCAATGTTGGCTAAGAGACACAAATATATATATATATATATATATTGATTGATTGATTGATTGATTGTTTAATTTTTGTGATAATAAAATTAGATCAGTGCACATTTTTATTAAAAAGTGTTCAATACATTCATATTGTAAAACTTTTGAATATTCTTCATTTGTAAACGAGTTATTATGAGTTATTGCAAGTCACCTGAAGACACCACATGGAAACCTAGGTAGCGTAATAACACGTTTCCAAATGAAGAATATATATATATATATATATATATATATATATATATATATATATATATCAGTCAAGTGTTTGACTAGAGTCTCAAGTATAAACCTTACTAGTCTTGATCGCTAGATTCATCTACAACCACGATCAATTTTGACAATGCAACAAAACTCTAAATATCTCTAATGTTTACCTATAGGCTCAAGTATAATAATGAGCAACGCCTTCCTGTTGATGTAAGTATGAAACTTAATACTGCCCTAATGTGAGGCTAATACTTTATACGTTGACCGACAAAACAGTAAAACCCTTTGTAACAAAAAAGGTGAACTGAACGCAAGGATCTTGTCAGCATTCACTAATTTTATCAATGAGACTAGAAAAGTTTAATTTCTGATTTACTTGTAGTGAAACGATTAAAAACTCTTGGATTCGCCATTGACATACAATAACTACATTCAATTAGTAACCACTTGCTTTATGTACTGCCCACTACCAATTCCTCTCCTTCTGATTTTCAATACATTTTATATCAAAATTATTTAACAGTTAGGTTTAATAAAAAATAATCGCCATCTCCGATATTAAACCAAAATAAAAATCAGAGTTTATTAAAAATCAGTACTAAGCCATAGAGTGTTCAATGAATACGGCGACAGGTTTTGAAAAGAGAGAAACACAACTATACGTATAATTTAAGCATATATATATAATACAAATAGTAAAATGATAATAAATATTCATTGCTGTATTTTTATATTGAACACTGTTTCAAATTAATGTTTTGAAAGTCACAAATATTTTCTTTGTTACTTATTCATTTGTATATATATATTTTTTCTTTATTATTATTATTAACATTATTTTATTTTATTAATACTATTTAAGATTCTTTTTTAATATCATTATTATTATTATATTATTATTATGATTATTACTAGTTTTTAAATTTATATATATATATATATATTTATTATTATTATTATTATTTTATTATTATTAATATTATTTATTATTATTATTTAAAATATTTTCGACGACAGTATTTTAATATTTTATTTATCTTCTTATTAAGTGTTAACTATTTTAACTATATTTATATAATATATTACTACTAGTGGTTATATTGTGATTTGCGTTAGGAAGCATGATTTAAAATTTATTTTTTACCGTAAATATATCCCATTGTAGGTGTAACTAAATTTAATGTTAAATTCCCATGTCATGTTTTTCTAAGAATGATACAGATAATTGTAATAGACGTTGGTTTCGGTCTAAGACGTTTATTTTCAATTTCTTTCTGTCTATACTGTTCTCTTTCTATTTTTTGCTTTTTCCTTTCTCTTTTACGTTTATAATTTCTCTAGTTTTTCTATATTTAATTATATATTTTTGTTTCTTTTATGAATTTTAATTATTTTAACTGTAGTTATAAACTAACAATAATAGTGGTTATATTTTAATTTGTATTAGAAATTATGATTTACAATTTGTTTTTACTGAAAATACATCCCATTATATTTGAAACTAAATCTCAATGTTAAATTTCCACGTCATATTTTTCTAAGAAAGCTGATGTGTTGCAATAGACTCTGTATCGATATATGACGTTAGCGTTCATTTCTCTGTATACCGTTCGTTCTTTTTCTATTTCTTTCATTTTCTTTCTGTTCTTTCTATTTATCAATTGTCTATTTGTTTCTTTTTTTTCTTTCTTTGGGGTGTTTTATTTTTTTTTAATGAGCGAGGAATTGTTTTTTTGTAAATTACCTTTACAAATGTCTACTCTCAATACGGACACGTGAGCGTCTGTGTGTACTGACTTTTCGGAAATATTTTGAAGATTAACTGTTGTATAATTTGGGTCTGACGAGCTGCAAAGTCATCTGTGGCGGCGAAATACGTATAACACATGAAATTGTAGAAAATCTCAATGTTTTTCTAAATTATACTTTTTTTTTTAATCATCTCACCCCAAGCAAGGCATTCCACTGCCACTACTGCGCATGAGGCTATATAGCGGAAGGTAAAGAGAAGCAGTGGTTAGACATAGGGAATGTCAGGAGGAAGGTAACAGTTGAGTAAGGATACCGAGGATGAGGGTTGGGCAGATGGGAAGAGTGTTTGATAGAATGGGAGCAGGTTAGTGTGTTAGGAGGTGTGGTGTCTAGTGACCTTACATGTAAACTCCTGGAGGTTGTAGCCGTCGGGGAAGCAATAGTGTGGAAGAGAATTCCACCGTCGGGAAATGCGAGGAAAGAAACTGTTGGAGTAGAAGTTACGGCTGCATTTTATCGGTTTCACTGTAAAAGGGTGGGATCTAGTTGCTAATCTAATATCTCGTTCAAATTCGTATTTATGGGGCACCAATGATCTAAGTTCATCGGAGCAGAAGCCGTGAAAGTATTTATAGAAGAGACACAGGGAAGCCACCTCGCGCCGGTAGGAGAGAGACTGCAGGCGGTCTGCCAAGTCGGTATCTATCACATTACAGACCCTCCTCTGAACCTTATCGCGAAGCCCGAGGAGAACAGCAGGGGCACCCGACCAGATATGGCAGCAGTATTCAATGCACGGGCGGATGGAAGATTTATATATGTGCAGGAGAGATTTTGACGGAAAAAAACTTCCGGGCCCTACACAGAGAACCGACTTTCATAGCAGTGGATTTAGCAATGGATTCGATATAGTCATTCCACTTGAGGTCCGCTGAGAGTATTAGGCCAAGGAGGCGTAGTGTTTTACTCTCTGGGAGGCAAGTCTAGTCCATGCTAATGGGAGGTAGGTGAGATTGTTGATGATGGTTAATTGAGAGTAGCTTCGTTTTAGAAGCATTAAAATTTACTAGCCATTTCCTACCCCAGTCCAATAGGAGGCGAGAGTAAACTGTGGTGTTATCGGCGTACAAACCTATTTGGGCTCTTATGGAATCAGGGAGATCATTAATGTATATCAGGAAGAGTTTAGGACCTAAGATGGAGCCTTACTCTGTTAAATTAAATAAATGAATTTAACATAGATTTCTTTTGAGTTTGTCTTTATCGGAGTTTACCTGACTAATATACCAACTATTCTACGTTATATATACATATATATACTCATTGCGATCGCGTACATATCAAGCAATGGATTTTTCGTCATTGAAACAGAGCGCCAGTAATATTAATAACAATATTCTAGATATAATGCTTAACCTATATTCAGATCTTTGAGGCAATTATATCATTTTATCCTTTTCTATAAATGTACATTGAACCTCAAAAATGTTAACTGTTATAAATATACCAAACCTACCTTCGTTTTCTTCTATATGCGATGTTCCTTGAGGAAATGCAAATTCATGACTCTCCACAACTTCATATCCTTTGTAGCTCTTAACAATTTCTTTTTATTTAGTTATCTCTACCATTTCCATTTTTAACATTCCAGTTTATATTTTACAAATTTAAATCATCTTTATTAAATTTAAACTATCGTTATTAAATTTAAACTACCTTTCGGATTCCAGGTATAAACTTAAACTATGTTTCGGTTCTAGGTATAAATGTCGTTTTTGCTTTCATTTTCGTTAAAACTTGCGCGTTACTCACATATTTAGTTTATTAAATTCTCAGTATCCTTCTGTAGGGCCAGAATTCTGCTATCTCATATTTCTTCTTCATCTACAAGCAAACTGTTAATCATTCACTTTCATATTAAAGGATAAATATTAGATAAAACGTTTTAGCTTTTTCTTTGTCCTGAACAATTTTTTCCGCTTCTTAATAATTTATGGATGTGCATTGTGGTGCAGTGGACATCGGCGCGGAACGACAAATCCTGACAACTGTGTTCAAAACCCAGTTAAATTCCTTGCATTCACTTACGTACAAAAACCCTCGGGAAAGGTATTGATCCGTATCTTCCCTCCAGTTATGGGTTAAATAACAGGTCAGATTGGGTTCTATGGCTATGGCCGGAAACCAGCCTACCGCGGAAATTAATAGCAACCTACTGCGGGATAATCTTCTGCCCAGTCAGTCATGTCACTTTCAAGACATGATCGCCCAAAGCGAGTATCACGTATGGCGCTTAACTGACTGAATAATTCGTTTAGCTTTTAGAATGCATCTTTTGTTGTTCTATTCCGCCTTTTGATATTTTAATTTGCCTTCTAATTGGTTGTCTTCAATTTACAAAAAAACGGTTAGAAGACTTTCAAGAAATTTAAGTTTTCTCTTCTGCAAGGACGATCGTAAGATGATAGCATAAAAGTGAACTTATTGAATAAAACTACCAAGTGAGAACGACTTCCTGATGAAATCAACAAAAATTTACACGTTCTATCAACAACATCCACAGCAGCCAATATTAGAACTTTGGTCAGAAGTAATCGATGATTCACGGCCAAATGAGACCAAACAAAGGAAGAATATTGATTGTGCGTTTTAAAGGAACTGGACATTTATTAATTAACAAATATCTTAATTTCTTAATGTGATAGGTACTGATCTGGCGACTCGACTGCAGCCACTTTCTCATCGTCGAAATGTGACCTCCCTCTGTCTCTTCTATAAATACTTTCATGGCTTCTGCTCGGATGAGCTTAAGTCACTGATGCCTCCTCAACAGGTGTTTACCCGTGCAACCAGACTGGCAACTGGGTCCCACCCATTCACAGTCAGGTTAGCCAAACGCAGACGACAATTCTACTCCTGCAGCTTCCTCTCTCGCACTTCCCGCCTGTGGAACTCACTCCCGTATTCTTGCTTTCCTGACGGCTACGACCTCCAGAAATTTAAAAGCAAAGTTAATACTCACCTACTAACCACTGGACTCTAGCTCTCTCCCCTCCCTTGTATAATCTTCACGTTCTCTCCGCCCATGTATCTGTCATTGCACCTGCTTTCTCAGCTTTCTATTGTTCCTTTCTAACTAGCTTGTACTCCTCACTCTTTTCTAATTAATCTTTCTACATTTATGTAACCCCCTGCACATCAGTGGCGTTTCTGCCTTGCTCGGGGTGAAATGATTAAAAAAAAAATTATTTTCTTTTTATCCACCTGATATAAAAGATATGAGTAACGCTAACTTCCGTTTTTTATGTACCTTACCGCCATTCATTTTTTTTATTGATATAACATTTTGGAAAAATTTTTTTTATAGCGGTTGAATTTTTTTATTTCTGATATAACTTTCATTTCTTCAATTTATAGTTATAATATAACATTTTCATGTATGAGTTAACTTATATTACTACTAAAATTTTTATGCTTGATAAAGATCTCAGTGTTATTTCCATTCCTGCATCATTTAGACGACAATTTATTCATTGCTTCTTGTGTTTTAATTCTGATATAATATATTTTTACTTCTGATATAAGGACATTATTTCATACTAGCAGTATAGCCCGGCGTTGATCGGGTGTAATGAAAGCTTTAAAATTAATCCATGGTTCCTGGAGCTCATACTCTTTGGACCTTGGCACGAAAGACTAAAAAGAAATAGTTGTTTCCAGTTAAAGCGAAACCGTAGACTGAAAGAAAAATGAATGGATGTAAGTCAAATTTTGATTTCCTGCTATCGATATCAAATAAGTTTTTTCGTCTTAAACTGAATTTTGAATGCTTAAATAAGTCCTCTGAGTAAATGGTATCATGGCTGAGACTAAGAACTACAATTATACATACTTCGAGACAAATCCGAAGCAAAAACTAAAATGAAAATGCTGAAAAAATACAGACATACAGGGAGATAAACAGACACACACACAAATATCTTGCCTTATATATATATATATATATATATATATATATATATATAATCGATTTTCTGCACTATTGTCAAGAACTGCAACCTTGATATTCTGAATATCGTTTCTTATGTCTTTGTCTATGAGTGTATCAAATTTGATTAAAATCGGACCACTCCTTCTATAACCCGATTTTTCGATTATCGATTTTCGATATTTATCGGGGGTACATCGACACAAAACCTAAGAACACTCGCAGACTCTTATAGTACAACTTTGTAAATTTTAAAAAAAATCGGTTCAGCTGTTTTGGAATCAATAGTTAATGGTCACACACACACACACACAGACACACACAAACAGACAAAGTTCCATTTATAAATAAGTTTCGATATAACTTTTTATTTCTCATGTAACTTATACTCATTTCTATTTCTGATATAAATTTATAGATCTGTGGTGACATTTTTATGCATAATATAATTTATATTTCTTTTAAAACTTATATATCTGATAAAACCATTTCTTTTTTAAGTTCCTATTTCTGATGCAATGTTATTGCAGGATGTGAGGGATAATTTGTCGTCTAAATTGCGCAGAAATGAAAATAACACTGAGATCTCGTTGTAACATATATACAAGAAGCAATGAATAAATTGTCGTCCAAATGACGCAGGAATGGAAATAATACTGAGATCTCATTGTAACATATATACAAGAAGCAATGAATAAATTGTCGTCCAAATGACGCAGGAATGGAAATAACACTGAGATCTCATTGTAACATATATACAAGAAGCAATGAATAAATTGTCGTCTAAATTGTGCAAAAATGGAAATAACACTGAGATCTCATTGTAACATATATACAAGTAGCAATGAATAAATTGTCGTCCAAATGATGCAGGAATGGAAATAACACTAAGATCTCATTGTAACATATACACAAGAAGCAATGAATAAATTGTCGTCTAAATTGCGCAAAAATGGAAATAACACTGAGATCTCATTGTAACATATATACAAGAAGCAATGAATAAATTGTCGTCCAAATGATGCAGGAATGGAAATAACACTAAGATCTCATTGTAACATATACACAAGAAGCAATGAATAAATTGTCATCTAAATGATGCAGGAATGGAAATAACACTGAGATTTCATTGTAACATATATACAAGAAGCAATGAATAAATTGTCGTCCAAATGATGCAGGAATGGAAATAACACTAAGATCTCATTGTAACATATACACAAGAAGCAATGAATAAATTGTCGTCTAAATGATGCAGGAATGGAAATAACACTGAGATCTCATTGTAACATATATACAAGAAGCAATGAATAAATTGTCGTCCAAATGATGCAGGAATGGAAATAACACTAAGATCTCATTGTAACATATACACAAGAAGCAATGAATAAATTGTCGTCCAAATGATGCAGGAATGGAAATAACACTAAGATCTCATTGTAACATATATACAAGAAGCAATGAATAAATTGTCGTCTAAATTGCGCAAAAATGGAAATAACACTGAGATCTCATTGTAACATATATACAAGAAGCAATGAATAAATTGTCGTCCAAATGATGCAGGAATGGAAATAACACTAAGATCTCATTGTAACATATACACAAGAAGCAATGAATAAATTGTCGTCCAAATGATGCAGGAATGGAAATAACACTAAGATCTCATTGTAACATATATACAAGAAGCAATGAATAAATTGTCGTCTAAATTGCGCAAAAATGGAAATAACACTGAGATCTCATTGTAACATATATACAAGAAGCAATGAATAAATTGTCGTCCAAATGATGCAGGAATGGAAATAACACTAAGATCTCATTGTAACATATACACAAGAAGCAATGAATAAATTGTCGTCTAAATGATGCAGGAATGGAAATAACACTAAGATCTCATTGTAACATATACACAAGAAGCAATGAATAAATTGTCGTCTAAATTGCGCAAAAATGGAAATAACACTGAGATCTCATTGTAACATATATACAAGAAGCAATGAATAAATTGTCGTCCAAATGATGCAGGAATGGAAATAACACTGAGATCTCATTGTAACATATACACAAGAAGCAATGAATAAATTGTCGTCTAAATTGCGCAAAAATGGAAATAACACTGAGATCTCGTTGTAACATATATACAAGAAGCAATGAATAAATTGTCGTCCAAATGATGCAGGAATGGAAATAACACTAAGATCTCATTGTAACATATACACAAGAAGCAATGAATAAATTGTCGTCTAAATGATGCAGGAATGGAAATAACACTGAGATCTCATTGTAACATATACACAAGAAGCAATGAATAAATTGTCGTCCAAATGATGCAGGAATGGAAATAACACTAAGATCTCATTGTAACATATACACAAGAAGCAATGAATAAATTGTCGTCTAAATTGCGCAAAAATGGAAATAACACTGAGATCTCATTGTAACATATATACAAGAAGCAATGAATAAATTGTCGTCCAAATGATGCAGGAATGGAAATAACACTGAGATCTCATTGTAACATATATACAAGAAGCAATGAATAAATTGTCGTCTAAATGATGCAGGAATGGAAATAACACTGAGATCTCATTGTAACATATATACAAGAAGCAATGAATAAATTGTCGTCCAAATGATGCAGGAATGGAAATAACACTGAGATCTCATTGTAACATATACACAAGAAGCAATGAATAAATTGTCGTCTAAATTGCGCAAAAATGGAAATAACACTGAGATCTCATTGTAACATATATACAAGAAGCAATGAATAAATTGTCGTCCAAATGATGCAGGAAGGGAAATAACACTAAGATCTCATTGTAACATATACACAAGAAGCAATGAATAAATTGTCGTCTAAATGATGCAGGAATGGAAATAACACTAAGATCTCATTGTAACATATACACAAGAAGCAATGAATAAATTGTCGTCTAAATTGCGCAAAAATGGAAATAACACTGAGATCTCGTTGTAACATATATACAAGAAGCAATGAATAAGTTGTCGTCCAAATGATGCAGGAATGGAAATAACACTAAGATCTCATTGTAACATATACACAAGAAGCAATGAATAAATTGTCGTCTAAATTGTGCAAAAATGGAAATAACACTGAGATCTCATTGTAACATATATACAAGAAGCAATGAATAAATAGTCGTCCAAATGATGCAGGAATGGAAATAACACTAAGATCTCATTGTAACATATACACAAGAAGCAATGAATAAATTGTCGTCTAAATTGCGCAAAAATGGAAATAACACTGAGATCTCATTGTAACATATATACAAGAAGCAATGAATAAATTGTCGTCCAAATGATGCAGGAATGGAAATAACACTAAGATCTCATTGTAACATATATACAAGAAGCAGTGAATAAATTGTCGTCCAAATGATGCAGGAATGGAAATAACACTGAGATCTCATTGTAACATATATACAAGAAGCAATGAATAAGTTGTCGTCCAAATGATGCAGGAATGGAAATAACACTGAGATCTCGTTGTAACATATATACAAGAAGCAATGAATAAATTGTCGTCCAAATGATGCAGGAATGGAAATAACACTAAGATCTCATTGTAACATATACACAAGAAGCAATGAATAAATTGTCGTCTAAATTGCGCAAAAATGGAAATAACACTGAGATCTCATTGTAACATATATACAAGAAGCAATGAATAAATTGTCGTCCAAATGATGCAGGAATGGAAATAACACTAAGATCTCGTTGTGACATATATACAAGAAGCAATGAATAAATTGTCGTCCAAATGATGCAGGAATGGAAATAACACTGAGATCTCATTGTAACATATATACAAGAAGCAATGAATAAATTGTCGTCCAAATGATGCAGGAATGGAAATAACACTAAGATCTCATTGTAACATATACACAAGAAGCAATGAATAAATTGTCGTCTAAATTGCGCAAAAATGGAAATAACACTGAGATCTCATTGTAACATATATACAAGAAGCAATGAATAAATTGTCGTCCAAATGATGCAGGAATGGAAATAACACTGAGATCTCATTGTAACATATACACAAGAAGCAATGAATAAATTGTCGTCTAAATTGCGCAAAAATGGAAATAACACTGAGATCTCGTTGTAACATATATACAAGAAGCAATGAATAAATTGTCGTCCAAATGATGCAGGAATGGAAATAACACTAAGATCTCATTGTAACATATACACAAGAAGCAATGAATAAATTGTCGTCTAAATGATGCAGGAATGGAAATAACACTGAGATCTCATTGTAACATATACACAAGAAGCAATGAATAAATTGTCGTCCAAATGATGCAGGAATGGAAATAACACTAAGATCTCATTGTAACATATACACAAGAAGCAATGAATAAATTGTCGTCTAAATTGCGCAAAAATGGAAATAACACTGAGATCTCATTGTAACATATATACAAGAAGCAATGAATAAATTGTCGTCCAAATGATGCAGGAATGGAAATAACACTGAGATCTCATTGTAACATATATACAAGAAGCAATGAATAAATTGTCGTCTAAATGATGCAGGAATGGAAATAACACTGAGATCTCATTGTAACATATATACAAGAAGCAATGAATAAATTGTCGTCCAAATGATGCAGGAATGGAAATAACACTGAGATCTCATTGTAACATATACACAAGAAGCAATGAATAAATTGTCGTCTAAATTGCGCAAAAATGGAAATAACACTGAGATCTCATTGTAACATATATACAAGAAGCAATGAATAAATTGTCGTCCAAATGATGCAGGAAGGGAAATAACACTAAGATCTCATTGTAACATATACACAAGAAGCAATGAATAAATTGTCGTCTAAATGATGCAGGAATGGAAATAACACTAAGATCTCATTGTAACATATACACAAGAAGCAATGAATAAATTGTCGTCTAAATTGCGCAAAAATGGAAATAACACTGAGATCTCGTTGTAACATATATACAAGAAGCAATGAATAAGTTGTCGTCCAAATGATGCAGGAATGGAAATAACACTAAGATCTCATTGTAACATATACACAAGAAGCAATGAATAAATTGTCGTCTAAATTGTGCAAAAATGGAAATAACACTGAGATCTCATTGTAACATATATACAAGAAGCAATGAATAAATAGTCGTCCAAATGATGCAGGAATGGAAATAACACTAAGATCTCATTGTAACATATACACAAGAAGCAATGAATAAATTGTCGTCTAAATTGCGCAAAAATGGAAATAACACTGAGATCTCAGTGTAACATATATACAAGAAGCAATGAATAAATTGTCGTCCAAATGATGCAGGAATGGAAATAACACTAAGATCTCATTGTAACATATATACAAGAAGCAATGAATAAATTGTCGTCCAAATGATGCAGGAATGGAAATAACACTGAGATCTCATTGTAACATATATACAAGAAGCAATGAATAAGTTGTCGTCCAAATGATGCAGGAATGGAAATAACACTGAGATCTCGTTGTAACATATATACAAGAAGCAATGAATAAATTGTCGTCCAAATGATGCAGGAATGGAAATAACACTAAGATCTCATTGTAACATATACACAAGAAGCAATGAATAAATTGTCGTCTAAATTGCGCAAAAATGGAAATAACACTGAGATCTCATTGTAACATATATACAAGAAGCAATGAATAAATTGTCGTCCAAATGATGCAGGAATGGAAATAACACTAAGATCTCGTTGTGACATATATACAAGAAGCAATGAATAAATTGTCGTCCAAATGATGCAGGAATGGAAATAACACTGAGATCTCATTGTAACATATATACAAGAAGCAATGAATAAATTGTCGTCCAAATGATGCAGGAATGGAAATAACACTAAGATCTCATTGTAACATATACACAAGAAGCAATGAATAAATTGTCGTCTAAATTGAGCAAAAATGGAAATAACACTGATATCTCATTGCAACATATATACAAGAAGCAATGAATAAATTGTCGTCCAAATGATGCAGGAATGGAAATAACACTGAGATCTCGTTGTAACATATATACAAGAAGCAATGAATAAGTTGTCGTCCAAATGATGCAGGAATGGAAATAACACTAAGATCTCATTGTAACATATACACAAGAAGCAATGAATAAATTGTCGTCTAAATTGCGCAAAAATGGAAATAACACTGAGATCTCATTGTAACATATATACAAGAAGCAATGAATAAATTGTCGTCCAAATGATGCAGGAATGGAAATAACACTAAGATCTCATTGTAACATATATACAAGAAGCAATGAATAAATTGTCGTCCAAATGATGCAGGAATGGAAATAACACTAAGATCTCGTTGTGACATATATACAAGAAGCAATGAATAAATTGTCGTCCAAATGATGCAGGAATGGAAATAACACTAAGATCTCATTGTAACATATACACAAGAAGCAATGAATAAATTGTCGTCTAAATTGCGCAAAAATGGAAATAACACTGAGATCTCATTGTAACATATATACAAGAAGCAATGAATAAATTGTCGTCCAAATGATGCAGGAATGGAAATAACACTAAGATCTCGTTGTAACATATATACAAGAAGCAATGAATAAATTGTCGTCCAAATGGTGCAGGAATGGAAATAACACTAAGATCTCATTGTAACATATATACAAGAAGCAATGAATAAATTGCCGTCCAAATGATGCAGAATGGAAATAACACTAAGATCTCATTGTAACATATACACAAGAAGCAATGAATAAATTGTCGTCTAAATTGCGCAAAAATGGAAATAACACTAAGATCTCATTGTAACATATATACAAGAAGCAATGAATAAATTGTCGTCCAAATGATGCAGGAATGGAAATAACACTAAGATCTCGTTGTAACATATACACAAGAAGCAATGAATAAATTGTCTTCTAAATTGCGCAAAAATGGAAATAACACTGAGATCTCATTGTAACATATATACAAGAAGCAATGAATAAATTGTCGTCCAAATGATGCAGGAATGGAAATAACACTAAGATCTCGTTGTAACATATCTACAAGAAGCAATGAATAAATTGTCGTCCAAATGATGCAGGAATGGAAATAACACTAAGATCTCATTGTAACATATATACAAGAAGCAATGAATAAATTGTCGTCCAAATGATGCAGGAATGGAAATAACACTAAGATCTCATTGTAACATATACACAAGAAGCAATGAATAAATTGTCGTCTAAATTGCGCAAAAATGGAAATAACACTAAGATCTCATTGTAACATATATACAAGAAGCAATGAATAAATTGTCGTCCAAATGATGCAGGAATGGAAATAACACTAAGATCTCATTGTAACATATATACAAGAAGCAATGAATAAATTGTCGTCCAAATGATGCAGGAATGGAAATAACACTAAGATCTCATTGTAACATATACACAAGAAGCAATGAATAAATTGTCGTCTAAATTGCGCAAAAATGGAAATAACACTGAGAACTCATTGTAACATATATACAAGAAGCAATGAATAAATTGTCGTCCAAATGATGCAGGAATGGAAATAACACTAAGATCTCATTGTAACATATACACAAGAAGCAATGAATAAATTGTCGTCTAAATGATGTAGGAATGGAAATAACACTAAGATCTCATTGTAACATATACACAAGAAGCAATGAATAAATTGTCGTCTAAATGATGCAGGAATGGAAATAACACTAAGATCTCATTGTAACATATATACAAGAAGCAATGAATAAATTGTCGTCTAAATTGCGCAAAAATGGAAATAACACTGAGATCTCATTGTAACATATATACAAGAAGCAATGAATAAATTGTCGTCCAAATGATGCAGGAATGGAAATAACACTGAGATCTCATTGTAACATATACACAGGAAGCAATGAATAAATTGTCGTCTAAATTGCGCAAAAATGGAAATAACACTGAGATCTCGTTGTAACATATATACAAGAAGCAATGAATAAATTGTCGTCCAAATGATGCAGGAATGGAAATAACACTAAGATCTCATTGTAACATATACACAAGAAGCAATGAATAAATTGTCGTCTAAATGATGCAGGAATGGATATAACACTGAGATCTCATTGTAACATATACACAAGAAGCAATGAATAAATTGTCGTCCAAATGATGCAGGAATGGAAATAACACTAAGATCTCATTGTAACATATACACAAGAAGCAATGAATAAATTGTCGTCTAAATTGCGCAAAAATGGAAATAACACTGAGATCTCATTGTAACATATATACAAGAAGCAATGAATAAATTGTCGTCTAAATGACATAGGAATGAAAATAACACTGAGATCTCATTGTAACATATACACAAGAAGCAATGAATAAATTGTCGTCTTAATGAAGCAGGAATGAATATAATACTGAGATCTCATATTAAGAGATATATTTAATAAAATTACACAAACATATTTTGAAATACTAAAGAGTAAATTTATTAAATAAAATTGCCATTGACATCAACCCAGGCCCCCAGAAGATTTTGGATCCTTCTGCATTTCTTCTGGACGGTCTCCTTGTTTATGTTGATGAATGCTGCCATAATCTTTGCGTTCAGTTCATCTTTGGTCTTACAGTGAGTTTTGTCGGTCTTTCGCTCAACTGTTCCATACACATAGTAATCAAGGGTGAGGTAGTCCGAAGAGTATGGTCAGCAGATGTAAGTGGCGATGTGACTGCAGAAATTTTCTAACAGCAATGACTAGGTTCTCCTATTTGTTTGACATGGTCAGAGTCCTGTTACCAGACATGGGATGTTCCAGAGTGGTGAAGTATTCTGGAGAGTTAACAGGCCAAATGTAAGTGGGGATATGATTGCAGAAATTTTCTAACAGGAATGATTCGATTCTTCTGCTTGTGTGGCATGGTGCAGAGTCCTGTTATCAGACATAGGGTGTTCCAAGGTTAAGTAGTCCGGAGAGTTAGGTGGCCAAATGTAAGTGATGTTGTGAGTGCATAAACTTTCTAACAGCAATGATTGGGTTCTCTTGCTTGTGTGACAGGGTGCAGAGTCCTGTTACCAGACATAGGGTGTTCCAGTGTCCACTCATTTAATGCAGGGCAGCACTACGTCCTCAAGTTATTTGATGTATGTCTCCATGTTGAATCAGAAATCCTGTGGAAACATAACGTCACCAACACACTTGTGATACGTCTAAACACCTTCGTAATCACCATTAGACTCATCCAACACTTTCCAAATCCTCTGTACTGACCCTAGATTGGCGCCCAGACACTGTGAGATGTTTGTATTTAAGCTTCTTGCAAGAATGACGAACAGTACAGCATGTCATTTGTGAATTTCAGGCAGAGTAAATTACATAATGGTTCTTTTTCTCACAGACGGTGCCCAACAGTCCCTACTACAGTGAGCAGTTAATAAACAAATAAAGTGCATACACGAAATAAAAAATAAAAAATGGCGAACCCATCTAGAAGAAGGAAAACTTCAAAATCAAAATCGGTGTTAAAACTCATTTCCAATCCTTAACTGTTATCCTAATATTATTCTAATAACATTCACTTCCTTGATTTTCACCCCCAGTTATCAGTTAAATAGTAATATTGACTGAGCTCTCATGACTTCCGGTGGTAACCAGTCTAACGGAGAAAAAAATATTTATATGTCTGGTTAGGTCTTGAAGGCTGTCACAATACGTTTAGTAAAATAAAGGAAGGTAAAAAGTTTTTGAGTAAAACCTATTTATTGTACAATAATATTTCGAGATCAAAATCTCATCTTCAGAATGGCAGAGGAGCGTGTATCCGTCCGAGCGAGTCCGTGCCTTTCAAAGAATGGTCATTCCTGGGTGCTGCTGCTGTCATTAATTGTAACGAGTGCTTGTGTGTGTGTGTATGTAAGTATGTTAGAGCATGTATGTGTGTGTGTTTATGGTATATATATATATATATATATATATATATGTGTGTGTGTGTGTGTGTGTGTGTGTGTGTGTGTATGTGTGTGATTAACAGTTGGGACCTTTTTCTGGTCTGATGATATCAGTCTGCTTTAATAACTTATAAAACTTTACTATATATATATATATATATATATATATATATATATATATATATATATATATATATATCCTCGAGCGAATAAGATTCAAAGAAAAATTTACAACGTTCAAAACATTAATTTAAAACATTTATTATGGTTTAAAACAAGTACAAATTTTAATCCACTACAAAGTGTTCATTTTGTTTCGACATTGAAATGACAATGTCTCATCAGGTGGTGTGAAAAGGATTGGAAAGTCGCTTTTCTTATATTTGGCGAGTTGTCTGTGGGATGTTGGTGGGGGTTAGCGACAAGGGAATAAGTCTTGTAAATTGTCCGTTAGAATTTTAAAAAGAGGGGATGAGTAGGGGATAGAGTTGATTAATGAACGTGTCGGGAATTTTGTAGACAGATTTAACATTAAAAGATAGGGTATCGCTTTTTATGGCCGAATGGCTGGAATTTTTTCTTCGGGTTGAGTAAGAGAGGAGAGCAAGGAAGTGTAAGAGTGGAGAGTAATAGGAATAGAAGTGATGACGGGGGAATGGTAGTTTCCATGTAGTGAACCTATTTTTATTATTTAATTGTACAACTACACAATATTTTTGTATTTAAACTCAGTTTTATATTTAATCCAATTTTGTATATTTCAACTTAATTTTAAATTTAGGAAATCACATTTTTTTATAAAACTTTAAAATAGATCACAGTTTGTGATATGGAATAGTTAAAATTTGATGTAAGAGTGTTATTAATATTATAAAGGTTTATCGTCTCTAAGGGGTATTAACTTTGGCTTTTGTAGTATTTTTTTAGCATGATTGTAAGGTTAGTTATTTACTGTGTTTGCAGTTTACTGTGGTTTCATGCCTCTGGTTTAAAAGTATGTTGCTTTTCATGTAATTACTGATTTCAATTTTTTCTTGAAGACAAAGGAAACATGGTTTCTTTATTGATTTAGATGTTCTTGCCTGTTTGAGAATTTTTCATTTAATTTTAGGTGTTTTATGTTCGTTTTTAACTTCCAAAAGTATTTGGAAAGAGATGTCATTTTTGTTTTTCTTTGTTATTGAAGGATGAGAGGTAATTGTAAAAGCGCTTTTGTTGTAATTTTAAGGACACTGTTGTTTATTTTCAGTTTATCCGTAATTTGTTTGTTTGAGTAGTTGATTCTATCTATGAGGTTTTGGAGCTCTGTGTTAATATTCCTGTTATTTTTTTTTTTAGTTATTATTATTTTTTTTTTTTTTTGGTAGGTTTTTCTTAATTAGATCTTTGTACTCTTTGGGGTTCATCTTATGGAAATTCGAGGTTTTATCCAATCTGATAAAGACCTTGTTAAATTTGTTTATGCTACTAGCCATTATATATATATATATATATATATATATATATGTGTGTGTGTGTGTGTGTGTGTGTGTGTGTGTGTGTGTGTGTGTGTGTGTGTGTGCAGATAGATAGTAACAGGCTGAGCTTGATAGACAGCTTATATTTATATAGATAGACTATTTTAATGTGATGTGATGCGGTGATTCGATGACGTTGTGACGTAGAAGCAGTGAATGCACTGTGACTTCGACGTCGGAGGGGTTGGCACCTTGTAGAAAACGTGAAATTGTTATGGCAGAATTTACCAAAAAGGACTGATTTTTTTTTTAATACATCTAAGCGTTTCGGAGGCATAAACGATCGCAAGAAGCAAAATTTTCCATCAATTTTTGCCGCACCCTGGGTGTCAATTGAAATTTTTGTTGGCATATCAGGGCATGAGGCATTGATTTACCAGTGACTTGATTTTGGTTGACTTTCAGTGAAGCGTCCTAGAGAAACGCATAAAAGTGTGCAAAAGACCACTCAAAATTATGTTTGTCATTGATTTTTGATGAACCCTTTGCATTGATAGGAAAAAAAATTGGGGCACATTAAACTTTCGACATTGTTCAACAAGTTAGCTGATTTTGGTTGAATTCGCATGAGGCGTCTCGGAGAAAACTTCGAAATATCTAAGCATTCCGATAATTTCTGCCGTACACTATAAATGGATTTTAAAAAAATTGCGTACATTAAAGGTTCATTTATTGATGAACAATATGCATATAGATAGATAGATAGATAGATAGATAGATAGATAGATAGATAGATAGATATGAAGAGACAAACTTAGAAAAATATGAAGAGACTGAGATAGATAGATAGATAGATAGATAGATAGATAGATAGATAGATAGATAGATAGATAGATAGATAGATACGAACGACCAAGATAGATAGATAGATAGATACATACATACATACATACGTACGGCCAAGATAGATTGATAGATAGATAAGAATGACTGAGATAGATAGATAGATAGATAGATAGATAGATAGATAGATACGAATGACTGAGATAGATAGATAGATAGATAGATAGATAGATAGATAGATAGGTACGATCAAGATAGATAGATACGATCAAGATAGATAGATAGGTAGATACGAATGACTGAGTTAGATAGATAGATAGATAGATAGATAGATAGATAGATAGATAGATAGATAGATATGAAAATACTGAGATAGATAGATATGAACAAAGTGACATAGATAGATAGATAGATAGGTAGATAGATAGATAGATGCTGCGTATAAATATTTAACTGTGATTAGAATGCATTAATGAAATGAGTAAGAACGTAAGCAGAAGGAAAGAATGGAAACAAAATTCATAGACCGAAAATTAAATTTTTGTAATGTACTATCGATATGCGCAGATATTTCTCGTCGCTTTTGACTGAAGGGATCAAAGGTTGTGGCGTAGGCCAAATTCCTTCCTTTGATTGTCGGTGCATTTGTCATTCAGTTAGTGTAGATTTTGGAATTGAGACGCCGACTCTAACAATCAGCTTGACCCTAGCATTTCAAATCACACGCACAATCTTACTTCGCTTGCTCATTTTCCCTGTCTCTCACTACTTACTCATTTCGATTGGAAATTTTTAAAACATTGACTTGTTAACTGATTGTCGACAAGGAAACCTTGTTAGATATGGATTCGACTTATCATCAAAATAAGAATAATCTTTTTTTAAGGGAAGAACTCTGTAGAAGAAGTGTCTTCTGCTAAAAGCACACCAATAAACACCCTTTGACGCGTTCTATCATTAATTAAAATACCATTTGGGAGAGCCTAGATATGACGGTAAACTGCCTCCGGGAGCAAGGCGTCTGATTGGGAGTTTTTGAGGAGCATGGAACCACTTCTTAAATTGCTTTTGTTCCATTATTTATTTCCATTTTAATTTAAAACGTTTTTGTTGTTTAAATGTTCAAGCTATGGCTTTCTCATCACCCCATCTGGAACAAACACACTTCTGTTGCTCCAAGTCTCTTCTTAATCTGTAAGAATATTGTCCAGCATTTACTGCCACATCGGTAAACTGCACCCTGCAGCAAGGCCTCAGATTGGAAGATTGTGAGGAGCATGGAACTACCTCTTAATTGCTGTTGTTCCCAGGTCAACCCTGACCCGGAGTGGTAGCACTTGTTAGGGTCCCAGCTATGGGAAAAAAGTTAACTCCCAAACTGAGTTCAAAACATTCAGTTAAGTGCTATACGTGATACATGCTTGGGTGATCATGTCTCGAAAGAGAAATAACTAACTAGTCAGAAGATTATCCCGCAGTAGGTTGCCATTGCTTTCTGCGGTAGACTGGTTGCCGACCAAGGGCTAGGAAGAACCCAATCTGTCTTATTATTTAACCCATAAACGGAATGAAGAAACGGATTAATACCTATCTCAATGGTATTTGTGCGTAAGTGAATGCAAGGAACTTAACTGGAATTTGAACTCGGCTCCCCGATTTGCCGTTCCGAGTCGATATCCAATGCACCACAACGCACATCAAAACATTAAGAAAGTATGAAAATACACTTTTATAGAAATATATACATAAAAATAGACGTTTTATATAAAAATATACCTTTTTTGAAAGAAATATATTATCAATACATTTTAAGAAAGAAAATTGCCATAATACATAATTATTACCAGCAATTTATTTTTAATACAAAACTAGAATATATCTTCAATTTCTAAAATAAAAATAAAAATAAAATAAAATTTTCGTCAAAATCTTTCTAAATCAACTTTCTCACTACAACCGAGCATTAAAAATATACCTTAAAACCCCACTTTTTTGGCATTAAATAACCCACATATGATATGCCGTTAAACAAAACCCAAATCCAGAACCAATTTGGCGCTTTTAATCGAAATGTAAGGCGACTCGTATGAACGGTCAAGTGCCAACTGCCGGTGACATTAATGGGGAAGACATTATAAGAGCCAAGAATCATAAGAAACTGATAAAAAATAGAAGATAAAAAAAGATGATGACAAAATAACGAACAAACTGATACGAACAAATAGGGCAAAATAAGGGAAAATGAACACGAATAATCATGAAAGGAAATACATGGCAGTACCAACATTAGCCATTTTCTTTATAAGGAAACATTCGACATTCATTCGCTGAACACCCATCGCTACTCGAGTTACGATTTTCTTCACTCCAAGGTTCTCGGGCTTGGATCAGCGTGTAGTATCTGCACTCGGGCTGATAAATTAGACTTTTTCTATAAATTGAGTCATTGTTTTCGGACAGAGCGCAACTCAGTTTTGTCTCTGACTGCGATTAGAGCGTGAGTAAAAATATTATAAACAGATGCCTGGTATCAAGGAACTAATGTTTTGTGGAGTTGTAGCGAAAATTTGCCGTAAAGTTTTAGTGACCGGTTTGTTCCGCAAGTAAGACTCGGAACACAGAAGGTAGGTTCAACACAGTGTGTTAGTATAACAAGAACATAGATACAACTCTTTGTTAGTCATTAAGTAAATAGAAATATGTAATTCTGAACGGTACAGTTACTCCGCTAATTTTAAAATTTTTTTCTTAATCATCTCATCCCAAGCAAGGCATTCTACTGCCACTGTTGCGCAGGGGGTTACAAAGGGGAAAGTCATGAGAAAGAGGGGTTAGTTATGCGTTAGTTATGTTAGGAGAAGAGTAATAGACGAATGAGGATACCGAGGATGTGGGTGAAGTAGATGGAGAAAGAGCTTGTGAGAATGGTGTGATATAAGATGTCTATTGACGTTACATTTAAATTCCTGGAGATTGTAGCTGTCGGGGAAGCAAGTATATGGAAGGGAATTCTACAGGTGTGAAATGCGTGAAAAGAAGCTGTTAGAGTAGAAATGGCGGTTACACTTTGTCGGTTTCACTGTAAAAGGGTGGGACCTAGTTGCTAATCCGTAACTTCTACTCCAACAGTTTCTTTCCTCGCACTTCCCGACTGTGGAATTCTCTTCCAAACGATTGCTTCCCCGACGGCTACAATCTCCAGGAGTTTAAATGTAAGGTCAATAGACACCACCTAACACACTAACCTGCTCCCATTCTATCAAACACTCTTCGCATCTGCCCAATCCTCGGTATCCTTACTCATCTGTCACCTTCCTCCTGACATTTCCTATGTCTAACCACTCCTTCTCTTTACCTTCCCCTATGTAGCCCCATGCGCAATAGTGGCAGTGGAATGCCTTGCTTGGGGTGAGATGATTAAAAAAAAACACTCTTCTCATCTGCCCAACCCTCATCCTCGGTATCCTTACTCATCTGTCACCTTCCTCCTGACATTTCCTATGTCTAACCACTCCTTCTCTTTACCTTCCCCTATGTAGCCCCATGCGCAATAGTGGCAGTGGAATGCCTTGCTTGGGGTGAGATGATTAAAAAAAAAAAGAAAAAAAGTAGCTCCTGTAAATTCATACCTAAACGGTACCAGTGATCTATGTTCATTGGAGCAGAAGCAGTGAAAATATTTATAGAAGAGTCACAGTGAAGCCACGTCACGCCGGTGAGATAGCGACTGCAGCCGAGCTGCTAAGTCGGTGTCGATCACATTGCAGATTCTCCGTTGGATTTTTACAAGAACCCCGAGGTGAATAACTGTGGCACCTGACCAAATGTAGCAGCAGTATTCAATACAAAGGTAGATGGTAGATTTATATTTGTACAAGATGGACTCAGACGGGGCGCCTGTTCGTTTTAGCCTGGCTTGGTTTGCGTTGTCCGCTTGGTTCTACGGTGTATCAACCTGAATGTGTTATTTAATGAGAAAAATCTTTTCCCAATATATTCGTTTGAAAAGAATATATATTCTTTGTAAGAAATCAGTTGGTAGATCACGTTTCGTTGACGTATTTTTATGTAGAAGATTTTGTCGATTATCATTGCATTGCTGGTATGTATTTTTTGGTCTAAAAACATTGTTGTTAATTGTCTCATTTTCTAAAGTATATTGCTGATAATAGTTTATTCTCTAAAAGGTATTGCGGGAATTTTTATTATAAAAGTTTATTTTAATACTTTCACAATGCTTTGACGCTAGTTTTGAGGGTACCGTAGCTAATAGGCACTACCGCCCCGGGTTAAAGTAGAGCTTAGAACAACACCAAATAGAAAGTAGTTCCTCGATTACCAAAATTTCCCAATCAAATGCTTTCAGGCTGGATGCACCTAATAGAAAGAAAGAGGTAGATAGAGATTCGGTTTACACTGAAGCAAAACGGTAGACAAAAAATCCGTAGAAAAATATTTTTTGTAAATTGGTATATTTTTATACTAGAAAAAATATTTTTAAGTGTCGGTTAAAATTGTTATGGTGCCCCATCTATAGGAATGGACTCTTCCTCCGTCAATATAATACTAACCTGCGTGACTTCCGGGACGCAGCTATGACGCAGTCGTAAGGCAGTCGAGACGCAGCGTAACTATACCGTTAGGACTTACACTTCTATTTGCTGAATACTAACATTTTACTTTGTATATATGTTCTTTTATTCTAATACACTGTTTGAACCTACCACCTTGTTTCTGTGTATTTCTTCCTGGCCATAACAGACCACAACAATTTGGAGACAAAGATTTCCTTACAACAACTCCACAACAGAAATATTGTTTAATATTGTCAAATATTATTTTTTGTCTTCTTAAATCGCGTTCTTCTCTTGACTTTCGTAATAATAATAATAATAATAATAATAATAATAATAATAATTGTAACATGGCAACCAAGGAATTCGAAAAACTGTCAAAATATAAACATCTGGAAATTGAAATAGAAAAAATGTTGAAACTGAAAATAAGAATCGTGCCAGTGATAGTAGGTGCACTCGGAATTATAAAAAACGGAACAAAACAACACATTGAAAGTATCCCTGGAAATCCCAGCTTAAGAGATGTATAAAAATCGTCTTGTTAAGTACAGCCCATAGACTAAGGAGAACTTTGTCTATGTAACGCTAGGGATGTTAGGGAGATATGAAAAAACATGAAATGGAGCATAACAACACAACACGACCAGCCTTAGGTTTTCTGCAGACTTAATAGGTAGTGCGACCATAGCAGAAATCGAAATATGATGACAAATGACAACATAATAATAATAATAATAATAATAATAATAAAGATCAGGAAAATAAATAGAATAAATGTAGAAATTGAAAACACGAATAGTATCAGTGATAGTGGATTGCACTTGGAATTATAGAAAATGAAACAAATAACTTATTAAAAGAATCCCTGGAAAACCCAGTTTAAGAGTTATACGAAAAATTGTATTGATAAGTACAGCCAATACACTAAGTAGAACTTTTTCTATGTAACGCTGGTGATGTTATGGGAGATAGTAAAACAAATGAAATTTAACCATGAAAACACACTACGACCTGCCTTAGTTTTACCCGCAGACTTGGAAATTAGTATGAACATAGCAGAAGTCAAATTATGATGAAGATCAATATTTTTTTAATCGTTTCACCCCAAGCAATGTGGTAACGCCACTGATGTGTAGGGGCTACATAAGAATAAAAAGATTAGATAGTTGGAGAGTAAAGAGAAGGACGAACCAGTTAGAAAGGAGCAGTCGAAGGTGTGATGACAGTTGCAAAGATAGGAAGAAAGGAAAAGATATACAGGGTAGTGTAGAAAGAAATGGAGTCAAGTGATTAAGAGATGGGGATTGACATTGCATTTAAATTTCTGGAGGTTGTAGCCATCAGGAAAGCAAGTATATGGAAGCAAGTTCCACAGGCGGGAAGGGCGAGAAAAGAAGCTGTTGAAGTAGAATTGCCGTCTGAATTTGATTGATCTAACTCTGAATGGGTGGGACCTCGTTGCCAGTTTGGTTGCACGAGTAAACTCCTGTGGCAGGAGAAACCAGTGACTTAAGTTCGTCGGAGCAGAAGCCATGAAAATATTTATAGAACAGACAGAGAGAAGCCATACTTCATCGGTGATAAATTGGCTGGAGTCGAGCATCGAAGTGTGTACCTATCACATTACTTATTCTCGTTTGGAGCCTGTCAATAACACTGAGATGAACAGCCGGGGCGCCTGACCATATATGTCAGCAGTATTCTATGCACGGACGGATAGCGATAATAATAATAATCTATTCATGAAATTAGTGAAATAACTCTCAAAGAAAGAACTATGCTTCGCTTAAGTCACAAATGAAAGAATTGTTAAAGGATTTTATCAAGAAACACATCAGGAAAACTTAAAACATAATAAGAAAATACTAAAGATAGGAGGAATGAAAGCTAACAGTGTAAATGATATTAAATCGTTCCATATGCGATGCTCAAGTTTCATTGAGAACCTGGAACCTTGAAAAAGTTAAAAAAAAACGGTGGTAGTAAATTGTTTTCTAATTCGATAGAAGCAAATGAAAAGCCATTTGGCACACGAAGCAAAGTGAAATTAAGATTGCCGAACGGCGCTCAAAAGGTAATTTGCTGAATTCTGTAAATAGTCTGCTTTAGAAACAGATTGAAAGTTCCAGAAAAGTAAGAACTGAATAACAAATGAGTGCAAACAAATCAGAAATAATCGCAATATTGCAGGAAATCAATATTACCTGCGAAAATTTTCTCATCAACCTGAGAGAGCGCAATCATCAGGAAAAGACATTTGAAGTTTCTGGGGCACGTAATGAGGAAGGAGGACTTGGAAAATCTGATACTCACAAGGTGGATTGAGAGAAAGTTGGACAGGGAAAACAGCGCGTGATATACTTGATGAACTTGAGCAAACAGATGCCAGAGCATGGTTTGGGATAAATAAGAATGCCAAATTAATTAAGAGCTACGAGAGACAAAAAGGTTTGGAGGGTCATGACCTCACACGTCCTGAAGCTGAAGGGACACGGCACGAAAAGATTTTTTCATATAATTTCCAATCTATCTATCTATCTATCTATCTATCTATCTCAGTCTGTTCTTATCTAAATCAAAAGAACCTTCAATTCGAACTGGGATCAAAATGGAGTATCTGCTTTCAAGTGGAAGAGAGAATACAGTTTATCTCCCAATTATATTTCTGTCCTTAAGCAGATCACAATGCAATTATGTTTTTCTTTTCGGGGAGATCACAACTTGACCTCAAGTGGAATGACTATATAGAATCCATAGCTAAATCCGCTGCTAAGAATGTCGGTTCTCAGTGCAGGGCCAGGGAGTTTTACCCGTCTGGAACAATCCCGCACATATACAAATCTACCATCCACCCGTGCATTGAATACTGCTGCCATATCATGTCGGGTGCTCCTGCTATGCACCGAGGGATCCTTGACAAAATCCAACGGAGAATCTGTAATGTGATCGATCCCGACATTTTTTTAATCGTTTCACCCCGAGCAAGGCATTCCACCGCCACTATTGCGCAGGGGGTTACATAGGGTCGGGGAAGTGATGAGAAAGTATGGTTAGATATAGGAAATGTCAGAAGGTGGGTGATAGACAGGTAAGGATACCGAGAATGAGGGTTGGTAAGATGCTGAGAGTGTTTGAGAGAATAGATGCAAGTTAGTGTGTTATGAGGTGTCTATTGACTTTACATTTAAACTCCTGGAGATTGTAGCTGTCGGGGAAGCAGGCATATGGAAGGAATTCCACAGGCGGGAAGTGCGAGAAAAAAGCTGTTGGAGTAGAAATTACGGTTACATCTTATCTGTTTAACTGTAAAAGGGTGGGACCTAGTTGCTAATCTAGTATCTCGTGTAAATTCGTGCTTAGGCGGCACCAATGATCTAAGTTCATCTGAGCGGCAGCCATGAAAGTACTTGTAGAAGAGGCACAGAGAAGCCACATCACGCCGGTGAGAGAGTGGTTGCAGCCGGTCTGCCAAGTCAGTATCAACCACGTTACAGATTCTCCTTTGTATTTTGTCAAGAAGCCCGAGGAGAGTAGCATGGGCACCCGACCAGATGTGGCAACAGTATTCAATACACGGGCGGATGGTAGATTTGTATATGTGCAGGATAGATTTAGGTGAGTAAAAACCTCCGGGCCCTGCACAGAGAGCCGACTTTCATGGTGGCAGATTTGGCAATGGATTCGATATAATCATTCCATTTGAGGTTCACCGAAAGTGTAAGGCCAAGGAGGCGTAATGTTTTAGTCTCTGGGAGGCAAGCCTGTTCCATGCTAATGGGAGGTAAATGCGATTGTCTATGGTGGTTAGTTGATAACAGCTTTGTTTTAGAAGCATTAAAATTTACTAGCCATTTCCTACCCCAGGCCACTACGGATTGGAGGTCCTTTTCAAGCTCGGCAGCGAGGTTCGCTTTGTCGCCCACGCCGGGTTTTTGATTGTGGTGTCATCGGCGTACATGCCTACTTGAGATCTAATGGCGTAGGGGAGATCATTAATGTACATCAGAAAGAGCGTGGGATCTAGTATAGAACCTTGAGGGACGCCCGCGTTCGTATGGTAGCTTTGGGAGGCATGCCCATTTAATACTAACTTCAATGTGCGGTTAGAGAGGAATTACTGGAGGAGGTCAAACAGATGTCCAGTTATCCCGTAGCTCCTCAGTTTGCATAAGAGGCCAGCGTGCCAGACCCTGTCGAACGCTTTGAAGATATCCAAGGCAACGTTTCGGGCTTCGCCATTCTTGTCAATAGCCCGGTATATGTATTCGGTAATGCTCGTTAGTATATCAGCAGTAGACCTGGTGAAGCGAAACCCGTACTGTTTGTCAGAGAGAAGCCTGTGGGCCGTGAGATGCTGAATTACCTCGGCGTTGATAATGGCTTCGAAAACGAGACTAATAGGGCGGTAATTGGCGGTGTCTGAATGTTCGCCAGAATTCTTAAATATAGGAACTACACAGGAGGACTTCCAACAAGCAGGAATACAGGAAGCAGATAAGCAGAGGTTATCGAGTTTAGAGAGGACAGAGGAGAGTTCTGGGACAGATTTCTTCAGTACTATGATTGGGATTCCGTCCCCGCCGCTCGCTTTGTGTGGGTCAAGTTGTGCAATTATCTTGGAGACCAGCGAGGGTGTAATGTGGACGTTATTTAATTGAGCCTTAGTTCTGGGTGGGAAGTCGGGTGTAGGTATTCCTGACGATTCCAGTGCCGAATTGGTGAAGAATCTACGGGCAAAGCATTCAGCCTTGTCCGATGGGGAGGTGAGAACTTCAAATTCATTGATTAGTGAGGGTATTGAAATCTTGCTCTTGTTGAGCACGCTTTTGCAGAGTCGCCAGTAATCTTTGGAGCCGAACTTAGAGGATGCTATGCGTTGCTTTATTCTGGTAGCAAACGCCCTCTTAGCAACGGACTTAGCGATGGATTCGATATAGTCATTCCATTTGAGGTCCGCCGAGAGTGTGTGGCCAAGGAGACGTAGTGTTTTACTCTCAGGGAGGCAAGCCTGTTCCATTCTAATGGTTGGCAGCTCGGATACAGTCACTTTCTCACTGACGTAATGTGGCTTCCCTATGTCTCTTCTACAAATATTTTCACGGTTTCTGCTCAGATAAAATTAGCTCACTGGTACCCCCTATATATGAATTTACTCGAGCCACAAGATTAGCAACTAGGTCCCACCCTTTTACTGTGAAACCAATAAATTGTAAACGCAAATTCTACTCCATCAGCTTCTTTTCTCGCACTTCCCGCCTGTGGAATTCCCATCCGTTTACTTGATTTCCCTACAGCTACAATCTTCAAGAATTCAAATGTTAAGTCAATAGTCATCTCCTATCTTGCTAACTTGCATCCTCTCTCTCATGCTCCTTTATTCGTCCACTACACTCTCATCGGTATTTTCATCTTTCTCTTACCCGCTTCCTGACACCCACTGTAACCTGTCACTCTTTCTTATAACTTTCCTCTTATGTAACCCCTGCTCAACAGTGGCAGTAAAATGCCTTGTATGGGGCGATATGATTATTAAAAAAAATTTTGCACTATTTTAATGTGGTTATAAAGTGGGGGATCAATTCTACATTACAATCAATATATTAACTGATCCCTCACTTTATGTCATCCTTCTATTAACCACTTCTTGACACTCCCTATAACCTGTCACTTTTTTCTCATAACTTTCCTCCTATGTAAGCCCCTGCAAAATAGTGGCAGTAAAATGCCTTGTATGGGGCGATATGATTATTAAAAACAAATTTTGTACTATTTTAATGTGGTTATAAAGTGGGGGATCAATTCTACATTACAATCAATATATTAACTGATCCCTCACTTTATGTCATCCTTCTATTAACCACTTCTTGACACTCCCTATAACCTGTCACTTTTTTCTCATAACTTTCCTCCTATGTAAGCCCCTGCAAAATAGTGGCAGTAAAATGCCTTGTATGGGGCGATATGATTATTAAAAACAAATTTTATACTATTTTAATGTGGTTATAAAGTGGGGGATCAATTCTACATTACAATCAATATATTAACTGATCCCTCACTTTATGTCATCCTTCTATTAACCACTTCTTGACACTCCCTATAACTTGTCACTCTTTCTCATAACTTTCCTCCTATGTAACCCCCTGCAAAATAGTGGCAGTAAAATGCCTTGTATGGGGCGATATGATTATTAAAAACAAATTTTGTACTATTTTAATGTGGTTATAAAGTGGGGGATCAATTCTACATTACACTCAATATATTAACTGATCCCTCACTTTATGTCATCCTTCTATTAACCACTTCTTGACACTCCCTATAACTTGTCACTCTTTCTCATAACTTTCCTCCTATGTAACCCCCTGCAAAATAGTGGCAGTAAAATGCCTTGTATGGGGCGATATGATTATTAAAAACAAATTTTGTACTATTTTAATGTGGTTATAAAGTGGGGGATCAATTCTACATTACAATCAATATATTAACTGATCCCTCACTTTATGTCATCCTTCTATTAACCACTTCTTGACACTCCCTATACCCTGTCACTCTTTCTCATAACTTTCCTCCTATGTAACCCCCTGCAAAATAGTGGCAGTAAAATGCCTTGTATGGGGCGATATGATTATTAAAAACAAATTTTGTACTATTTTAATGTGGTTATAAAGTGGGGGATCAATTTTACATTACAATCAATATATTAACTGATCCCTCACTTTATGTCATCCTAGATGCCCTGTATCAGGGAACATCTGGCTGCGGCAGTGCTTCTCTCATTGCACCAAACCGAGTGGGATTGGTAGTAAGACAGATGCCAGCACAACAAACAGTTGAAGGAGCTAGAATATTTTTGAACCTGGCCCATGTGCACGCATTCAGGGATCCCACATTAAACTGACCTTGTGTTACATTATGCCAGTGTGGGTCAATATAATCAGTCTCCCAGCTGACAAGCAACATGTTATCGCTCAACAGTTATGCTGTCTTTGGACAGAAGACAAAAAAATGAGGGATATATTGTCTCCAAGATTCCAAACCTGTGGCAGTCCCTACGTCATTGCACCAAACATGGATGGTAGAATATTAATACAAGCGCAAGAATGAATACTGGTAACAGAAGAATTGGTGCTCCACTTTCAACCGGGCTTGATTTTTATCCATTCCCTGTGGGCGGGGGATATGAATGCCAAGTCTAGTATCTAGTTCTATGCACTTCAAATGCGTGAATGTCTGGTCACATTCAGGGTGAGCATGTACTTAGTGGTAATATCTTTCTCATATTATGCACACACAGGCACACACACATACCCACAAACATACACACACACACACACACACACACATATATATATATATATATATATACGCATTCAAATAAAACTTTTTATTCGAAAAAATAGACATATTTAACTCTGTAAATAGATCATTTTATTTGCATTGAGCCCTCTGGCTGGATCAGTTTTAATATTAATAAGATTAATTTTAATAGTATCTCTACTGGGATTTTACCTTCATGCCACGTTTTGCTTGGATTTATATATATATGTTTGAAATTTGAAAAAGAACTCACTCGACCGGCTGTCAAGAGCGAGGGAAAATTTCTTCTTCTATTTACCCTATCCTTTCAGGATGTAGGCGATCATGGCTTTCCACGTCTCCCTATCCCTGGTGGCTCTTAATATGTTTCTCCTGTTACGCCACGCAAACCCCGTTCCGTCATCCACCTCATCAGGACTTTCAGATATGTTATCTGCTGCCTTCCTTTGTCTCTTTTTCTTTCTATCTGAACTGTCAGTATCAGGTTCTCCAAGCCCTCCTTTCTATGTTGCATGTCACAGGAACTTTAGTTGTCTCTTACTGATGCTCAGTATTAATTTCCTTTTCGTCTCCTTCTTTTCAATGCAATTCTTTCAAATACCTCATCATTGCTCACATGTTCGGTCCATCGTATCCGCAGCATCCTTCTCTAAATTTATATTTCGCTGCTTCAAGTTTTTGCCTCATATTCGATGATATTTTCAAGCATTCACTGCCGTATTGAAGAAATAACATCACATAGCAATATAGCACTCTCTGCTTTGTTTTTAGGGAAATCTTCCTGTATCTTAGTACTTTACTAAGCTTCTGGAACACGTCATTTGCCATGCCAATTCGCCTTCGGATATCTGTGTCACACTTTTCGTCTTCTGTTAGAACACTTCCCAGGTATTTAAATTTTTGTACCTGCAGGATTTTAGTATCCCCCACCTCTATTAACATTTTGAGCTGCCCTTTTTACTGATTTTTATTTGTAGTCCCTTTTTTGTCAATCTCCTCAACTACCTTCTGTAGGTCTTGTAGTTTTCTTTCTGTATCTGCTATCAGCACTGTATCATCTGCGTACCTTATGTTGTTTAAATTATGACCTCTGATGACGAACCCTGGTGTAGCATCTAGGGTCCTCGAAATATTCTCGCTGTACAGCTGAACAGATCCGGTGAAAAGACACATAATTGTCTTACACCCCGTTCTATCTTTGAGAATCTGCTGAAATCGTTACCTGTTAGTATGCAGGCAGTTTTCTGCTAGTAGAGATTCTTGATTACTCTGATGTTTATACTGACTTGGCAGACCGGCTGCAGCCGCTCTCACACCGGCGTGATGTAGCTTCCCTGTGCCTCTTCTACAAGTACTTTCATGGCTTCTGCTCCGATGAGCTTAGATCACTGGAGCCGCCTAAGCACGAATTTACACGAGATACTAGATTAGCAACTAGGTCCCACCCTTTTACAGTTAAACAAATAAGATGTAACCGTAAATTCTACTCCAACAGCTTCTTTTCTCGCGCTTCCCGCCTGTGGAAACTCCCTTCCACAAGTCTGCTTTCCCGACAGTTACAATCTCCAGGTGTTTAAATGTAGGGTCAATAGACACCTCCTAGCACACTAACTCCCAACTATTCTCACAACACTCTCATCTACCCAACCCTCATTCTCGGTATCCTCACCCGCCTATCACCCACCCTCTGTTATTTCCTATATTTAATCAGCCTTTCTCCACTCTACGTAGCCCCCTGCACAGTAGTGGCAGTGACATGCCTTGCTCAGGGTGAAACCTTATTAAAAAAAAAAAAAATGTCTTTCCATCAATTCTTTGTGGAGTATTTTGTCGAATGTCTTCGCATATTTAATAAAACATAAGTACAAGTCCTTCATTTGTATTGCCCTTTCGAGAGCATGCTAATCATAAATATAGCGTTTGTTGTTCCATTGTCCTTGACGGACTCACACTGTTCCTGTCCTATCTCTGGCCTGATTCTGCTTCTCGCTCTATTCATCAGGATTCTAACAATAAGTTTTGTAATATGACTCATTAAGCTGATCGTTCTGTGTAGTTTGCACTTGTTTGCACCTGGCTTCTTCGGCAGTGCTATAAAAATCGACTTGCATAGGTCGTCTGGTATTATTCCACTATTATATATTTCGTTTATTATTTTTGTAATTTTCTCTATGCCAAATTCTTCCAGGGCTAACAGCAACTCTATTACAATAACGTCTGTACCAACTGCTTTGTTTCTGTTTAATTTGGCCATTGCAGCTTCCACTTCGGACTTGAATATTTCCGGTTCATCCTCATCCTTGTGTATTCTAGGTTGCTCTCTCCTGTCGCGGAAAAGATCCTTTATATACTGTTTCCATCACTGGAGTATTTCCTCTTTCTCCAATATTATTGTTCCATCTTTGATTTTTATGCATCCTGTTGAGGAGCAGGTTTTTTGTCCTGTCAGTCGTCTTATCTCTTTATACATGTCTGCTTCATTGGTCCTGCTCAGTCTTTATATGTCTGCGCATTTTTCGTTGAGCCATTCCTCTTTAGCCTGTGTGCATTTGTTCCTTATCTTCCTGTGTAGTTTCTTGATTTCCCTTTCATTTCTTGGCGTTTTTTGTCTCCTTTGCATCATGCCGAGAATCTCTTCAGTCATCCACTCGTTTTTTCGTCTGCGTCTGATTTCCTGTGGGACAATATTATTTGCTGATGTCTCTATCGCTTCTTTTGGTGAGTCCCATTTCGAATGTTCTTTTCTAATTTGTTCTTCATGTTTCTTTCTCACGCTGTTAGTGTATTCTTTCTGCAGGTTGAGGTCATTCACGAGCCTGTTGTATGCCAACATTAGTGCTCTGCTAGGCTTCTTCATCCTCCGGAGTTTTATCCTTAGTTTGCAGATGACTGGAATATGGTCGTTTCCGCAGTCGGCACCTGAATAGGTTTTTTACACTGAACCACTGCGTTTTTGAATTTCTTGTTTATAGTTATGTCTTACTATATTTTCTTAATAGTTTAATGCTTTACTATATTTTCTTAATAGTCGCCCTACGTAAACATAGCGGGATTCTCTGACGGAAAACAAAAAATGAAAATTTGAATTTAAAATTCGAACGTATTAGAAAGAATTTTAAATTTTTAAAATAATAACAATAAAATTTGATCTTTTTCTTAATAACAGCATAAATATTTTGATGATAAAACTTTGTTTTTATTAAGTTTAAGCCTCTTTAACATCATGATATGCGTTTATTGTTTTTTTTTGTGACAATTGAGTAGAAGTGCCTAAATTCGTAGTTTCTTTTTTCTGTTTGATTACAACCTGCATCTCATAAAAGAAAGCAAATTTGATTTTCTCAATGACTTTCTATATAAAATTACTTATTTGTATAATTTGTTTTTCGGTGCGTGGTTGAAAGAATTATACGTATTCTTTTTCTTTCTTTCAAATGTTCCTTTTTACTTTTCGTAAGCTGGGCGGAAATATTCATGCTGAGTCAAGGATAATATTTTTTCAAAATGTGTTTCTAAAAATCTTTGAGCGTCTTTAATCTGGGCGACAGAGACATTTTGGCTCCACTCTGGAAGCATTAATTAAACGAATGTTTACACTGACCGGGACGATAAAAGTTTAACAGGAGCTTGTCAATCTAAATTCCATTTGTCAGATTTTGCTTTAATGATTGAGGGATGTCACTGTCTTTAGTTTAACAACACATTTCGACGTAAATCAGGCGCCATGCATAAGACCAAAAAGTTCAGTTATATCATTGCAGGTCATTCTAAGTAACTTGTGAATCTTCAATGGCATTGTTTTGGGTTGTAAAAGGAATCAGATTTCCTTTTTCTATATTTGAAGGGACACGTTTCATTGCGAGATTTTTAATCGACCACGGGTGAGTAAATCTAATAAACGTTTATCGCCCAATTAAGTTTTTTAATCGACTGAGTCGATCTGGCGAGTGAAATCTGAAGGGCTGTATATATATATATATATATATATATATATACATAATATTTATTTAAAATTTATAACATTATTTTCGATTCTACTTGTGTCTTTTCAAGTCTTAGGTTTTACTTCAATAGGAAGAATTTTATAAGGCTTAAAACTAGCTAAACCTCCTTAGAGAGGCATTGTTAAATAGACAGTGTGAACCACTAAAATAAAGTAATGTTTAATTTGAAAAATATGAGAACAGATTAAAAGAACAATTCATTGTGACAATTAATATTAATATTTGATTAAAATAGAGATCAGCATTATTAATCTACGATTAGATTCACTTTATTTTACTTTATTCTGAATTTTAATATCTAATTTTAACAAAGCATTAGATTTAGATTATTATAAATTTATTCAGATAGTAAACAAGGAAAAGACATCGACGCACAAGTATACAAATTTGTAGACGTCCACATATGGACAAATATAACATTTTTTCTTCAAATATTTATTGCTGTGGATATGATTTTCTTAAAAAAATATATTGCAGATAAAATGTTGCTTTCTTCAAAAATGTATTACTGGTAATATTTTTCCTTTCAAAATGTATTGCTAGTAATATTTTTAATCTTCAAAGATTTATAGCAGATAAATTATTTCATCAAATATATATTACTCGGTAATATATTTTTCATCAAAAATGTATTGGTGGTAACATTTTCTCTTCATTAATGTAGGGATGGTAATAACTTTTCCTGCAACAAAGTGTTGCTGGTAAATTTTTTCTTCAAAGATACATTGCTGGTAAACCTTACTTAATTAAAAAATATTTGCATGTAATATTTTTTCATCAAATATGTGTTGCTGTTAAATTTTTTTATTCAAAAATATATTGCTGGTAATATTCCTTTCTTCAAAAATATATTGCTGGTAATATTTTTTCTTCAAATATGTATCGGTGGTAATATTCAAATTTATTGCAGGTTAATTTTTTTCAAATATGCAATGCTGTTAACATTTTGTTTTTTTTTTGTTTTTTTCAGAAATACTTTGCTAGTAATATTTTTTCTTCGCAACTTTATTACTTGGAATATTTTTAATTTTATTTTTTTATTTCAAAATGTTTTGCTGGTAATATTTTTTCAATAAATTTTTGCAGGTATTATTTTTTCAAAAATATATTTCTGTTTGTATTTGCTTATTTGAAAGATCGCTTATCGGTAACTTATTTTTCTTAGTAAATTTATTGCTGGTAATAAGTTCCCTTCAAATTTGCATTGCTGGCATTATTTTTTTCTTCAAAATTGTATTGCTGGTAATTTTTTCTTAAAGATATATTTCTGGCACTATTTTTAATTCTTCAAAAATGTATTTCATATTATTTGTTTTTATAAAAATATATTTCCGGTAATATTTTCTCTTCAAAAATGTATTGCTGATAATATTTTTTCATCTAAAAATTGCTGGTTAATTTTTTTCAAAAATGCATTGCAGCTAATACTTTGTTATTGACAAAAATATATTGCTGGTAATATTTTTTTTCAGAATTTTTTTGCTTGAAATATTTTTCTTGAAAAATATATTGCTGGTAAAATTAGTTTTCTTTAAAAATGTATTGTTGGCAATATTATTTATTTCAAAATGTTTTACTGCTAATCTTTTTCAACAAAGGTTTGCTGGTAATATTTTTTCAAAAATATATCTCTGTTACTATTTTGCTTACTCTCTTACTCTTAATGTTTTTACTTCAAAAATGTATTGCTGTTTAAATTTTTCCTTCAAATATGTATTGTTGTGAGCAATTCTTTTTCTTTAAAAATATGTTGTCCGTAATATTTTTCTTCTTTACAAATATAATGTCAGTAATTTTTTCCTTCAAATATATATTGCTGGTAATATTTTATCTACATAAATATACTTGGTAATATTTTTTTATTAAAAGTATATTGTATTAGTATTTTGCTTACCTAAAAATCTGTTACTGATAATATTTTTCTTTAAAAATATATTCCTGGTAATAGTTATTGTTCTTCAAACATGTATTGTTGACAATATTCTTTCTATCAAATATGTATTGCTGGTCATATTTTTAAATTTTTAAATGTATTGATGGTATTATTTTTTCCTTCATAAATTTATTCCTGGTAATATGTTTTCTTTAAGCATATAATGTTGGTAATATTTTTTTTTCAAAAATATGTTGCTATTGATTCTTTGCAAAAAATGTACTGCTTATTTAATTTTTTTTTCTCAAAAATATATTGTTTGGAATATTTATTCTTAATAAATGTATTTCTGGTAATATTTTTTCAGTAAAAATTTTTTCGGTTTTCAGTTGGCGACTATGAGAGCATACTGTCTAGGGATTACGATCTCTATTCAGCATGTTTTGATGGTCGTTCCAGAGGTGTCTCCTGGCTAGTGAGCAAGTCATTGAATGCGGTGTGTACGCTTGTCTTCGCGGATCCAGCGGGCAGGATTTGTGTGCTGGATATTACCATAAAGGAGAAGTCTTTTCGCCTCATTGGGGTTTATGCGCCCAATGTCCATGGGGAGCGTCCTGCTTTGTTTCGGCAGCTCGAGTCGTTCTTTGGAACATCGAGGCGGGTAATTTTAGCGGGGGATTGGAATGCCGTCCTTGACCCTGAGAAAGATCGGATAGGAGAAAGATCGGGTACTAACAACCCGGATGTGAAACCATTTCGGGAATTTATCGACAGGAATGATCTTGTCGATAAATACCGAAATGAACACCCCCGGGAGGTAGTGTGGACTTGGACTAATAGGGGCAGCTCGGTTTCGAAGGTAAGCGCCAGCTACCTCGACTGAGTCCTAGTTAAGAGAGTCGACGTAGGGCTCTTAGGTTGTCCAAGTTTCCATTCGATAGTTTACACGGATCATAGGCTCGTCCGGGTTCGTGTAAACTTAGATAAGCCTAAGGTTAAGCTGGCTGGTTACTGGAAATTGAACGCGTCATTATTTGATAGCCAAGATTTCCAGCACCAGCTTTTACTAACACTAAAGCGGGAACTGACGGGGGCTGTGGTTGGGAATAAGTGGTGGGACACACTAAAATCGAAACTTAGGTCGTTTGCTGCCGACTATAGTCGTCGGCTCAACTTAGCTAATTTAGCGGCGCAAACGGCAGTAGAAAAGAAAGTTGATCGGGCAGTTAAATCCATTAATAGTGGGGACGTAGCCTTAGCTAGGGCCGAGCTGGCCTCCTTGCTTATCAAGAAGGATCAAGCTCTGGTAGTTAGGGCTAGGTTAAAAAGAATGTCTTCTGAGGCAACGAATATGGCCGCAGAATTGCGTGCAGAAGAAGCTAGGCGTGCAGTCAATCGGCATATTAAGGACATCACATTGCCGGATGGACGTACCGTGACTACAGACGTGGGTATATGTGGGGCTTTTCGGGATTACTTCCAGGATCTTTTCACCAGGGAGCCCGGTCTGAGTTCGGCTCAGTTCGACACCTATTTGGCTGACTTTCCCCGCCTCTCGGCGGCTGAAGTGGCTAGGTGCGAGGGGCCCATAACAGAGTCGGAAATCTGGGATGCGCTGAAATTGGTTGGCCGGGACAAAACTCCAGGATTGGATGGTCTTCCCTACGAACTGTACTTGAGGCAGTCGTCCGTTTTTGTTCCTCTGCTGGCTCTTGTTTATAACAACTGGATGGAGCAGGGGTCTATACCTCGACGCTTCACCAGGGGTGTAATCAAGTTGCTTCGCAAGAGCAAGGACGGTGGGGGTGGCTTAGATAATTATCGGCCTTTAACGATGTTAAATACTGACTTAAAGATTTTTGCCAAGATCTTGGCCGGCCGTTTGCAGGCTGTCCTCTCTAGTCTGATTGGCCCCGAGCAGACTTGTGCTGTGAAGGGCAGGACTATCCAGGACAACCTTCATTTGGTACGCCTGATCATCGAGAAAACCGACACGGAAGCCGCGCTGATCAATTTGGATCAGTCCAAGGCATTCGATAGGGTTGACCATCGCTTCTTGGAATCTGTCCTTTCCGCCGCCGGTTTCGGGCCGTACTTTCGCACCTGGATCCGACTGCTGTATGAGTCCCCCGGTGCGCTGGTGGAAGAGAATGGGGTAAGATCGAAGCCCTTCACTTTATCTCGCTCCATTCGTCAAGGTTGTCCACTTTCGCCTTTGCTTTACGTTCTTGCGTTGGAGCCTTTCCTTCGCAAGTTAAAGGCGAATCCGGTCCTTCGCGGAATTTCCCTACCTGGTGCTACCACCTCGGCCAGGTACTCCGCCTATGCTGACGACGTTTCGGTTTTTGTGTCGAGCAGAGCCGAGATTGACGAAGTTAGCAAAGAAATCAGATGCTATGAGACGGTGACAGGGGCCAAGATCAATCGCGATAAGTCTGTTGGCTTGCGATTGGGTGCGTGGAAGGGAGTTTCTCTTCCCGGACCTTTCCTCTGGACGGACGGGCCGATCAAGATTCTCGGCGTCTTTTTCGGTCCTGATCTCCAGTTGGAAATGAATTGGTCGGAGGTTCGAGAGAAGGCCGAGGGCGCAGTTCGTCTGTGGACTCGGAGGAATCTTTCCTTAAAGGGGAGGGCGGAAGTATGTGCCTCGCACATCTACCCGATTCTCCTTTACCGACTCTCCGTACTTCCTCTCCCGTGTGCCATTCGTTTGGGATTGATTCAGCTCTTGTTCTCCTTCCTTTGGCGGGAAGGCAAGGCTCCCAAGGTGCGTCGCGAGATCTGTTACCTTCATCCATCTGAGGGCGGTCTGGGCATGCCTAGCGTTGAGATTCGTCAACACACGCTTCGCATTAGATTCCTGGATCGAATGTGTATGCTGGCGGATGAGAACGGCGGCCTCGTTCAAGAGGACGTCCATAAAAACTTTCCATCCTTGAGAAGTGTGCATTTGTCGGAGGAAGTGGCCGGCCGTATCCCTCGTGGCGAGTGCTCCTTCTATAAAGAATGTCGTTTGGCTCTCCAGTTTCTCTTGCGGGCTACGGATGGCCTCTCCAACGCCCAATCGTTGTCTCTTAGGGTATTATATCGGGTGTTAGTTAGGGGGGCCGTTCAAGATGAACTGATTGGCGAGCTCGGGCTTACGAAGCAGGAGGCTCGCTCCATATGGCCTTTGGGCGCCTGGGTTGAAATGTCTCACTAACGATGAGGCATCACTCACCTGGCTGATGATCCGAAAGGCTCTCTGGGTAGGCAAGAAACTTCATGTAGCGGGCCTAACACCGAAATCAACCTGCGTGCGTTGTGGGCTGTCGGCGGAATCCGTCGATCATGCCTTCTTCCACTGCAGTGTTGTTGCGCCGCTATGTAAGTTCCTTGAAGATCTCATGGTTCGTATGCTGCGTGGAAAGTTCTTTGTCCTTGAGGCTAGTTCTGTTTGTAGCAATGTCGTACCTCCGTTATCTAGGGCTGAGCACTATGTGCTCTTTTGCTTACTAGGTGTTATGCGAGTCGTGATTTGGACGACGCGACAGAAGGAATTCTATGGTGATGAGAAGTTTACCTCTTCCCAACTGATCTTGTTCTTTAAGCATCAGCTTAAAGTCAAGATCAGGACGGAAAGGAAACGACTCACTCCATCTGAATTTGGCAAAAGGTGGGTGAGTCTTGCGCGTTTCTGTCGAGTGAAAGGTGCTGACCTGGAGTGGTTGTTTGATGCTGGTTAGGCATCAGGATATTGGGTGTGCTGGGCACAACATGTGCACCCCTTCCCTGTTAGTTTAGAGTAGGAAGTATTTGATTTGCTGTTTTCACTCTTTAAAGTTAACTTAGCTAGGTTGGCCCCACTTTTTCTTTTTGGCCCCGGTTTTCTTTTAGTTTAATCCCCCACCCCTTCCCACCTTAGGTGTTCAACAATGTTAGTTCTCCGGTGGATGCGTGGCGTCTTTCGTTATTTTTCAAGTGTGCTTTTCGTTTTTGTTATGGTGTTTAAATGTGTGAGTGATTGTGTGAGTGATTGCTGATCGGATAAGGGGTATTATATTTCTAAAGCCACGCATTATATTTCGTCCGGGGAAGTGATTTTGCTGTCACAATATTAGAGTAGTGGGGGGCTTTTATTACTAATACGATTTTATTTAGTTTCTTGTATATATCGTTCTTTCATTGTATAAAACCATTGGGGATATTTTTATGTTGTTATTTTCTGCTCATGCCCTCCACTGAATATTGTAAATATGGGAGTTAAGTAGGACAACATAGAGCAGCCGAGGTATTATGGTGAACGTGGTAAGAATGGTAAGTAAAAATGTGGTATTATGGTGCAAGGATTATTATAAGTGTGTCAGGGTCGACGAAAGTGAATAGCAAAGTTAAACTAGGACAGATGATGACCAGCCTTCCCCATCCCCAATTTCGGCCTTGTGCCACATTTTTTGTATTTTTACAAAAATAAATACAACTTTAGTCGCTGATTGACACTTCGCCGTTCGCTTTTGACTTGTTTTGTCATTTCCTGACTTGCTTTGGCGAGCGTCAGACTTTTTGTTTGCAATAACCCATTTGGACTAAATTTATTTCACAGAAAAGACCCCTCTTTGGTTTAGCTAAGTTTATTTTTATTTATCTTTTCTTTTTCTTGCTTTGTTTTTTTAATTTTATTTTCTAGCTTTTTGTATTTTAGTTTCGTATTTTTTGGCGGCCATATTTGTTTTTGTTTAGGTCGGCCGTCTTGAATTTATTTTTGTTTCCCTTTTTTTCAGTATCCGTTTGGCCTTAAGTGCCATATTTATTTTTGTTTAAAAACTTTTCCTTTAATAGTAATTTTCATTTGAATTTTTGACCAAAACAACCGTTTAATTAATTTTTTTTCCACTTTTCTTTTTAACCCCTCCCCATATTTCATTTACGGAGGTTGCCTTAGGCGACTCTTCGCTTTTTGTTTGACTTGCGTATTTATTTTCTTTGTATAGTTTGTTTCATTTTTGTAAAGTTTATTCGTTGTACAAATTTAATTTGTTGATTCCTTTTTTGTAAACTTTATTTATTTTTAGCCCCTCCTCCTATTAACGAGAGTAGCCTTTTTAGGCAGCTCCTTTTTTTTATGGTGAACGTGGTAAGAATGGTAAGTAAAAATGTGGTATTATGGTGCAAGGATTATTATAAGTGTGTCAGGGTCGACGAAAGTGAATAGCTAAGTTAAACTAGGACAGATGATGACCAGCCTTCCCCATCCCCAATTTCGGCCTTGTGCCACATTTTTTGTATTTTTACAAAAATAAATACAACTTAAGTCACTGATGCCTACTCAACAGGTGTTTACTTGTGCAACCAGACTGGCAACTGGGTCCCACCCATTCACAGTCAGGTTAGCCAAATGCAGACGACAATTCTACTCCTGCAGCTTCTTCTCTCGCACTTCCCGCCTGTGGAACTCGCTCCCGTATTCTTGCTTTCCTGACGGCTACAACCTCCAAAAATATAAATGCAAAGTCAATACTCATCTACTAACCACTGAACTCTAGCTCTCTCCCCACCCCTGTATAACCTTCCCTTTCTCTCCACCTATGTATCTGTCATCGCACCTGCTATCTCAGCTTTCTATTGTTCCTTTCTAACTAGGTTGTACTCCTCACTCTTTTCTAATTAATCTTTTTACATTTATGTACCCCCCCTGCATATCAGTAGCGTTTGCGCATTGCTCGGGGTGAAATGATTAAAAAACAAATATATTTTTTCCTCAAAAATGTATTATTGATAGTTTTTTTTTCTTTCAAAAATGTATTTCTGGTAATATTTTCTCTTAAATGTACTGCTGTTAATATTTTTCTTTCAATAATATATCGCTGATAATATTTTTTCCTCAAAACTATATTGCTGGTATTACAAAAATTTAAAAAAAATGCTATACGAGTATAAATTTTTACCCTCAAAAATGTATTGCTGGTAATATTTTTCCTTCAAGAATAGATTGGTAGTATTATTTTTTCTGTCAAAAATATATATTGCTGGTTATATTTTTTCCATCCAAAAAACGTATTTTTCTTAATATTATTTTCCTTCAGAATTATATGCCTGAGATATTTTCGCTTCAATATTTTTTTTTGCTGATATTTTTCTCTTCAAAGATAGATTGCTGGTCATATTTTTACTTGTAAAATGTATTGCTGGTAATACTTTTCCTTAAATAATGTATTCCTGGTAATTTTTTTTCCTTTAAGAATTTATTGCTGGTAATTTTTCTTCAAAAATATATTCCTTGAAATTTACCATAAGTCTTTCATAGTGTTTTGACCCAATTTTTCTGGTTAACAATTTGCTCATACATTGGACTCTAAAATGTTCAACCACCTCGGCTTAGGTAAACTTGGGAACAACAGCATTTAAATAGAGGTTCCATGCTTCTCCCATTCAATGGCCTTGCTGACGCATGCAGGCTTACTCTCATACCCAGGAACCCTTACACATGTATAGGTCTACCATTTGTTAATGCTGTGGATTCTGGGTGAGGAACCGCACAAAATAACTAAAAACAAAAACATATATTGAGATAAAAAAAAAATAGGTTATATTGAACGTAATATTCAAACCTGAACGCAGAAATAAATATATACAAGTCTTGAAGTAAAGTCGTTGGAAATAGTATATCCGTCTATATTATTCTAGCTGAGTGGATCTCAGAGCTAGTCTGACTTCTGATGCGGACGTCTCTGGGTAAATTCGGTAGCTTACGTATCAGTTCCGGTACTCACTGAACTATACTATACCTAAACACTATCACGACCCATTCACTCATTACAATTTGCACAATCACCATAAGAACTCATCCATTGACTCCCAATCCTTCATACACCACAATGCCAGAAACTTACAAGGCACACCTAAAAAATTGGCGAGATTACCCATGACACTAAAAATGTAAATCTAATGGATCTCTACTATTACTCTCTGTATTTATTTTGTATTATATACAAAATTATGGCACAAGGCCTAAAAGGGGAGGGGGAGAGGTTGGTTCTCACTTAACTATCCTATACCTAGCTAAACACTATCAAGACCCATTCATTCGTTACAATTTGCACAGTCACCAAAAGAACCCATCCATCTACTCCCAATCCTTCGTACACCACAATGCCAGAAACTTACAAGGCACACCTAAAAAATTGGCGAGATTACCCATGACACTAAAAACGTAAATCTAATGGATCTCTACTGTATTCACTCTCAGCTGCTGTTCTCTCTATGGCAGGATTATGTGTATAATCAGTTGATTCCATTATCATATACAAAGGGGAGATCCCACAACAGTTAGAATATATAATTCGGTGCTGTAGATGTATATTTAGAGATAAAATTCAAAGAAGAATCCGCAGTATTATTTACCTTGATATAGAATCTTTTTTTCTAGTTACTTTCCCAACAGCGCAATGCAGATTCTCTTTGCCTTTTCTATAAATAAATTTATGGTAATTCTTTGGATGAACTACTCACTATGGTACCCGATCTTTATGTATTAAGTGCAGTACTACATTGACGGCAAGGCCTCATAAGTTCACAATTGAATTAGTGTGATGGTACCGTATATTCTTTTTTCCCACTTTCTGATTATAGAACTTTCTTCAAGGATTAAGCTTCAGCCAACCTTGCTCTTCAAAAATGTAAATGCCATATCAATCGTGATCTACTGTCTTCTTGATTACTATACTATTGTTCTCGGTCTTTGATAATGTTTCTCATTTTTCTTATTCTTTCAAACTCAGTAGCCGCTTGTCTTTTACTGGTTTGCTTCGGGTGATATGATTAAAAAATATATTTGTCATTTTTTTCTCAATAAGGGTAGGTATGCTTGCGTATTGTCTGGTTCGCGATATTTTCCGGTCCGAACAGGAGTTGAGGTATATCACTTCTTTACTGTTCGGGATTGGGTTTTTGGATCCATCTATAATCTTTTCATTCTCTTTCACTCCCACTAACCATTTGTGTCTTAATGACATTATTTTTTTTCACTACCTGACCATCAGTCTGTGATCAAATTTCCTCAGCTTCTCTTTATGAAAAAATATTCGGCATTCATGTACAGGAAAACAAGTGCTTTCATTGAATGAATTTTTAAAAAAATATTTGTATTAGAATATTTTTCCTGAGGCAAATAAAAAATTCTCCAAACCGTCTTTCCTCATTATATGCCCTAGAATATTCAACTGCCTTTTTCTGATGTTAAGTGTAAGTGTCCTTTTTTGTTCCAATTTTTATAAAACTTTGTCATTGCTCATGTTTCGTTTGTGACATTCTCGGTCTCCTTCTCTAGAATCAAATTTCTGTTGTTTCAAATCTCTTTAAAATTTTAAGAATAAATGTCCTTATAGGACAATTATATGTCTTATAATATATATCTTATAAATATATATAAGACAATTATATAATTATAATTATATCTTATAATAATTATATTATATCTTATAATAATAATTATATCTTATTATAATTTTAATTATATATTATTGTCCGTATCCCTTTTCCGTTAAAAATTGGTCATTGCTGATATGTTCTGATTGTGGCATTATCAGTATCATTCTGTAGTATTACATTTCTGTTGCTTTAAATCTAGGTACCTCCACATTTCAGCATAAATTTTCGATACCTAATGTTTAAATGAAATTTTTAAAATGAAAAAACATTCTTGAAGATTTCATTTTAGATTTAATTAAAAGCTAAACGATTAAATTTATTATTTCCATTAAGTAAAAATTTCTGGTGTATTTCAGATAGAAATTATATAGAGTTGAAAGTCACATTTATTTCGATTTCTTAAATCTTTTTAAAAACGGCCATTTTCTTCATTTTAAGAAATTTGTAAAAAAAATATTCATCGATTTTAAAAAATATTTCAAAAGATATCTGACACTTTATTTTAGTAAAATTAAAAAATTTAAATTTAAATTAAGCTGATTTTTAAAAAAATATTACGTATTGCATAAATAAGTAATAATCAACAAATTATTAACGATTGGTCCTGCTCATCTGATCGAAGTTTTGACGGACTCATGACTGATTAGGCGATGGCAGGATGTACGCATGCCCAAAAACGACAATTTTCATAAACCTCAGTGAAGGGCCAAAACTGTTAAGTTACGTAACTTTTTCCTAATAATGGCAATTTCAGTCTACCATACATGAAAATAAGGTAAAAATATAATAAATTAAAAATATTTTAAAAATAGGGAAGCGTAACTATGTTTAATAATGTTTGCAATTTTGGACTCGTAAATTTCGTTTCCAATTAATTACTATATCACACCCAATAAATACTCCAATACAGAATTTTACATGATTTTCAACTATTATAAATTATTATAATTAAAATGTAAAAACAAATGAAAGTATTCTTGTAAAAATTCATTAATCTTCAGAAATTGTTCTATTTCTACAGACAATAATGTCCTTAATATTATTTATTTACAAAAACATTTAAAAGCTTTTCTAATTAAGTAATGTCATAGTCTTATTGGTGAAATGATTAAAAAGAAAATAATTTTTTAAAAAATATGCAATTTAAATTTGTTTTAAAGTTTGAAATTGGCATTTATTTTTGTGTATTTATGTGTTTTGGTTGTATTTGTATTCTTTTGTGGGCTTAGCGTGGGATTTTATCCATTTGATGATCGTTGTATTATCTAGTTGTTCTTTTCAATGTTTGCTATATTTATGCGTAAAAGTGCTCAATATCAGATATAGAGCGTACGTAAATATAAAATGGATATTGATATCAACACAGAGCACGAAAGATGGTTATATGCATCAACGCAATATTACGGCTATCAAAAACAAGACCATAGCCTGATAATTCCGGTTTAGCATGCATATATCTGTAATTTAAAATCACTTTCATAAATGTTACAGGAAAAATGGTTGAATGGAACGACGAAAATACGATCATTTATACTTAAAGTTATTATAAAAGAAAAAAATCCATGAATAAATGAACGGGTTTTCTTCATTCAAAAGAAATGTCTCTAAATATTACGGTGTGATTCACAAGCTTTAATTGTATCGATTATTTTCAATTTCGAGCAGATTTTCAGTTAAATAGGACAAATCTGAAAAAAAAAATGTAGGTGATTTACAATCTCCAATGACTCCAACTTTTAACAAAAAAATAATTTCATGAAATAAGAAAGTTCTGTGCAAAATCTAATGTAATTAAGTGGGTGGTAACACATTTAAAAAAATTACTAATATTTTCTAACAGCAAAACTGAGAAAAATTACCCAATTCCACTCGGCACTTCTTCCTTTGGGGATGCTTCTGCGCCCGACAAGGAAACTAGAACCCTCTCAAAGTAGAGGTATTAACTTTTGGTTAGCTACCCCCACATCAATCTTTTAAACTTTCCTGTACGGGCTTTTGTCAACAGTAAGTTTTATGATTTTCTTAGCGTAGCTTAGATATGGTCAGTCAGTTAGTTAAGTGCCATACGTGATACACGCTTGGGCGATCATGTCTCGAAAAAGACATGACTGACTGGGCAGAAGATTATCCCGCAGTAGGTTGCCATTGCTTTCTGCGGTAGACTGGTTGCCAGCCAAGGCTATAGAACCCAGTCTGTCCTGCTATTTAACCCATAACTGGAAGGAAGAGACGGATTAATACCTTTCCCAAGGGTATTTGCGCGTAAGTGAATACAATGGATTCAACTGGAATTCGAACTCGGCTCCCCGGTTTCTCGTTCCGAGCCGATATCCACTCAAAGCCGAAAGTTGAGGATTCCAATGAGAATTGCTGACATTAGTCAGTCGCAATTAATCTCGTGAGAGATGGTTACTAGCCATTACACCACGTCGAAATGTTCAGAATGATTTGTAAGCGTAGCTTAGGTGTGGCACAAGGCCGAAAGCGAAGAGCACCCAGCCAAAAAACGAAATCACTACATTATTATTATTATTTAAGGCTCATTACTCACAGTGCAACATAGACCATCGTACTTACTCCTGGGCAGCTCTGGTCAATCCTGTCCACTTGGTCCCGTGCTCTTTCAGCTCTGCCGCAGTCTTACCCCTAGCTGTTGTGAGGTCAGCTTTATTTCTCGTTCCCAGCGGTTTCCAGGTTAGTGCCTGTCTTGTGGTGCTGGACACTGGTTTCCTGAAGGTGTGTACCATCTGGTCCGACTCCCTACGCAGTATCTGCTTGGATACTGATTTCTCAGAGAGGTTTTGAAAAAATCACTACTTAACTGTAATTGATCAAGCGAGACACACTTGCTAATCATTAAATCATGGGGCTCATATTACTTTCCCTCAAGCAAAAATACTTATTTTTCAATAATTATAATAATATTATAATAATATTAATAATGTTATAATAATAATAATATAATATAATAATAAAATAATATTATAATAATAATATTAATATATTATATACCACTAATATATTATAATAATGATAATATTATTAACATAATATTATAGTTATATTATAATATAATAATAACAATAACACTATAATAATAATAATAATAATAATAATAATAATAATTTTCAATTTTTTTGCTTCCCCGCCAGCTACAGTCTCCAAGAATTTAAATGTGAAGTCAATAGTCATCACCTATCTCACTAACCTGTTCATATTTCTTTCACTCAGGCAAAAAATATTTCTTTTTCAATAATTATAATAATATTATAATAATATTATAATATAATAATAATAATAATATACTACTAATAATAATAATATAATATTAATAATAATAATAATAATATAATAATAATAATAATTTTCAGTTTTTTGCTTCTCGGACAGCCACAATCTCTAAGAATTTAAATGTGAAGTCAATAGTCATCTCCTACATCAGTAACATTCTTCCTCTCTCTCATGCTCCTTTCGCCATCCACTCCACTCTCACCAGTATTCTCATCCTTCTCTTACCCACTCCTTGACACCCCCTATAACCTGTCACGCTTTCTCATAACTTTCCTTCTATGCAACCCCCTACAAAACAGTGGCAGTAAAATGCCTTGCTTGGGGCTCATATGATTATAAAAAAATAATAAACACTTCTCGGAAGATCCGTCTCACTTTTCACAACTTTGTTCAAGATTCTCTTCGCGAATCCTCATCAGCAATACTCTTTGTGTTCCCTGTAAACATTTGTTCACCGTTTCGATAAGAATTAGAAAAATGCCGAAGTAATATGGCGCTAAATCTGGAAATTTAAATGTAGCTGAAAACGCTTGGTTTTGCTAAAGAACCGAAAAAGAGACGTAAGACATATACCTGCTCGGTCATTCAGAGTTAAATGTAATGCAGAATGCTCTCACTTTGTCAGAGAATATTCAAACCAACCAACTTACCACACTGAAGACTCTTTTTTTTAAATTATAGGTAGCACGGCTTCTGCTCCGATGAACTTAGATCACTGGTGCTCCCTAGATACGAATTTGCACGAGATACCAGATTAGCAACTAGATCCGACCCTTTTACAGTGAAACCGATAAAATGCAACCGTAACTTCTACTCCAACAGTTTTTTTTCTCGCACTTGAACTGTGGAATTCCCTTCCACATGATTGCTTCCCCGACGGCTACAATCTCCAGGAGTTTAAATGCAAAGTCAATAGACACCTCCTAACACACTAACTCGCTCCCATCCTTTCAAACACTCTTACCATCTGCTCAACCCTCATCCTCGGTATCCTTACCCATCTATCACCTTCTTCCTTACATTTCCTATGTCTAACCACTCCTTCTTTTTACCTTCCCCTATGTAGCCCCATACGCTATAGTGGCAGTGGAATGCCTTGCTTGGGGTGAAATGATTTAAAAAAAAGAAAAGAAAAGATATCTTGTCTGGTTGACTATCAAATTATATCAAAACCACTCATCCGGTTCTTGAAATAATCAATATATATATATATTTCGGACAGACCTCGTATCATCTTACATGCACAAAATTTGTTTTTGTTTATTTTTTGGTTCATTCTACCATTTTCTCTTGTGTTATACAGAGGCGAGAAAGAAAGACCAATGTTGTCATTAACTTTCTTCGAGCCCTTTTTGCAATAGAAGCTCTTTAACCATAGCACCAGCTTTCTGTGCAAGGGTTCTTTTCGAACGTGTTTGTACTTGCACATCAAAGAAGCCTCTTCTAACTCTCTAATCAAATTTCGATCAAAGAGTGCTGAAATCAATAATCTCGCACACACCCCGAGGCGTTTCATGTCTTTTGTTGGGTAAAATTCGCTCTGTAATTAATGACGTTGACCTTTGTTGATGCAATGTTTTATGTCATGCCAAATGATCAATTCTCCAGCAGATTTGCAGTTCTCGACCGGAAAATATGCAACGCTGTTTAACAAATCGGAAATAAAAAAAATTTAAAAATAAAAGCCTCCCAGATTTTGCAGACAGCGTGTTGCTATTACTATTGGTACTGCTTAAATTTATTTGTCTGTTCATGTAAATAAAACAGGGGAGACTTTTCAATGGGAAAAATTTAGTAAAGTAGTATTGATTGGCCGTTCAGTAAGCTACGGCAGTTATCAGATAAGTGAAAGAAAAACTAGTTTTTTTTATTAAAATCGGTGTACTTTTCATAATATAAATGCAATGTTAAATCGATCCCTGAAAATATATATCTTCCAGCCGGAAACGAACCTGCATATTCCCAACAATGGAGAAATGCTGTCGTTAGATCCCGCGTGCCTTAGCACTAGACTCAAGAAAGACAAGATTCAGGAAAGACAAGATTCAATTTATCGTTTAAATAAATGCTTTTCCTGCTTTCTTATCGAACGATTAATGTCTGATCGAACTGAATTGAATGTAAACAAAATCACCCGAAGACAATATCAAAATCACCCGAAGACAATATCAAAATCACCCGAAGACAATATAAAGAAATTCCACGGTGTTGTGAGTATGCAACTTCGATTCTTGCCGAAAGATAGATATTTTCCAAGAGTGGATGACTGAAGAGATTTTCGATATGATGCAAAGGAGACAAAAAATAACGCCAAGACATGGAAGAGAATACAAAAACTACACAGGGAGATAAGGAATAAATGCAGAAAGGCTAAAAAGGAATGGCTCAACAACAAATGCGCAGAAGTAGAGAGACTGAGCGAGACCAATGAAGTAGAGATGCATAAAATCCAAGGATGGAACGGTAATATTGGAGAAAGTGTAAATACTCCAGTGATGGAAACAGTATATAAAGGATCTTTTCCGCGACAGGAGAGAGCAACCGAGAATAAACAAGGAGGAGGATGGACCGGAAATATTAAAGTCCGAAATGGAAGTTGCAATGGCCAAACTGAAGAGAAACAAAGCAACTGGTCCAGACGGCATCGTAATAGAAGAATTTGACATAGAAAAAATTACCGAAATAATAAATGAAATTTATAATAGTGGAATAATACCAGACGACTAATGTAAATCGATATTTATAGCACTGTTAATGAAGCCAGGTGCAAACGAGTGCGAACTACACAGAACTATCAGCTTAATGAGTCAAATTACAAAACTGCTAGTCAGAAACCTGATGAATAGAGCGAGAAGCAGAATCAGGCCAGAGAGAGGACAAGAACAGTGCGGGTTCGTCAAGGACACTGGAACAAGGAAAGCCATATTTATTATTAGGATGCTCTCCGAAAAGTCAATACAAATGAAGAAGGACTTGTACCTATGTTTTATTGATTATGCGAAGACATTCGACAAAATACGACACAAATTATTGATGTAGATGCTCAGCAGCCTCGACGTTTTTGGGAAAGATATAAGAGTAATCAAGAATCTCTACTGGCAGCAAACTGCCTGCATACGGACAGGTAACGATTTCAGTAGATTTACAAAGATAGAAAGAGGCGTTTTCACCGCATCTATTCAACTTGTACTGCGAGAATATTTTGAGGACCCTAAATACTACGCCAGGATTTGTTTTTTGGGGCCACAACTTGATCAACATAAGGTATGCAGATGATACAGTGTTGATTGCAGACACAGAAAGAAAACTACAAGACCTCCTACAGAAGGTAACTGTGGAGAAAAAGAACTACAAAAAACTAAGAAAACTGAATGCACAGTCATCAGCAAAAAGAGCAACCCAAAATGCCAAATACAGGTGGGGGATACTAGAATCAAGCAAGTACAAAATATTTAAATACCTAGGAAGTGGAAGATGGAAAGTATGACGCAGAGATCTGAAGGCGAATTGGCATGACAAAGGACGTGTTCCAGAAGGTGAGTAAAGAACTAAGACACAGGAAAATTTCACTAGAAACAAAGAAGAGAGTGTTAGATTGCCATGCGATGTCAGTTCTTCAGTGCAGCAGTGAATGCCGGACAATATCTTCGAAGATGAGCAAAAACTTGAAGCAGCGTAAATGTGGTTGGACAGAAGGATGCTGCATATATCGTGGACTGAGCATGCGCGCAACGATGAGGTTTGGGAAAAAATGGCAATGAAAAGAAAATTAATAGTGAGCATCAGGAAGAGACAACTGAAGTTCCTGGGACATGCAAAAAGGAAGGAGATCTTGGAGAACCTGATACCGACTGGCCAGATAGAAGGAAAAAGAGACAGAGGAAGGCAACGGATAACATATTTGAGGGGCCTAATCAGGTAGATGGCGGAACGGGTGTTGCTAGGTGTAAAAAGAGAAAAACATACTAAGAGCCACTAGGGATAGGGAGACATGAAGAACCATGATCGCCTATGTCCTGAGAGGACAGGGCACATAGAAGAAGATGAAGAATTCTCAAAAACGATTAAGGCCAGTGGAAGGTATAATGTACTGTTTAATTGTGCATATGCATACATACATACATACATACATACATACATATATATATATATATATATATATATATATGCCCTCACACCCCGATTGAGCAGTATGGAAGAATGTCATACTTTATAAAAACAGTAGCTACTAACGCATGTACGCATCGTGCATTCAGTAATGTATTTGAACACTCACGGCTACTGGCGTGTGTTTACATTGTATACATTACACCGAGCGCCCATAGAGTTAGAATCGTCGACTGATATTAATTTGGTCGGGTCTCAATCCTGGCTAGAAGCAATCGGATGTCTAACCGTACTGGTGAGTTGTGATACAGCGAAACAGATTTGTCTGCGGATATATATATATATATCATCAAATACGAGTATCCATTAAAGAAATCATAATGTTAAAACAAATAAAAATGCATGCATACACACACACACACACACACACACATATATATATATATATATATATATATATATATAGATAGATATCCGAGTGAATAAGGAACGAATAAGAATGTACAACCTCCAAAATATTAATTTAAAACAGTGCTCGATATATAATACAGAGCTTTGAATATTTATTATAATTTTTTCTTTTTTTTTTTACACACCACAAACTGTAATCTAATTTAAAGTTTTATAGAAAAAATTTATTTCCTAAATTTAAAATTAAGGTAAATGTACAAAATTAGATTAAGTATAAAAACTGTGTTTAAATACAAAAATATTGTGTAGTTGTACAAATGAACATTAAAGATAGGCTCAATCCCATTTCTCCCCAGCCTTTACACTTTTTTACTCTCGCCTTCTAATAAATCCAAAGAATAATGTCTAGCCTATACACTATCTTCTAATGTTAAATCTGCCTACAAAATTCCTGACACTTTCATTAATCAACTATATTCACTACCCACCCCACTTTCGTCAAAATTCTAACGAATAATTTACAATTTTCCCTTATCGCTAACCTTCACCAACATCCCACACACAACTCGCCAAATATAAGAAAAGAGGCCTTCCATTCCTTTCCACACCACCTGATGAGACATTGTAATTTCAATATCGAAACAAAATGTACGATTTGTAGTAGATAAAAAAATTGTACATATTCTAAAATATTACTTATAATATATATATATATATATATATACGAAAAAATCTATAAGTGAGCCACAACCTACCGCGGTTTCACCCTACGGAGCGTCAGGGAACGAGGCCTTGTTCCCTGACGCTCCGTAGGGTGAAACCGCGGTAGGTTGTGGTTCACTTATAGATTTTTTCGTGTTTTTGCTCGACTACTGTATTTTCGTACTTTCGTATCGATCACTTTTTCTGGTGTTTAGGTTCCGTTTTTTTTTCTTTCCTGCGGATGCTTGTCTATTTGTTCTTGTTCCGCTGGTTTCTTTTTTTTTTTTTCACCCCCATTATCCGACGACATATTCCGCCGGATTTTAACGGATTTAGGTTCTGTTTGTTAACATTTTCATTATTTATGTTTATTTTGATTAGTGTAAACTTACGGATTCTAATTTATTGGTATTATATATATATATATATATATATATAGAGAGAGAGAGAGAGAGAGAGAGAGATAGAATAGAATAGAATAGAATAGAATTCTTGTGTTTCATTATATTTGTCAGCCTGTTTCTCATGTTGAAAACTATTCAGATATTAAAAACTGAACAAGCCTTGTCCTGACGATCCGGCGAGTGAAACCGCTCACTTTTAGATTTACTTCGTGTCTTTGCGGTACTTTCGTACTTTCGTATTGAGCTCTTTATTGTTAAGGTTTTCGTCTTGGGGTTTTTTGTTTTTTGTTTTTTTTTGTTTTTCTCTTTCGAACAAAGCTTTTGCTTTGTTTGTTTCTCGTTTTTGATTTCCCTCTACCCATTTGGTATTACCTTTTGGGTTTGACGACTTACTTTACCGTTTTGTTAGCAGTAGGACTTAATGATTTTAGTCATTATTAGTGATATTGCTTTCTTGGTACGTTTTTCAATAATATATATATATATATATAACACTATAAGTTGTTCATATGCATCCACGTTAAAATAGTATTAACGGACAATGGACGGGAATAAATAGTTGAAGTATATCTCAGTGTATGTACAATTTTTCTTTTTTTAAGAAGAGCTACGAAAGAGAAAAAGAGAGGAATAGGCGCTGGGGTGCGGATGTCAGAGCGAGAGGCGAGACACAAGGCACTCACGAAATGACATTGATCAATATGACAGCAATCGAAGAGAAACCTGATGGACGTTTGCCTCGCTAAGAGGAGAAAACCCTTTCTCTTTCCTTCTTGCTTGTTTTTCTTCTCTCTTCCTTTCTCCCCAGAGAATACAGACGCTAGCGACAGGTGTATAGAGGCAGTGCTAATATAACCATGCCTGCACAAACCGGGACCTGTGCCCGGGTACCCGATGAGGTGCCGATCTATTTTCTGTCCCACCGTCTCTGTGAGACACAGCAGTGGTGTCCTGTGATAGAGAAAGAAGACTATGCATTTTTTTATACTGTACAAAAGCTGGACTATTAACTGAGTGGCGCTGTATTTACGATAAAGACGGATCACTAGCCACTTAAATATCTGCTGAAAGCAGACTGGACAAAAAAGAAAATACAGCAGCTGATATTAAAGCTGAATGGATATAACTGCAAACTCGAATATCTGGCGGGCAAGGAAAATACCTGTGCGGACATGTTGTCCCGGATACCAGAAAAACTATAAACTGAGCCGGTGGTACTGGAGGATGGAGTGAATGATAAAGCGTACCGAGCACGTAATAAATACCCAAAGGATGCAAGACCGACGGGTGTTGTAGGAAGAATCGGAGGGGAATCATGAGCCGGACGGGAACCCTTACTGGACCAGGATACTTAGGGCAGATCAGGACGACGAATAGATAACCACAATTAGAGCGAAGGCAGAAGCAGGGAACATCAAAAGATATCTGATAAAGGATGACGTATTATATTATCTGTCGAGTAGAGATAGAGGAAATGAGGACCAGACTGGTGGTCCCTGGCGTGTTAAGGGCCGAAATACTAACTCACGAAAAACTGGGCCATACGGGGTGGATAAAATCTGCGAGATGATCAGTAGAAACTACTACTGTCCAGGGTTATATAGAGAGGTGGTGGCCTATGTAGATCGCTGCGTGACATGTCAGGCACAAAGCCGTGAGAGTAATACAGCCTCACTATGGATGAGGTCCACATACTCCAAGTTCAGTCTCGACGTTTTGGGGCTTTACGGAAAGACACTTAGGGGCAATAAATATATAGTGAGTTTTGTGGACTGGCTGATAAAACAGCGGGGGTGGTGTCACGTTTGTTTCTAAGATAGATATACCATAGATATGGCACCCCCGAGCAGTTGGTCACTGTTTGACGCTTCAAACAAAACAAATTTTTCTATGTGCCCTGTCCTTTCAGGACGTGGTCTATCAAGGCTTTCCACGTCTCCCTATCCCTGGTGGCTCATTTTCTCCTGTTACACCACGCAACCCCGTTCCGTCATCCACTTGTTCACGTCCTTCAAATATGTTATCCGCTGCTTTGCCCTGTCTCTTTTTCCCTCAGTCCGGCCTGTTAGTATCAGGTTCTCTAAGCCCTCCTTCTTCATTGCATGTCGCAGGAACTTTAGCTGTCTCCTTCTAATGCTTATTATTAATTTCTTTTTCGTTTCCATCCTTTCCAAAACCTCATCATTACTCACATGCTCAATCCATGATATTCGCAGCATCCTTCTGTAGAACCACATTTCAGTTGCTTTAAGTTTTTAAAAATCTAACTAGAAACTACAAACAAATCAACATGGAGCACTTAAGAATACCATCATTATTAACTACCTGATAAGACATTGTTTTTTTCGATGTTGAAACAAAAGGTACATTTGTGTATTTAATTATAATTTGTACATGTTATAAACTATAACTTGTAATAAATATTCATAGCTCTATTCCTATATTGAGCACTGTTTTAAATTAATGTTTTGAACGTTGTTAATACTTTCTTTATTCTTTATTCACTTATATATATGTATATACCTAACCTTATTTATAAATGGAACTTTGTGTGTGTGTGTGTGTGTGTGTGTGTGTCCGTGATTTATAGACTCCGAAACGGCTGAACCGAGTTTCTTAAAAATTTACACTGTTGTACTATAAGCGTCTGCAAGTGTTCTTAGCTAGGTTTTGTGTTGAGGTACCCCCGATAAATATAGAAAAATCGAAAAATTGGGTCATAGAATGAGCGGTCCGATTTAAATCAAATTTACTACACCCATAGACAAAGACTTAAGAAACGCTATTAAGAAGTTTCAAGGTTGCAATTCTTACAATAGTGCAGAAAATCGATAATATATATTTATAAAAGACAAGATGTTTGTGTGTGCGTCTGTTTCTCTGCCTGTATGTCTGTATTTCTTTCAGCCCTTTTATTTTAGTTTTTGCGCCGGGTTTGGCTCTAAATAGGTATAATTGTAGTTCTTAGTCTCAGCCATGATACAGTTTACTCAGATGACTTATTTAACCTTCAAAATTCAGTTTACGACGACAAAAAAAACTTATTTGATATCGATAACAGAAAATCAAAATTTGACTTACATCCATTCATTTTTCTTTCAGTCTATGGTTTCACTTTCACTGGAAACAACTATTGCTTTTTAGTCTTTCGTGCCAACGTCCAAAGAGTCTGAGTTCCAGGACCATGGATTAGTTTTAAAGCTTTCATTACACCCGAGCAACGCCGGGCTATACTGCTAGTATATATATATATATATATATATATATATATATATATTGACATATGACTGATTATAAATATGATATGTTGAACAGTTTAAACCATGAGTACCATAAGGGATCAAATTAATTTCCTTTGTCTATAAGAATTCTTAACGCCTGGTGTAGTCTCACGTTCTTTTCTTTTCGCCCCAGGGGCGAGCCTGCGCATTGCAGGCTATCAAACACGTGACCCAAACACGTCTTCACATCTTGCATGCCTTCAAGTGTTTACAATCGCGTGCACGAAATCCCGTTGCCATTTACGGAAATTAATTCGTTTGATTAGCGGTCTCCCACTGTGGCCTGGCAGAAAACGTTCACTGGCAATATCGCCTGGCCAGAACTGATCAGCGGAAGTAAACAGGGGGCAGTTGATTTATATTAAAAGCGAACAAACGGGGTGGAATCACTGAAAACCATCAGGCTAATGGAATGCCTATGCCGTAATCCGATTGGCGAGGGTTATCAGCATATACACCAGTTGTTGGTTTGAAGAGATGGTTGTGAAATATGCACACGAAATAATATACCACTAAAATATATGTTGTACGAATTTTCTTTGTCATTTACATAAATACGAATAAAGACCGCTTAAGTTTATAAATTCAGTACGCCTGGTCCGCTCGGAATAGAGAACTACTTTTTAAAATTTAGGAATACAAACTTCAAGAATATAGAAAAAGTATTCAACTTTTTCGAAATTCATAAGCAGTTTTGTCAAGTAACTATAGTTTGGTTTATTTTGTTTTACGGTATATCAATCTCAATGGGTTATTTAATGAAGATAAGATTATTAAGATAGGTTCTTATGAATGCAATATGCATTCTTTGTAAGAAATCAGTTTGTAAATCAGGTTTCATTCAATTTTTTGTAAAGAGGATTTTTGTTAAAAATCTGGTTCCATCAATATATCATTTTAAGATAGATTTGCTTCGTTTTACGGTATATAAAACTCAATAGGTTATTTAATTACGACAAGAATTTTAAGATAGATTCGTATGAATAGAATATTTATTTTTTGTAAGAAATAAATTTGCAGAGCAGGTTTTATTGACGCATTTTTAAAGTTTTTTTTCTTTTTTTTTTGAGTCAAATCTATGGTTCGTAATATTTTTAGTCAAAAATTTATTGCTGGTAATATTTATTTTAAAAGTGTATTGTTGTTATATTTACTATAAATATTTATTTTTATACATTCATGGTGTTTTGTAGTTAAGTATTTGCCCATAATTCGGAACCTAAAAGATACTAACATCATGGGTCAGGGTAGACCTGGAAACAACAGTAAATAAGAGATGGCCCAGTGTTTTACAAAACCGCCAGATCAGAAGCTTTACTACTGGATGTAGTTTATCATCATTCACAGGATAATTTTAGCATCTATATTTTCCGTTTCAAATCGATCAATGATCTCCTAGAACTGTTTTTTTTTGTTTTTTTAGTCATTTCACCCCAAGCAAGGCGGTATCGCCACTGATGTGCAGTGGGGGGTGGCTATATAAGAAAGTTAAAGTTTTAGATAGGGTGAAAGTGAAGACAAAGACGAACCAGCTACAAGGGTGAAAGAGAAAGGGCAAGAGAAGGATGTGAACACAGGAGTGAAGACAGTTACGAAGGTAGAGAGAAAGGAAAACAACAAGATAGACTGGGTGATGTGGAAAGGGCTAGAGTTAAGTGGATAAGAGATGGGAATTGAATTCTTAGAGGTTGTAGCCGTCAGGAAAGGAAGTATATTGAAAAGAGTTTCACAGGCGGGAAGTTCAAGAAAAGAAGCTGATGGAGTAGAATTGTCGCCTGCATTTGGTTGATCTAACTGAAAAAGGGTGGGACCTTGTTGCCAACCAGGTTACCCGAGTAAATTCTTGTGAAGGAGGCACCAGTGACCTAAGTTCGTCGGAGCAGATACCATGAAAATATTTATAGAAGAGACAGAGGCAAGCTACATCCTGCCGATGTGAAAGTGGCGGGAGTCGAGCTGCCAGGTCAGGACCAATGTCATTCAGATTCTGCTTTGGAGCCTGTCGAGAATGCTAAGACGAACAGCAGGGGCCCCTGACCAGATTTGTATCTGCACTTGGGTTTTTTTTTCTTGTTGTTAAGAATATCAATTTTGTAAATTGCCTTTTTTTGTAGAACGATTTGTCTTTGGCCTCATTATACTCCTTAGTTTCCGGTATATCATGATGGAGCCTCTCCAGGCTGGTTTTGAATACCGATATTTTACTTCTCCTAGACCGGATAGGGGTATTGGGTATGACAAAAACCTGAATCCGACAGCAAGGCCTTTAATTGCAAGGTTGGGAGGAACTAGGGACCATTTCCTAATTGCTGCTGTTCCTGGGTTCACCCTGACCGGGTGTGGTAGCTTCCGTTTGAGTCTAAGCTATGGACAAATAGTTAACCCACTAAATTGGGACGAAAACTCTATGAAAGCATTAAAATAGATTTTTATTGTAAAAGTTCCATGAATACATATTTTTAAGAAAACAAATACCAGCAATACATTTTTGAAAGAAAGAAAAATATTACCACCAATCAGTTAAGTGCCATACGTGATACACGCTTGGGCGATTATGTCTTGAAAGAGATATGACTGACTGGGCAGAAGATTATCCCGCAATAGTTTGCCATTGCTTTCTGCGGTAGACTGGTTAACGACCAAGGCTATCGAACCCAATACTGGAAGGAAGAGATGGATTAATACCTTTCCCAAGGATATTTGCGCGTAAGTGAATACAATGGATTCAACTGGAATTGGAATTGGAATTGGAATTGGAACTCGGCTCCCCGGTTTCTCGTTCCGAGCCGATATCGACTGTACCACAACAAACATCCACTTACCAGCAACACATTTTTTAAAAACAATTCATCTCAGCAATACATCTGACACCCAACAAAAAAAAAACACACTTTTTAAAAATATGTCAATAGAATCCATATAATGAAACTTTAAATGACGAGCTTTTTGCATCAGATGGTAATGATCATAGTATTTTTAAAGGATTTTAGTTATGTATGTGAATGTCTATAGATAAGATGAGACCCAAAACCTAAGTAATTTTTGTGATAACTCTAGTAGGATAAGTCTAATAGTGATGATTATAGTAATTTTGAGGGGTTTTAATTATGCATATGGGGGATTTATGGTATTCATCTAGAAATATTTAAATCATTAATTACCATACCAAGGCGCTTTTTAGCTTACACCGATCCATAGCAAAGGTTCTTAACTCGTTCCGATACACCAGCTTTCTTGAGGTTAGCTTTATGTAACTGTCTTAGTTAACCTCCTATATTTAAATATTTAAAGTTAGCATTATACAAGAAAGATATCTTTATATATATATACGTATATATTAGTAATCCACATACAAGCCTATTTTAGCTGTATCACATCTCATCAGTGTGGCTAGACACATCAACTTGTTTATGGCCGGGATCGAAACTCGGCCGATTTGGTATCAGTTCGAGTCGCTACTTCCTAAGCCGTAGGCGTATGGAATCGGGAAACGGAAATTATAACGTGTTGCATTTAAGCAGCGTATACACACGCCAGTCACCGATAGAAATTCATTTTGAAGAGTTACGCGCATATCTATATATATATATATATATATATATATATACGTGTGTGTGTGTGACACGCTTGCACGATCATGTGTCTTTCGAGACATAACTGGCTAGGCAGAAGATTTTTCTGCACTAGGTTGTCATTTCATTTTGCGGTAGAACTCAACGTGTCTTGCTATTCTCCTGGAGAGAAATATTTGTGGAATAAAGTTGGATTTTTAAAAAACTTTTTTTTTCGTACCTCTCAATCACCAAATCTGATGACGAAAAAATACTGTTTTGAGAATCTCTCTAAATTCAGCCTTCATAATATCGCTTACTAGATACGGCTTACTAGATTGGGCAATAGTTAGTTATGTTATTCTAGTTAACTTTAACTAATGAGTTCTCACTTGGTTTCTATACAAAGTTCGAAGTTAAGTGCCTCATCATGGACTGAAATTAGCCAAATCCACAAATATTTCCCGTATACCGAAGAAAATGTTTTATTATAATACCATTTTGTTTAGTTTCTTGTAAATAGTATTTTACATTTTTGCGCGTTGTGGTGCAATGGATATCGACTCGGAACGACTAATCGGGGAGCCGAGTTCGAATTCAAGTTGAATTCATTGCATTCACTTACGCACAAATACCCTTTGGAAAAGAATAAATCCTTACTCTTCCCTACAGTTATGGGTTAAATAATAGGACAGACTTGGTTCTATAGACTTGGCTAGAAACCAGTCTACCAAAGAACCCAGTCTACCACAGAAAGCAATGGTAACCTACTGTAGGATAATATTCTGCCCAGTCAGTCATGTCTCTTACGAGACATGATCGCCCAAAGCGTGTATCACGTATGGCACTTAACTGAGTGAGTTATTCATAGGGTTTTTTCATTTTTAAACTTGTTATTCTCCACTGTCATAGAAAAATTGAACATATAAGACTCGTTAGATTTTCACAGTCTTTGTGGTATTATAGTTTTTGTAACAAGAAGTGTAAGTAAGAATGGGATTTTTGTTGCAAGGAACATTATATGGTCTGCTTGGGTCAGCCAATGGGGGCTAGCTAAGTTTATGAAGACTCTTCTCCAATACCCATTTCCGGCCTTGTATTACATTATTAATGTGCACTGTGGTGCAGTGGATATCGACTCGGAACGATAAATTTGGGTGCCGAGTTCGAATTCCTGTTTGAATTCCTTGCATTCACTTTCGTACTAATACCCTTGGGAAAGGTATTAATCCGTCTCTTCCCTCCAGTTATGGGTTAAATAATTTGACAGATTGTGTGCTAATACATTGGCTAGCAACCAGTTTACTGCAGAAAGCAATGGCAACCTACTGCGGGGTAATCTTCTGCCCAGTCAGTCATGTCACTTCCAGACATGATCGCCCAAATCGTGTATCACGTATGGTACTTAACTGCCTGACTGTTAAATATTTTTTATTTTATTACAAGATATTTTTATTTTTTTTATTTTTTAAGCTTCGTGAGCGAAATCGCGTTTCTGCTTTTCCGAGGTGAAGACTGCATTTCTCACCCGTTTTTGTTACTACGTTGCTAGCTGAACTGTTCACAACAGATCTGCGATTAAACTTCGTGCTGGATTTCTTACAAATTTATAATTTAGAAAAACATATAATAATAGAAAACTCAAATAGAGAGCTGTCGTAATTAACAGAATGCTTGTCATTTGATTCTACTGAAAGCTATCAGTTATAATTAGTGTGTAAACTTGAACCATTATGAAGTAATAATCGTGCTTATGTCAGATATCAAATAAATGTAAAAATCTTTGTCACTTTGATATGAAAACCAAAGCAGATATATTTACCCGGTCTAGTGGCGTGGTTATAATTGGTAATCCCTGGAGCCAACTCATTGAGCGTATGCTCCTAAGACTCAAGTGAGGTGGGTATAAACTTAGTACTGAAAAATATGAGAAAGAAGGACATTGTATATATATATATATATATATATATATATATATATATATATATATAAACAGATGAAACATTAAATATACACTTTACTTCGAATTACAAAAGAAAAAAATACAAAATATACTTAGCACAAAAAGAGCTGCTATGAGTATCAGAATTTATGCTAATTTTCTTTCCTCCCACTCTGGTGTGGCCAATCAGAAAAATCGCTTGGTGAATAAAGGCCGCTACTTTTGCTTACCGAGAGAGAAAATTTTGAGTTTTGAAAGGGAAAGTGTGATCTTCGAAATGTGCTGAGCGAAAATGCATTTCATACGATTCAGTAATAATCTGATTTTTTTGTTAAAAAAGTTTCCATCATTTCTTTATGTTTGTTTATTTTTTTTATCTCAGTTGATGACACAATTTTGTAAACTGCAAAAATATTTCCTACCTTTTCATGAACACGCTCAAGTTTTCTATTAAACTGTGCATTCCATCAAATTAAATTTAAATCAATCAAATTAACCAAAAAGGTACCAATATTTCTTTTCATATAAATTCACACATTCGTTATTCAATCATCCAAATTTATCACTCGATTTACATAATTTTTACCAAACACTTTGAATATTTCGGGTTGATGTAAAAATGTTTCCAAGACAATGTAGTTCCTTCAATTAAATATTCGATAATACAAACGGAGAGACGCTATTTTCACAGTTAGTAAATGAATATCTTTTGAAACACTATACGTATGCATAATCAATTTGCCCCTAGTAAAGGGATAATGCAAGTAAGATACAAGGAGCACTGGAAGTGAAAGGAGAAGCCATTAGAATGAAACAAAAATTCAATCCTAAGCAGGAAACAAACGATAGATAGATACCATCCGCTTGTATATTGAACTAGCAGTATAGCCCAGTGTTGTTCGGGTGTCATGAAAGCTTTAAAACTAATCCATGGTCCTGGAGTTCATAATCTTTGACGTTGGCGCAAATGACTAAAAAGCAATAGTTGTTTCCAGTTAAAGCAAAACCGTAGACCGAAAGAAAAATGAATGGATGTAATTCAAATTTTGATTTCCTGGTATCAATATCAAATAAGTTTTTTCGTCGTAAACTGAATTTTGAAGGCTAAATACGTCCTCTGAGTAAATAGTATCATGGCTGAGACTAAGAACTACAATTATACATACTTAGATCCAAACCCGAAGCAAAAACTAAAATAAAAGCGATGAAAAAATAGATATACAGGCCGATAAATAGACACACACACAAACAAACATCTTGCTTTTATATATATATATATATATATATATATATATATATATATATATATATATATATAATCTATTTTCTGCACTATTGTAAGAACTGCAACCTTAAAACTTCTGAATATCGTTTCTTATGTCTTTGTCTATGAGTGTATCAAATTTGATTAAAATCGGACCACTTCTTTTATAACCCAGTTTTTTCGATTACCAATTTTCGATATTTATCGGTGGTACCTCGATACAAAACCTAGCTAAGAACACTCGCAGACGCTTAAAGTACAACTGTGTAAATTTTCAAGAATATCGGTTCAGCGGTTTCGGAGTTTATAGGTAACGGATTCACACACACACACACAGACACACACACAGACACACACACAGACAAACTTATAAATACGTTCAAATACTGAAGCCATAACTGGTCGAGTGCCCCTGCTATTCACCTCGGGGTTCTTGGCAAAATCGAACGGAGATTCTGTAATGTGATCAGTACCGAGTTGGCAGACCGGCTGCAGACGCTCTCTAACTCACGTGATGTGTCTTCCCTCTGTCTCTTCTACAAATACTTTCACGGCTTCTGCTCCAATAGAGTTATCTCACTGGTGCCCCTATGTATGAATTTACACGAGCTACAGGACTAGCAACTAGGTCCCACTCTTTTACAGTGAAACCGATAAAATGTTACCGCGATTTCTACTCTGACAGCTTCTTTTCTCGCATTTCCCACCTGTGGAATTCCCTTCTGTAGACTTGGTTCCTCGACAGCTACAATCTCCAAGAATTTAAATGTATACTCAATAGTCATCTCCTCTTACACTGACTTTCTCTCAAACTCTTTTCTCCATCCAATCCAACCCCATCACACCAGTATTCTCATCCTTCTATTGCCCTCTTTCTAACAGCCCCTAAAACCTGCCCCTCTTATCGCTTTCCCTCTCATGTAACCGCCGGCGCAACAGTGGCAGTAAAACTGTCTTGCTTAGGCTGAACTGATTAAACATAGATAGATAGATAGATAGATAGAGAGATAGATGTGAATAGGCTGAGGATAGATAGATAGATGTAAATAGGCTGAGGATAGATAGATAGATAGATGTGAATAGGCTGAGGATAGATAGATAGATAGATGTGAATAGGCTGAGGATAGATAGATAGATGTGAATAGGCTGAGGATAGATAGATAGATAGATAGATAGATAGATAGATAGATAGAATAGCTAGATAGGATAGGATAGATAGATAGATAGATAGATAGATAGATGTGAATAGGCTGAGGATAGATAGATAGATAGATAGATAGATAGATGTGAATAGGCTGAGGATAGATAGATAGATAGATAGATAGATAGATAGATAGATGATGAATAGGCTGAGGATGAGATAGATAGAATAGGCTAGGATAGATAGATAGATAGATGTGAATAGGCTGAGGATAGATAGATAGATAGATAGATGAATAGGCTGAGGATAGGATAGGATAGATAGATAGAATAGGCTGAGTGGATAGATAGATAGATAGATAGATGTGAATAGGCTGAGGATAGATAGATAGATAGATAGATGTGAATAGGCTGAGGATAGATAGATAGATAGATAGATGTGAATAGGCTGAGGATAGATAGATAGATAGATAGATGTGAATAGGCTGAGGATAGATAGATAGATAGATAGATAGATGTGAATAGGCTGGAGGATAGATAGATAGATAGATAGATAGATGTGAATAGGCTGAGGATAGATAGATAGATAGATAGATGTGAATCGGCTGAGGCTAGATAGAAATATAGACAAGAGAAAGAGAGGAACAAACAGAAAGGGATAGTGATAGATTGACAGATAATCACAAACAATTTTCGTTTCTCTTTGCAAATGTTATTCTTTACAAAATAAAGCAGAGCTTACGGCCTATCATGTTGAATACACCGCTTCTCACTTGATCACCGAAGTTAAGCAACGCTGAGCCAGGTCAGTACTTAGATGGGTGACCGCTTGGGAATGCCAGGTGCTGTAAGCTTTTAGTGACGGATGTGCGGTGTGGTGCACTGGATATCGTCTCGGAAAGAGAAATCACTGAGCCGAGTTCCAATTCCAGTTGAATACCCTGCATTCACTTAAGCACTGGTACCCTTGGGAAAGGTATTGATCCGTCCCTTCCCTCCAGTTATGAGTTAAATAACAAGGGTAGGACTTAGGGACCCTGCCCTTAAAAACAAATCCCAATGAATCTCGATACTCAAAAAGAAAAAAAAGTATAACTAGACACAAAACTTATATAAAAACAACAATAAATTGTTGAAAGGAAATTAAATAAAATTTAGTTGGCATTAAATGACCCGCCGAGGTGTTGATATGCCATAAAAACAAAACAACAAAATAAAGTACACTGGTATTTTATTCCATTATATATTTACTATTATTTTTAGTGCCTGGTTGTCACTCATCAGCCAGTTCTTCGTTAAATTCTACGTAAAACTTACGAGGTTTTTCTGCGAAAAGATATTTGACCATGTTTTTAATCTGATTCTTATTAGAAAATCCTTCTCCAGCGAAGCATTTACGACGGTCTCCCTATTGAAACACACTTGTACACAATATATATATATATATATATATATACGGCGGGGCAGCGACTCCAAGTGACATCAAATCGGTCGAGTTTCGATCCCGGCCAGAATCAAGTGGATGCGTCTAGCCACACTGATAAGCTGTGGTACAGCAAAACAGGATTATATGTGGATGACTAATATATATATATATATATATATATATATATATATAGTCATCCGCAGAGAAATCTGTTTCGCTGTATCACAGCTCATCAGTACGGTTAGACACCCGATTGCCTTTTACCAAGGATTGAAACCTGACCGAATTGGCGTCAGTCGGCGATTCTACCTCTGAGCTACGGAAGCTCGGTAGAAGGAGGCAGACTTGTCAGCGTGTATATTATCATTATAGACTCCCAATAACTTAGAGTGCTCTAATTCATTATTGAATGAACGATGCGTAGATGCCAGAGTAGCTACTTTTTATCAAAGTCTACCATTATTATCAGGCTGTGAGAGCGTAATTATATATCGTTCAATTTTTCTAATGCATATACACTTTGAATATTTTTAATTTTGAAACGAGTTATTTTCGGAATCTACGTTTAAACCATTCGATATATTCAGGTGATTTAAAAGAACTGATCTTCCAGCCTTTTCAAACGTACAACAAGGAATTTTTCGACGCACGACTAGAAATTTTAAAGAAATGAATTTTTCAAAATTAGGGAGGAGCTAGTTAAGGATCTTAAACTCTTTCATCCAGCTTTGTATATCCTAGGATGTATTTTTGTTGTCATTACATGTGGGGATTATTTCCGAGCTTTCGTTTAGTATTTTTCTTTATTCTGTAAAAAATATTAGGGTTAAATTTTCTTCTTGGCACAATCTGCATTCATCACAACTGTTGTAAGGTTTGGCTTTTTTAATTATACTCAATGTTATATCCAGGTATTTTCATTTTTTTTGTTTGTTTGTTTGTTTGATAGGATACAAAAAGTTTGAAAACTATCTTGCAGATAAATCTGGTTTTCAAAAGAAATATATATATATATATATATATATATATATATATATATATATATATATATATTGGTAACAAATCCAACAGAAGATTTGAGAAATAATCTCAATAGAGTAATCTTTAAATAAATACTAGCATCATAGCCAGGCGTTCCCCATGCAACTGAGAACATTTCAATTTCTTCAGCGGATGAAACAAATACGTTTAAATTCGCTGCAGACACTTAAAGTATAATCTCTATATATAAAAGGCAGTCTGTGAGTCTGTGTGTGACTTTTCCCTACGCACGCCTACATTTTTTAATATTTCTTTTGTTTCAAAATTACGGGGAAAATATTCACACTTTTGATTGACCAAATGAATCTTTAAAACGTCAGAATAAAAATTAAATATGAAGGCTCATTTTTTTATTTTTTAATGAAAAAATATTTTGTTCGCGTTTGACATGCGCGATTTGATTTCTGTGAGGTAATTTCGCAACCATCTTAGATAATAGATGTTTTACGGAGCAAATGTAAACAATCGGCTACGTTTGCCAAAATTTGCGAAAGGTAAAAATGGTTGAACTCAAAAAGTATATCTCGACCTGGCTTCCCTAAGGGTTATGTGTCCCTAGAAAGTTTGAATGGCGTAGCTTAAAAATGTAGACGTGCGTAGGGAACAGTCACACACAGACTCACAGATTGCCTTTTATATATATAGATTAAAATTGATCCAACAGAGAACTTCATGTAAATTTAATTTACGGAACAAATATTTATTTCACATATAAATTCAATATTTTAAAATCTGTTGCATGGAGCTGACAATACAGTTTTGCTAAACCTTTTAAACAGCTATTCTCTAAATGTAAAATATTGAATTTATATATGAAAAAAGAAATGTGTGTGTGTGTGTGTGTGTGTGTGTGTGTTTACCTAGCAAATTTTCTTTGCGGAATGTCATATTAAATAAATTGCAAACATTATGCCAACTTATTTTTTAATAAAATCCTTTCGGACTCGCGGATAATCTTTCGAGTTTTATAATTGAAAGATGTAAGAAAAGCAATGTTACTTTTCGAGTGTATTTTATTATACATTGCTTGATATTTCCAAGTATTTTCAATCTCCCTCCGAGATCATCTTCAGGAGTGTAAAATGTGCTAACCAAATATAACCAGAAAAATTTGTTGCCAAATATGACTGTAATTTATTCTTCTTGATCTAAAATGTTTGTAATTTATTTAATCTGATTTATATTTAATATGATATATATTTAATCTGATATATATATATATATATATATATATATATATATATATATAATATAAATTTTTAGATATTCTACAATTTCATGGGTAATACGTATTTCACCGCTGACCTTGCTGCTCGTCAGACCCAAATAATACAACAGTTAATTTTCAGAATATTTCTGAAAATAATTACACGCAGACGCTCACGTGTCCATACCATACAGAGAACAGACATTTGTAACGGTAGTCTACAAAAAAAACATTCCTCGCTCATTTAAAAAACCCAAAGAGAGAAAGCAAAAGAAAAATATAGACAATTGTTAAATGGAAAGAGGAGAAGAAAAAACAGAAATGGAAAGAGAACGAATAATATAAAGAAAAATGAATGAGCGAAGAATTGTTTTTTGTACATTACCATTACAAATGTCTATTCTCAATATGGACACGTGAGCATCTATGTGTAAGTATTTTCTGAAATATTTTGAAAATTAACTGTTGTATCATTTGGGTCTGACGAGCAGCAAGGTCAGCGGCGAAATACGTATTACCCATGAAATTGTAGAATATCTAAAAATTTCTAAATTATATTACTCTGTTAAATTAAATAAATGAATTTAACATTGAGTTATTTTGTGTTCGTCTCTATCGGAATTTACCTGACAAATATACCAAGTATTATCCGTTATATATATATATATATATATATATATATATATATATATATATATATATAAAACTTGGTAAAGAGAACCAAAAGTTTTACAAATCCGAGTTCTGCAGCATTTACTTTTTTTAAGTGCTCAATACAATGAATATTGTAGAACACAATATAATCATATAGTTAAATTCGTTTTTTCATTAAAAATACATTTCGACATGGAAATTTCTGTTTCGAGATTTCTGCCTCGTCATCAGTCTATGTTAGATCATACTTGTAAAATTATTTTCATTTAAATATAAGAAACTATATATATATGTGTGTGTGTGTGTGTGTGTGTGTGTGTGTGTGTGTGTGAGTTGAACATATGAATCAGAATCCGATAAGATGAATAGAATAAGTAAAGAACCAGTAGGAAAAAAGTGTCTTTAATCTAACGTTTCACTTCAGAGAATTATTAAAGACAAATGATTAAAAAATCCAGGAGACAGCACGTTGAACGAGTTATAGTTCCATTGGTCAGACACGTGTCACGTGTGTTCAATGGATGAACATTAAATGTAGAAGAAAAAACTTGTGCCTGTTTAAGTGTATGTGCCAACGCGTAATAAAAACATTAAATGTTTATTATGAATGTAAGTGTATGTAAGCGAAAATAATGTGTGTTAAGCGCATCCAAAGCATAGACAAATTAAGTGTGTGTTTATATGTCGATAACAGTATGTGTGAATGACAGTGACGAAATACTTTTCCGTTCAAAATACGTAACAAGTATTGTAAACATGTGTCAAATGATGGAACCAATTTTCTTTTTAAATAAAATGAGAGAATCAGTTATGGGTGTATGTGTTGAGAACAAACATAAGTGAATGCTTGCGTTTATGAGTCAGTAAAGAGATATGCACGTGTCAAATGATGGAACGAATTATAAATAACGTGAGAGTATCATGTATGAATGTATGTGTATGAAATAATTATGTATGAATGTGTGTGTATGAAATAATTATGTATGAATGTGTGTGTATGAAATAATTATGTATGAATGTGTGTGTATGAAATAATTATGTATGAATGTGTGTGTATGAAATAATTATGTATGAATGTGTGTGTATGAAATAATTATGTATGAATGTGTGTGTATGAAATAATTATGTATGAATGTGTGTGTATGAAATAATTATGTATGAATGTATGTGTATGAAATAATTATGTATGAATGTATGTGTATGAAATAATTATGTATGAATGTATGTGTATGAAATAATTATGTATGAATGTATGTGTATGAAATAATTATGTATGAATGTATGTGTATGAAATAATTATGTATGAATGTATGTGTATGAAATAATTATGTATGAATGTATGTGTATGAAATAATTATGTATGAATGTATGTGTATGAAATAATTATGTATGAATGTATGTGTATGAAATAATTATGTATGAATGTATGTGTAATGAAATAATTATGTATGAATGTATGTGTATGAAATAATTATGTATGAATGTATGTATGAAATAATTATGTATGAATGTATGTGTATGAAATAATTATGTATGAATGTATGTGTATGAAATAATTATGTATGAATGTATGTGTATGAAATAATTATGTATGAATGTATGTGTTATGAAATAATATGAATGTATGTGTATGAAATAATTATGTATGAATGTATGTGTATGAAATAATTATGTATGAATGTATGTGTATGAAATAATTATGTATGAATGTATGTGTATGAAATAATTATGTATGAATGTATGTGTATGAAATAATTATGTATGAATGTATGTGTATGAAATAATTATGTATGAATGTATGTGTATGAAATAATTATGTATGAATGTATGTGTATGAAATAATTATGTATGAATGTGTGTGTCTACAAGTATGAATCGTAAACGAAATATATTTCCATTTAAAATTCGAGTGAAAATACTGTATAAAAGTATTAGACAAACTTTTACAAATAAAAAGTAAATTTTTTGAAAGAATAATGTTTGGGAATACCAGTCTATCAGAGCGGCTAGCTAATCATTATTGCAGGCACATTTTTTATAGGTCAACACCAACAGTGTCTACCTGTGATTTATACTGCAACTTTGTTACAGTCTCTTGGAGAGAGTGCGTTATCCGGTTTGAACAAGGCTATTAAACCCTCGACTAGCACAGCCATCGACGGCTCACTCAAAGTTCACTAACAAAGCTTGGGTAAGGTTTTCAAGGCAAGTGTTCCCCACTCTGGAATTACACCCTTCAGACAAATAACTTCCTGACAAATTTAAGTTTAATTTAATGATGATGCTTGTATTAAGACATTGAAAATTTCCCTTGCTCAGATTCTTGCTCAAATTGTCGTCTTCCCTACTCGTTTCCCTAGAAAAACAGTCAAAAGGCTTCACTACGTAATTTATTTCTGTCTCCTCTTCGCTCTTGCCGAGCGAGGAGAAGGAGACAGAAACAGAAGGAGACACTAACCTTTAAATAACTGTGTAGTAACTTGATATTTTGTTCTAAATGTGGTAACTATTGATATTTTGTTCTAAATTTTCTTTTTTAAACAGGAACGCCCTATTCACATAGCAACTTTCCCTTACCAGCTTGCCAACAGGAACTCATTTCGTAATTTTCTTTGTGACACACCTTAGATTGACACCTTTAACCTCCCAATTGAACATAATGTTAAAGCGGGCACAGAGGCATTCATATCTTTTCATAAATACCAAGTAAAACCTCAATTATCTCTGGTTCATACGAGCATTCTCGGCTACTATAACACTCAAGAACCACTATTTTCAGCTATACTAGTGTTACAGCTCTCATCCAAACTTGAACCTCTCTTTACTTGAAAGAGCTAAGATCCAGTTTGTCGTTATTCACGTATTTAATAATATGGTTCTCATCCATGACACTGAAGCCATACCTGTTTAGCCCTTCTCCATGACTCTACACAGCTTTTTTGTAGTTATATAAGTGTCGTCCAGGGCTCCATCCTAGGTTTTATTTTGTTTTAAAGTTTAATTAATAATCGTCCGGATGATATCAGCTCTCAATCTGTGATCTACGCTCATAAAACAACCATCTACTCCTGCCTCGATAGTAATGCTGACCAGTTCGACAACGTCAGCATGGCAGCCTATATCTAAAACGACCTCAAATCCGTCGTTAATAGAGGCAAACGATGACATGCTAATTTTAATGCTTCCAAAACTAAACTTCTCTCCATTAATCATATGAGAGACCCCTATTGAGAATTGAGTATATCAGAGAGGAATAAAAGTCAAAACTCTGTCAAACCCTTATATATCATTTTCCCTGTCATATATATATATATATATATATATATATATATATAGTGTATCGAGACAGCAAATAATTTTCTAAATATCTACTGTTAAATATAAGAGACAATGCATGTCTATTATGTTTAATCATGAGCTGTTCTTTCGTTGTGGACTTTCTGAGGATGGCTCACGTAGACCGAGAGCTTGGATCCGACTTACTAATTTTGGAGAATTTTGTCTTTTCACCTGAAATTAAAGCCAAAATATGATGTTTAGAAAGGCTCATGATTAAACATAATAGACATTCATTTTCTCTGGTATTTAACAGTATATGTTTAGAAAACACACACACACACACACACACACACACACACACACACACACACACACACACACATATATATATATATATATATACACGGTATGATGGGTAAACTCTTGTTTAAATTGCACAAAAATAACACTGACATATTATTTTAACAAATATATTTACCAGGATTACGCACAAATAACTTGAAATACTAAAGACCAAACCGTTTTAAAATTGCCATTGACGTAAGCTCCAGCCTACATATGTCATCGGAATCTGTTGCAACTCTTATTTTAAGTTGGTGATACTGCCATAATATTTGACTTCGTTTCATCTTTGTTGTTGGTCTCTCGTTCAACTACACTAAACGTATAATAATCAGTTGGGGAGTTTGTTAACCAAATGTAAGGGGTGATGTAGCTATACAAATTGTCTGACTGTCATGACTGGGTTCTTCTGTTTGTATGGCATGGTACAGAGTCCTGTTGCCAGGCATATGGTCTTCGAGAAGTCACTATGTTTACCCATTACTATTTCCTCAAGGCATTAAATGTAGGTCTCAGTGCTGAATCTGATTCCTTGACCATTTAGGAATTCTTTCTTTTCAGAAAGGACTCAGCATTCACCCGTTAAAAACTGACCTTGTGTAACATTCTTTCTCAGTGAGGAGGTCTCTGTTAAATATCCAGAACGTTAAGAGTGAATTTTACATTGGTAAACAGTATTAAACTCATTCAACTCTTTCCGAATCCTCTATACTGTCCTCATATTACATTCAAACATCCTGGACGGTTCGTATTGGTGTTTCCGGCGTGAATGCCAAGTAGCACGCCATGCCGTTTCCAAATTTATGGTGAATCAATTTACCTCATAATGCTCTTTTTCTCACAGACAGTGCCCAACAGACCCTAAATAGGAAAGTATGTTAATGGAGATAAAGTACATAGACTACAACCGCTTGACACTGACTGAACTCAATTATGTCAGGCATAATTTTAAATTTAAATGCAAAGTCAATACTCATCTACTAACCACTTGACTCTAGCTCTCTCCACACCCCCGTATAACTTTCCCTTTCTCTCCACCTATGTATCTGTCATCGCACCTGCTTTCTCAGCTTTCTATTGTTCCTTTCTAACTAGTTTGTACTCCTCACTCTTTTCTAATTAATCTTTTTACATTTATGTACCCCCCTGCACCTTGCTGGGGGTGAAATGAAAAAACAATATTCACTTCTCTTGTTTATATCACTTCTCTATCATTTTTCTTGTTTATAACAATGCTTGGGGGGAAGGTGTGTAGAATGTGGCCGTCTCACCAAACTAAAGAGGTTCGCTCAGTTACCATGTAAAATTGCAGTAGATTTTGGCCAAGCACAACAAATTTCCTAAAGTTTGACAACCACCACATTCCCAGATCTCGCCTCCTTGCGACATTTTTTCTTTTCGAAAACACATCGACATTTCAAAGATTTCAAGCCGTCGAAAATATACAACAAAATGTGACGACACATTTGCTTTTTATGCCCAATGGTAAACGACACTTGATGAAATGTGAGAATTCAGAAGAACACTACTAAGAAGGAGATTACCTGCCGAATTGATATGTCAGTCAGTTAAGTGCCATACGTAATACACGCTTTGGGCGATCATGTCTCGAAAGAGACATGACTGACCGGGCAGAAGATTATCCGGCAGTAGGTTGCCATTGCTTTCTGCGGTAGACTGGTTGCCAGCCAAGGCTATAGAACTCAATCGGTCCTGTTATTTAACCCATAACTAGAAGGAATAGACGGATTAATACCTTTCCCAATGGTATTTGCGCGTAAGTGAATGCAATGAATTCAACTGGAATTCGAACTCGGCTCTCCGATTTCTTGTTCCGAGCCGATATCCACTGGACCACCACGCACATCTTTTTGATATGTAAATATCAAATTATATTTTAAATTGATATGTAATGTAGTTAAAAAAAAAACCCAAAAAAACACCAGCCCTGATACTTTTAGTTAGGTCAGGCTTCGTATATATATTTCAATCCGAACTTTTGTCTTTTCGAATAGAGTGAAGTAAATTTTGTTTGTTACATTTGAGAGGGATTTTTAATCTTTCTGCACAAAAGGCAGTATTACTCTTCAGATATCATACCTAATCTTGGGAAATGATCTCTCATGAAGTCATACAAAAATTAGTTTCCCACTGGAATTTTGTCTTTTTTTATAATGACGATTATATTCTTGACAAATAAATTTAATGTTTGTGACATTTAAACAGGATATTTATTTTATCAGCAAAACGGACAAGACCTTTAGGCCAAATCATGAGAATTCATATTTTCTTCTTCTTCTTTTCTTCTTCTTCTTCTGTATGTCGAATTCCTTCAGGACGTAGGCGATCATAGTCTTCCATATCTTTCTATCCCTTGCAGCTATTTACACTCATTTTCTTGTTACCTCTCCCAAATCCTGCTCCACCATCAATTTACTCAAAACCATCAAGTATGTCAAGCCTTGCTTTCACCTGTCTTTCTTTTCATACGTCTATCCTGTGAGCATCAGATTTTCCTCTTCCTCATTTATGCCCCAAAAAGTTCCGCTGTCTTTTCTTGACGTTAAGTATCAGTTCGTTTCCATCCTCTGGAAAACCACGTTGTTGAACAAATCTTCTGTCCATGATATCGTCAGCATCCTTCTGCCGAACTGCATTTCGGTTAATTGAAATCTTTTCTCATCTTTGACGTAATTGTCTATCATTTGTTGGCATATTGAATGACAAACATCTCATAATAATCTAGCACCTTTTTCTTTGGTTCTAGAGAAAATTTTTCTGTCTCTTAATACTCTACACTGCTTCTGGAATGCATAAAAGAATTAGCGTTATTCTATACTAGCAGTATAGCCCGGCGTTGCTCGGGTGTAATGAAAGCTTTAAAACTAATCCATGGTCCTGGAGCTCAGACTCTTTGGACGTTGGCACGAAAGACTAAAAAGCGATAGTTGTTTCCAGTTAAAGCGAAACCGTAGACTGAAGAAAAATGAATGGATGTAAGTTAAATTTTGATTTCCTGGTATCGATATCAAATAAGTATTTTTCGTCGTAAATTGAATTTTGAAGTATAAATAAATCCTCTGAATAAATGGTATCATGGCTGAGACTAAGAACTACAATTATACCTACTTAGAGCCAAACGCGAAGCAAAAACTAAAATAAAAAGGGCTGAAAAAATACAGACATACAGGCAGATAAACAGACACACACACAAACATCTTGCCTTTTATAAATATATATTGTCGATTTTCTGCACAATTGTAAGAACTGCAACCGTGAAACTTCTGAATATCGTTTCTTATGTCTTTGTCTATGAGTATATCAAATTTGATTAAAATCGGACCACTCTTTTATAACCCGATTTTTTCGGTTATCGATTTTCGATATTTATTAGGGGTACCTCGACACAAAACCTAGCTAAGAACAGACGCAGACGCTTATAGTACAACTGTGTAAATTTTCAAGAAAATCGGTACAGCCGTTTTGGAGTGTATAGGTAACGGGGACACACACACAGACAAAGTTCCATTTATAAATAAGTTTAGATTTTTTTCTTTGCTTATAATGATGACATCATATCAACAAATAAATTTAATATATCTTACGTATTAACAAGATTTGGATTTCATCACCAAGAATGTGACATTACTTTCCGGACATAATCGTTCCATGTCCTAGTTGTAAAATAATTAGTTACATAATCGATTTTTGACTTTGTTAATAATGAGGATTATGTTCTTCATAAGTAAGTGTAAGGATATTTACATATCGACGAGATTATGGGACTTCATCTTCAAAAATGTGGCGTTGCTTTCCGAACAGATTCGTCCCAAATCCTAGGATTTAGTTTAAGATAAAAATAATTAGATTTATAATCGGTCTTTGTCTTTTTTAATAATGAGGATTAGGTTCTTGTCAAGTAAATTTAAGGATTCTTACATTGGACGGGATTGTTATTTCATCTCTAAAAATGAGACATTGCTTTCCGAACAGATTTGTCCCATATCCTAGTAGTTAGTTTAAGATAAAAATAATTCGATTTAGAATCGGTCTTCGTCATTGTTAATGAAAACTAGGTTCTTGTCAAGTCAATTTAAGGATTCTTACATTGGACGGGACTGTTATTTCATCTCTAAAAATGAGACATTGCTTTCCGAACAGATTTGTCCCATATCCTAGTAGTTAGTTTAAGATAAAAATAAATAGATTTAGAATCAGTCTTTGTCGTTGTTAATAATGAAGATTAGGTTCTTGTCAAGTAAATTTAAGGATTCTTACATTGAAAGGGATAATGTTGTTTTATCTCTAAAAATGCGACATTACTTTTTTAACAACTTCATACCATATCCAGGGAGTTCTTCTATACTATATGGAATGAAAGATTTTGTTTCATAATGGAATTCGCTCTTTGCCGATAACATTTTTGATGAATAAATCCCATTTCTATTATATCTGAATTGTTTTTTTTTTTTGTTGTTGTTGTTGTTTTACCCCGTCTATATAAAAGTGACATTCGTTTGGATTGAGTTATTGCTCTCTTTTATATCACGAATTTATATCTAAGTCCCTATGAATTTGTAATGGTTCTAACACGCATGTGACTGTTTTATTACGACTAGATGCATGCACGGACCCTAATCTCCCGGAATCGAGGCATATGAAGCAAATTTTAATATAAATGGAAATGAAAATATGATGCGTCAAAATAAACAAATTCTACTTCAGAAATTATATAAAGTGGAATCTAAAATAATCCAAAAACATTTCAGTGTTGTCCTTGATTACAAATTAAACACCGTAGACGAGCTTTTATTTTTTTATTTTTTCAATGCTTGATTGCTATCTTCTTACGCCTTCACCATAGCACAATGATTTCACATCGTTTTGTTTGACCAGAGATGTTGTGGTCTTTCGTTTGTTTTTTGATTGTTTCATTTTATTTTCATTTCTTTTTTTTTTATTTTGGTTCATCTGCTAACACGTTTTCTGATCGAAGGAAAATGCGCGTGGAATTAATTCAAATCATGAAGCAATGCTTTCCTTGTAATTTTCTTTTTAAAGGGGATTTGTAAAAAAAAGAACACACACAGGAGAAAAAATGTGTCTTTTTATCCATTTCAAATAAATATTCGATGATCCAATTAAGAAGCGAATATATATGAACGATTAAACCCTCCCTGTCGTTGCTATCTTTTTGTTTTTGTTCTTTGTAACCTTTATTGATTGCTTTCTCAATTGATTTTTTTTATTTTTCTCCCTGTACTTTTTCTTAATTTATTTGCTTTCTTTATTTTTAATTTAGTCATTCTTAATTTTTTCTTTCTTACCTTGTCTTACACTACTTCTTTCTTTCTTTCTTTCTTTATACATGTTTTCTCTTTCTTTCTTCTTATTTTCTCCACGTACTAACCCCAATTCTATTATTTCTTCATATCAATTTCTTTTTTGCCAATGTCGTTTTATCTTTCGGTCTTTTTTTTTTCTCAAACTCTTTCTTTTTCTGTCCTTTTATAACGCCCTTAATTTTTCACAATTTCTTTCTCTATTTCACATTCTTTATATCTTTTCATTCATTCTTTATTAACCTCGGTTTCCTTCATCGATTCATTCGCTCTGTCTTTCATTAGTTTTAAAAGCTTTTCTTTTTCTTCATTTTCTGTTTTCCGTGAATCACTTTTCTTTTTCTTTTTTTGTTTTACGTATATTTTTGTTTCTTTCTTTAATTACGTATATTCTTTCTTTTTGTAATCTTTTTTCATTCTTTCTTTATTTCTTTCTTTCTTTTTTGCTATTCTTTCTTATTTTGGTTTTTCTTTTCTTTTTTTTTCTTTCTTTACTTACGGCGCCTCTTTTTCTTTTTAACTTTTTCTTTCTTTCTTTGTTTGCATGTGTTTTTCCCCTTTTCTTTCTTACTTACTTTTGCCTCTACTCCTCACACAATTTTTTATCTTCCTTTTTTCTTCACCACATTTTCTTTTTCGCCCTTCCTTCTTCTTTACTCATTTATTTACTCATCCATTTTATAAATTTCACCTGGGAGATGAATAAATTTCGTTTTTCCGTGCTATTCTCTTGTAACATCCTATCAATGGAACATGCAATAGTGGCTGTAGATTTTGTCAATACTCACGGTAAAGATCTTCGCTTAACATAATAAAAAAAAAATTCTCGTGTTCAATTGAATTTCATTGGACTGTTTTAATCCTGCGTATTATTCACGGAAAATTTTCGTTTTATTTCTAACCCCCAAGATAAAATTTCTATCTATTTTTTTCTAAAATAAACAGCAATATATGCAGATGAAACAACAGTGTATTGGAGTACTTCACCTATCTAGATGAGCCGGTTCTGGCAGTTGATCTCTCCTCTGATGAAGCTCTAAGAACTTGGCAGTAGGTAACTAGATCGTAATATTCAATACCTCTAACATGAAACAAGATAAATTTGGTGCTACAGAAGGATACTGAGAATACCATAGACCAAACATGCAATCAAAGACGAAATTCTAGAGACAATGACAACAAAAAAGAACACTTATATTTAACATAAGGAAGTGGTACCTTAAATTTAGAGGACGCATAAAGAGAAAAGAGGGCTCGTAAAATTTGATACTCATAGGACAATCTGAAGAAAAGAAAGACATAGGAAAGCATCGCAAAATCTATTTAGTGAGCTTGAGTAAATGAATGTGCACTATGGTGAAGTGGATATTGACTCATAACGACAAATCGGGGAGCCGAGATCGAATTCCAGTTTTATTCCCTGCATTCACTTACGCATATATACCCTTGGGAAAAGTATTAATCCGTCTCTTCCCTCCCGTTATGGAATAAATAACAAGGCAGTTTGGGTTTTATAGTTTTGACTGGCAACCAGTCTACCGCAGAAAGTAATGGCAATCTACTGCGGGAAAACGTTCTGCCCAGTCAGTCATGTCTCATTCGAGACATGATCGCCCAAAGCGTAAATCACGTATAGCACTTATCTGATTGAATGAGTAAATGGATGTCAGAACGTAGTTTGAGAGAGATTGCAAAGAGATAAATGTTATTAAAAGCAACAAAGGATTAAAAAGTTTGAAGAGGCATGAACGCAAGTTCTAAAGGAATACGGCACGTTGAAGAATAAAGTTCCATCATCATCTAACGTGACTCTTTGACTATGAAAGTTTTTATTTAATTTTTTAAATTGGTTTGAACGCCTATGGTGACTTAATTTCTCACCAGAAGTCAAATAAAAATCATATATTCGAATTCCTGTTGAATTCCTTGCATTCACTTACGCACAAATACCTAAGGGAAAGGCATTAATCTGTCTCTTCCCTCCAGTTATGGGTTAAATAACAGGAGATATTGGTTTCTATAGCCTTCGCTGGCAACTAGTCTACTGCAGAAAGTAACGCAACCTACTGCGGGATAACCTTCTGCCCATTCAGTCATGTTTCGAAAGAGACATTTTGGCCCAAGCGTGTATCAAGTATGGCACTGAACTGACGGATATTCGAATCAATCGCTAAATATTCTGGGAAAATTGTCGGTTTCTTGAACGGATACAACAAATAAATTAGACTTCACGAAGAATAAGATTTTTTTTAATCGTTTCACCCCGAGCAAGTCTGTTTCATGTCTATCGCCCAGTGCATGAAATTTGTATATTCGTTTTTTAAATTGTGTCTGGGTATATAGTTAACCAAAACTTTTATGTTTCTTTCTGGATTTCGATATTAAATGTCTCTTATATTTATCATAGAAGATCTGTTAGGGACACTGAAATCTATTTAATGTAGATGGTGTACCAAAACTTACACATAGAAGATAAAGAAGCCCTAGACAACTATCGTGTTGGCATAGCTCAACAATAGATAATATATCTTTCGAGGACTCAGGAATTTATTCTATGATGAATTACTTCCAGCAGGTTAGAAATAGAACAAAATCGATACCACCTCGCTAGTACTTTTGGCACGTCATTGTAATGTAACATATTTTACTAATTTTTAAACAATTCAAGCAGCAAAAACATAAAATCCATTCAAGTTGGAATGCTGTTGAATGAAGTTATTTAATGAGTAGAAGAAGAGAAATTCAGCGGTGAAATATATTAAGATGTGTAGGAAAAATAACAGGAAACCGTAAATTTGAAGTTAAGACTGTAGTTATCAGGGTCTGATTTTTACGACTTACCAAAACTTAGTGATTTATTTAATCTTTAACACTCAACATTATTTATATTATTTTCTAATACCATTGCATTTTTTCAAGACATCTCAATTTCAGCAACGTTATTGTTGATTTCACTCAAAGGTGTTTTCTGTTGTCATAGTAGGATATGACAACACAACTATGAATTTCCAACAAATTAAAATTCATTATTCAGAGTCACCTTCACTGGTAGGATAAACATTTTATACTGTAAATGAAGTCACTTAGAGAGTGTTAAATGTTCAAACTGAAATATATTGGATTGCATGTTTAAATATTAAATACGATTTTCTTGAGAATTTCAGTTATTATTTTTATTCAAGTCCAACTATCTAATCTATAGCTGGGAAGAAATGATACGAATACCATTCCGAGTGCTATCTGTTATTAAGTTAATGTGACGAATCCAACTGGCTTTTCACCCTGCCCGCAAACTCTATACCACTATCCATTACACCACCCACGAGAGTCGCCTGGAGAATTTGTTCTGTAAAGAGTTTGTTCTTGGAAAGAAGTTTTTGAAATAGAACTTTCTCTTTAATAACGGTTCTTGGCATGACAATAAACTGCATCCGGCAGCAAGGCCTCTGATTGGGAGGTTGTGAGGAGCATGGAAACACCTCTTAATTGCTGTTGTTCCCAGATCCACCCTAATCCGGAGTGGTAGCATCTCTCAGGGTTGTAGCTATAGACAAATAGTTAACCCCCAAACGGCGGGGGTGGGCAAAACACTATGAAAGTATAAAAATACATTTTTATCGAAAAATAGTCTTTTAATATACGTTTTATAAAAATAAACATTTAATATACTTTTTTGAAGGAAACACTTTTACTAACAAATCAATTTTGAAGAAAAATTATTACCCTAACACATTTATGGAAGAAAAAATTATACTGAGCAAATCTTTGAATGCAAAACTCAAAGATATTTTCAGTTTTCTAAAGTAAAACAAAATAAAAACAAAAAGATTTCATTATAATATGACTAAATCAAATTGTTGACATTACGATACATTTCAGATCAGACATGGTTTGTTTACGGTAGATCGAAAATTGTGTTATATAAGCATGATAAACACCCCGTCTGATCAAGAGGCTATTCATGGTCGAGTGGTTAAGACAGTACCAGATCAAATGGTAGCTTCCCCTATGTAAATAGGGGTCGCAGGTTTGAATCCTGCTGGATAGCACACATTTTCGTAATAAAAAATTTATCGTAAAATAATCAGACCGGCAGATATAAATATAAAATACTGTTTAATAAAAACAGAATATCTACTTAAATACGAGTATTGGTAAAAATAATGTTCAAAATAATTAATTACTATATATATATATATATATATAAACTCAGTTACGATCTGAGATTAAAGACAGGGTGGTTAAATAAAATAAAGACAAGAGGAAAACTGTATTTTAAATCGCCTATGCGTTTCGTCCTGTGATGGACTTTATCAAGGCAAAAGACAGAATGAGCTTTATTCTAAATAACGTATCTATAAACAAACAGTGTTGGCAACCACAAAGGCGCTCACAAATCATTTCAAAAGATTAACATAATATTTTAGTTTTCAGAATTTCTTCATGTGCATTGCAAAGTCACGAGATAATAAAATGAAGTTTCAAAGAAAACGGTCGAATTCCCTTCATTTTAATATCTCGTGACTTTGCACTACACATGAAGAAATTCTAGTGGCATTATCATTTTATTTAGTGTGAAATTATTAAAACGCACGTTAACAAAATATAAGAAAGAAAGAAAGAAAGAAAGAAAAATGAGTGAACTACAGGTAAAAAAGAAGTAATGAACATAGGAAAAGAAAAATGAAAATAAAGGAAACAAATAAATGAAGTAAAATGAATGAGAGAAGGAAGAAAAGAAATGAAATGTAAAATGAAAAAAAAATGAAAAATGAATGAAAGGAAAGAAGGTTAGAAGAAGTGGAAAAAACAAAAAAAAATGTCCAAAGGAAGAAGGACGTAAGTGAATGAAAAAATGATTGGAGAAAGTAAGTGAATGAAAATGAATAAAGAAAGTAAGGGAATGAAAAAAATGAAAAAATGAAATAAGGAAGGAAAAGAATGAAAGAATGAATGAAGGAAATAAGGGAATGAAAAAATGAAAAAATGAATGAAGGAAGTAAGAGAATGAAAGAATGAATGAAGGAATGAAGGAAGGAAATGAAAAAATGAAAAATGAATGAAGGAAGTAAGAGAATGAAAGAATGAATGAAGAAAGTAAGAGAATGAAAGAATGAATGAAGGAAGTAAGAAAATGAAAGAATAAATGAAGGAAGGAAGGAAATGAAAAAATGAAAAATGAATGAAGGAAGTCAGAGAATGAAAGAATGAATGAAGGAAGTAAGGGAATGAAAAAATGAAAAAATATATAAAAAACTGAAAGAGAAAATAAAAGAATAAAAGAAAGAAGTGAAAGAATACATGAGGTGAAAAAGATATACAGATTTTAGTGAAAGCCAGAAATTAGGTAAAGTTTCTTTATACTCTGTCATTAGGACGAAGAAGCCAAAAAATACATTGTTTAATGATTAATTGAGGCTACGCATTTATATGCATAAAACATTTGATCAAACATATGCGGGAGACTTTTGTATCAATCTAATATGCGTCTGGTTAAAACCTGGCGTTCTGCTGAAATTTACGTAAGCGAAACTAAAGATGGCTTCCAGAATGTAACGATCGAGAAAAGAAAAGCAAACGAAATAAAAAAAAGAGGAAAACAACGATAAAGAGGGCAAGAATGAATTGTAAAACAGTAAAAGATAATCAAAGAGGAAAAGGGTATTAATTTCGATGAAATGAAATGAGAGTAAGATAAGAATAAAGGCGAGAGAACGCGAAATATGTATGGAAGAAAAAAGAGTTTATAAAAAAAGAACAAACAAACAAAATAACATTCGAGTAAATATCTAACTATAGTATACGGGGAAAAGGGAAAAAATGTTACAAAGACGAGCCACCATAATTTTTCAGATCTCATGTAGAGATATTCGGCTTTCATAACTAAACGAAGAAATATACAATATAGTTTGTAACAACTTGTCAATTATCAATTTATAAATATTTTCCGAATCAAACTGATTTTATATTTTATAATTTTATTTTTAATAAAAAAAGTGAAAGCGAAAATACAAGATATAATCAATTCCAATTAAGGTGAAATGTAAGTAGCTTATACCTACTCTGTTTTTCTTAGTCTCTCTCTCTCTATATATATATATATATATATATATATATATACACACACACACACTCATCCACAGACAGAACTGTTTCGCTCATCAGTACGGTGAGACTCCGATTGCTTTTAACCCAGGATTGAAACCCGACCGAATTGACGTCAATCAGCGACTCTACCTCTGGGCTATGGGCTATGGGCGCTCGGTAGAATAAGGCAGATTTTTAGCGCGTATATTATCATTATATACGCCCAATAGCATTTCAGTGCTCTAATTCATTAAATGAGCGATGCGTACATGCCAGAGTAGCTACTGTTTTTCAAAGTCTGCCATTCTTCCAGAGTGCTCAATCAGGGTGTGAGAGCGTAAATAGTCATCCGCAGACAGATCTGTTTTGCTGTATCACAGCTCATCAGTACGGTGAGACTCCGTTTGCTTTTAACCCAGGATTGAAACCCGACCGAATTGGAGTCAGTCGGCGATTCTACCTCTGGGTTATGGGTGCTCGGTAGAAGAAGGCAGACTTTTTAGCGCGTATATTATCATTATACACGCTCAGTAGCCAGAGTGCTCTAATTCATTATTGAATGAACAATATATTTATATGTGTGTGTATGTATGTATTATGAGAAAAACAAGTTGATAAAATGCAAGACATTAAGACGATTTATTTAAAGTAACTTTACTGGTTTCACAGTTCTATGTTATTCACAAGTTAAATTGAGATTCAGAGCTACATGCTTATGGAAGGATTTGTTTTGCCTCTGACTGAAGTTGGACAACTCTTTCCGTTGCTACAGAAGAAAGTTGACTCAAATTACTATGTATCTACAATGCAAGCTATTGGTTTATTTGAATCAAATGATCAAATATACTAATTTTTGTGTCAAATATTCATGATCCTAGTTCAGTGAGATTGCATAATGACAGCAAAATGTAAACTAGTTCATGATAATACAGTGTTAAGCAGTTTATAGAAACAATGTGTTAAGTACCTCATGACAACAAATTGATCATTAGTTCAAGTGTCAGGAATTCAATTTGCTGAACATCACTGATTGTTTTCAAATGTACAATATCTTCTCCTATGTCCTTTGTTCTTTCAGAACTTAGACAATCATGGCCTTCCACGTCTCCCTATTCCTAGTGGCTCTTAGCACGCTATCTCCTGGAACATCTCGCAACACCCATTTTGTCATCCACCTGCTCAGGCCCTTCAATTATGTTACCGTTGCTTTTCCCTGTTTCTTTTTCCCTCTATCTGGCCTGTTACTATCCGGTTCTCTAAGTTCCTTAGGTCCCTTCCTCATTGCGTGTCCCAGAAACTTCAGCTGTCTGTTCCTGATGCTCAGTATTAATTTCCTTTTTGTGTCCATTCTTTCCAAAACCTCATCATTGCTCACATGCTCGGTACACAATATCCACAGCATCCTTCTGTAGAACCACATTTCAGCTGTTTCCAGTTTTTCCTTCATCTTTGAGGCTGTTGTCCAGCATTCACTGCCATATTGAATAACTGACATCAATCAACTGACAGCAATGTAGTATTCTCTTCTTTGTTTCTAGTTACATTTTCTTGTGTCTTAATACTTTACTCTGCTTCTGGAACGCGTCCTTCGCCATGCCAATTCGCCTTCGGATCTATGTGTTTCACTTTCGGTTTTCTGTTAGAACACTTTCCGGGTATTTAAATTTTGTACCTGCTTGATTTTAATATCCCTCACATGTATATGGTATTTTGTGTTGCCCTTTTTGCTGATGACCATGCATTCGGTTTTCTTGCAGTTTAATTGAATTCTTTTTTGTCACTCGCTTCAGCTCTCTTCTATAGGAGGTCTTGTACTTTCTTTTCTGAGACTGCAATCAGCACCGTGTTGCCTGCGTACCGTATGTTATTCAAATTGTGGTCTTGTATTACAAATTCTGGCATAATATCTAGGGTCCTCAAAGTAGTTTTGCTATAAAAGTTGAACAGATCCGGTGAAAAGACTCATCTTTGTCTTACGCCCCTTTCTATCATTGTATATCTGTTGACTTAGTTACCTGTCTGTATGCAGGCAGTTTGCTGCCAGTAGAGATTCTTGATTATTCTTATGTCTTTCTCAAATATTTCGGGGCTGCTGAGAATCTCCATTAATTCTTTGTGGAGTATTTTGTCGAATGCCTTCGCATAATTGATAAAACATAGGTCCTTCTTCATTTGTATACCCTTTCGGAGATCTTCGTAATCATAAATATGTCAGTCCTTGTTCCGGTGTCTATGACAAACCCGCACTGTTCTTGTCCTATCACTGCCCTGATTCTGTTTCTCGCTCTATTCCCCAGGATTCGGACGTTCAGTTTTACAATATGACTCATTAAGTTGATAGTTCGGTGGAGTTCGCACTCGTTTGCACCTGGCTTCTTAGGCAATGCTACGAAAATCGACATGCTTAGTTATTACACCACTATTATAAATTTCATACACAAGTTATTTCATAGAAATACAGTCAAATTAAGTTACAGCTGTACTTGTAATTTACATAAACTACCAGTATAGCCCGGCGTTGCTCGGGTGCAATGAAAGCTTTAAAACTAATCCATGGTTCTGGAGCTCAGACACTTTGGGCGTTGGCACGAAATACCAAAAATTTCTAGTTGAAGCGAAACCGTAGACTGAAAAAAAAATGAATGAATGTAAGTCAAATTTTGATTTCCTGGTATCGATTCATATATATATATATTGCCGATTTTCTGCACTATTGTAAGAACTACAACCTTGAAACTTCTGAATATCATTTCTTATATCTTTTTCTATGAGTGTATCAAATTTGATTAAAATCGGACCACTACTTCTATAACCCGATTTTTTCGATAATCGATTTTGGGATATTTATCGGAGGTCCCTCAACACAAAACCTAGCTAAGAACACTCGCAGACGCTTGTAGTACAACTGTGTAAATTTTCAAGAAAATCGGTTCAGCCGTTTCGGAGACTATAGGTAACGGATACACACACACACACAGAGACACACACACACACACACAGACAAATTTCCATTTATAAATAAGTTTAGATAGATATAGAAACATAAAACGCCAGGACTTTCAAATATAACTTTTAGCAAGATATCGTTAATGAAAAATGTAACTGTAGAGATAAAACTAAATGTTCACTTGAAGGTGTTTGCAAAACCAGCGTAGTTATTTACAAAACAGAAGTTCAAAAGAGAAATGTACAGAACAAAATATACGTGGAATGTACTGAAGGCGATTTAAAAAAAAACGATTCTATAAGCACAAATCAACATTCAAGCTAGAAAGCCTGATGAATTGTACCTAATTAGCCAACTATTTTTAGAAATTAAAAGAAAATACTACGAAAATCCTAATGCGAAGAAAGGCCAGATCTTACAGCCGACGTGATGTCTGCAGATTGTATCCAAGTTAAAAATACTTCTTTGGTTTGTAAAATCCCTAATGAAAGCTAGTAGCATACTATTTCATTAGTTTTGACGAACTAATTCCTTTAATTTAAACTTATTCAGTTAAGGGCCATCCACCATCTACGCTATGAAAGAGACATGACTGACTGCACAGGAGATTTTCTCGCAGTAGGTGGCCATTACATTTTCTGGTAGACTGGTTGACAACCAAAGCTATAGAACCCAATCTGTTTTAATATTTAACCCATAACTGGAGGGAAGAGACGGATTAATACGTTTTCCAAGAGTATTTGTGCGTGAATGCAAGGAATTCACTTGTAATTCGAACTCTGCTCTCCAATTTATCGTTCCGAGTCGATATCCACTGCATCACAACGCACATATACGTTTTAAAATTTCTGTTGTGCGTTCATAAGTAACAATTCAACTGCAAGATCTCTTCACGTTTCATCTGTCTGACCATAGCACAATTTGATCTCATTTGAGTAAAATTAACTAAGTTCCAACGTGCAAACACGTGCTGGCTCGAACGCTGCTGCTGACTCAGCAGCCACCATCGTCTGGGCGCTGTCTCAAACCCAGCGCTCATGAGATGTACGCCATCTGACTCCGACAAGGTGGCTTGTAGCTTTCGTCCACTATACTGGCCTGAACGCCCTGCTCACTTCCCTGCCCCGCCGCTCACACGGCAGGCGAAGACAGAGCGCCATGCTGTTGCGTGCTACGGATGACGACCTAGGGCATTCTAAGTAATAATTCCGACAATTCACCACCGTCTGGTGCGTCGATTCTTGACCTTTTTGCCCCTTATACACCTTTCTTAAGCCTCACAAGAAATCATGACCGCGCTAAACACTGGATGGGTTATCACTCGGCTCGATGAAGACCTCGCAGGCTTCGTGAACTGATGCGTATTGCAAGAACATCAACACCTCAAACCCACATTGCGGTCTCGGGATATCGTGTCTCAGTACACCGTCCGGTCGAGAGGCGGGAAAAATATTATTCTTTCGTCTCCTTTTTGCAGACCGCGGAGTCGTTTCTGTCACAAACGCGACCAGACGTTGATGACATGATGACAGTTGCAACGACATCGTTTTCGTTCTCGGCGGTCGAGAGAACCTTAGGCGTTTTGCTATTTGCCTTATCATTTAATGCGGTAACGCCTGTGCTGCTCTCTTCCGGTTCCGTCGCTCACCGGATTCTTCTCTTGTGCTTGCATCGCTGACTGGAGAGTGCTATCCGATGTAAATGAGATGAGTTTGTCGTTCTAGTTCAGCTATCGCCCGCACATCTCTTCACTCGATATCTCAATAGTACAGGCGTTTTGGCGCACACATTAGCACGACCCGCACTAGACGCACTTACGTTTTGGACTGTCGTCGCGACAGTTCCTGGAATGCTGGCCGAAGTGCGGTGTCTGTGGGCCGATGTGCAGTGTCCGTGGCCGAAGGCACACATTAAACTTCCCGCCGCCCGTCGTCAGAGAAGCATCTTCTGTCGGGCAGGGCTATTTCCGCTTCTGACGTAAGCCTCCCTGTTGAGTCTAAATATCTGTTAAAGTGGAATGGGAGCATAAAATTGCGATAACTACTCCAAACACATTCATAATAGCTATTAGATTCATCAAACATTTTCCGAATACTCTGCACTGTCCTCCGTTTGACATTAAAACACTCTAAAATGTTCGTAGAGCTTTCTAAATTTCTAGTGTCGTGAATTGAGTCATACAGGTGCCCGACAATATTTTTCGGACACTTTGAAAAAAGTACTTCAAGGTGGTTACTAGTGCCAAAAACTCTTGAGATTGTAAGTACGTAGTTGACGAGTGAAAATCCACTACTAGTGTAATCATTTTTTTTAGTTTCGCTTTGATAATTTTAGTTTTTAGTGATTTTTGCGAAAACTTGCGCGACACTATTTTTCGGACATGACAAAAAATCCTATTTTATTAAGAGCTAAGTTCATGTATATGTTGCTGTATGCAAATTTCCTGCTTGTACACTTAGCTGTCATCATTAGAATGAATTATCTGTTCTATTTTACTGGCAAAACAATTAAGTTTACTGAGGTAAAATTCATTCAAAAGAAGTTTGTTTGGCACGGAAGAAGCGGGATGATGACCTCAGCATCAGAAGGATCGCCATGGATTTGAAGCTGTCGAAATCAACGGTCGAATACATGCTGAAGACAAACTCCGAGCGGAAAAAGAAGAGAGGACGGAAAAGATCAATTGGCAAGAGGACTGAAAGGAGAATGAAGAGGACTGTGACACGGCTTTTGACATCTGGAGAAAAAGTTACAGCAAGAAAAGTGAAGGAGAAATGTGAATTGGATGTAAACGTCCGAACAGTACAAAGAACGCTGCATAGGATTGGTTTGAAATATGCAAAGGCAAAGAAAAAATTACACTAACAAAGAAACACAAAGGAGCAAGACTGGAGTGTGCTAAAAGGTGGTTAACAAAGCATGTTGACTTTAAGAAGTTTATATTTACTGATGAGAAGCGTTTCAAGTTTGATGGGCCCGATGGATGGTGTACTTGGTCGAGAAGGGGTGAGCCTGCTGTACTGAACAAACGACAGATGGGAGGAGGAGGAGTTATGGTTTGGGGAATGATCTTTGCTAATGGAAATATATGGTTGGAGTGGCTGAAAGGACGACAGAACAGCGAAAGCTACAAACAGTTGCTGGACGAGAAAGCCCTACCAAGGATAAGAAGAGTGATAGGGAATGATTTCATTCTACAGCAAGACAATTGCAGCATCCATGTGCCAAAACTCATGAAAGAATGGATGGCTAAAGTGGAATGCAAAAAGCCCAGATCTAAATTTAATAGAAAATGTTTGGGAAATGCTTGCGCAACTCGTCTATGATGGACCTGAAATAACGAAAGAGGCTCAACTATAGGAACGGATAGTAGATGCCAAAAAACAACTAATAGAAACACGTAGAGATGTTATTGTGCATATGTTTGATCATTATGAAGAGAGATTGATAAAAGTTATTGAGAAGAAAGGTGATATTACAGACTATTAACAGTTTTTCAACTATGTCCGAAAAATAATGTCGCGTGTGTTTTGTAAAAAATAAATATTTTTCCTAACCTAATCGATTTTCTTCCATTTTTATTACAGGTATTGTCTTTTTATTGTTTATGCTATTCTATTGAAGGAATGTCGCCACTCTGTGGTACTCGGAAAGTCGAATACTAAAGTGTCCGAAAAATATTGTCGGGCCCCTGTATTAGTCTTTTTCTCAAAGACAGTGCCCAACTGACCCTAGTATACAGTTAAAAACAAACAACATACATTCGTTCAATTAAATTTTTAAAAATATTAAATGGCGAGGATTTATATATCGCACCCTGTATATCTAATGAATTCATTCTAAGATTCCATTTTCTATACTTACACATATGTGCATTATTTGTGGTAGACAATGCCTTGCATTGATTGAAGACACACACACACACACACACACACATATATATATATATATATATATATATACACCTGTGCTAAAGATTTTTGTTGTATGTTCATTAATTGCTGTCGGTAGTTTTACATATTTGCGAATTCAATGTTTTCTTTTGGCTTTTCATATTACATCTGATATATATATATATATATATATATATATATATATATATATATATATATTGTTCACTAATGGACTAATGTAGTAGTTTCTTCTTTTTATTCTTCTGAGAAATATTCCAGATTCTGATTAGTTTTGTTTTTATTCTTATTCGACTAACGCCATCTTTGTCTTTCATTTCTATTTTTCTTTCTTTACCGCCATGTTACCTTTTACCGCCTTCTCACTTGATAAACAAAACTTTTGTGCCTGGCAAACAATGCAATATATCTAATCTAAAGACGAAAAATACAACAAAATGCAATCTCAAATTTGCGTAACAGGAGGCATGAGAGAAAAGAACGTATATAATTTTTGGTTTAAAACAATAGCTAAGAAAATGGCGAAAATTGATAGGGACGGTGTCGTAATGGGTCTTTGCCATGGATTTTCGACACAACGCGAGCGTTGTAGAATGTTCAAGATGTTTGTATTTTGATTTCTATTGAATCACAGTATCGAAACTGGACGGGCTCACATGACAATACTTACATATAGATTTGCTTGTGGACTGTAAGAATTTAGAATGTATATTAAAAAAATGACCCTTATTTTTTTGTAAAGAACGTTAAAATAGATATGATGTAATTGGAAAAGTTGGTATTGAGCATGAAATGCGTAGAAGACGCCGAAGTTGAAAGAAACAAGGATTATAAAAAGAAAAATGAGTCTACAAAGCAAATATAGTAATTAATGATAATAGTAAAAATAGAGTAATTGATGATAACAGTCAGCAGAAAATTATAAAGAGTTTGAACGATGTAAAGATGATAAAAAACGTGGCCTGAAATGTAAATATCGTAACGAATAAGTATTCCGTAGAATAAGAATGTGGCCATGATAATACGACATAAGAAACAAATATCGTAATAATAATAATAATAATATCAATGATAATAATAAGATGATTTTGAAGAAGAGGTAAAAAGCAATGATTATATGAAACGCATCTCCTTTACTCACCATACAGAAACAGTCCTACTTGCCATCAGAATGAACGGCGTTAGTCTCCTAGAGAGGAACACACTGCGCCTCTTTGGCCTCACTCTCTCAATCGACCTCAAGTAGAATGACTACATAGAATCTATAGCTGCATCTACTGCTAATAAGTTTGGATCACTGTGCTATGCCAGAAAATTGTTTTTTTTTCTCGTAAGTATCCATCTTACACATTCATAAATCTGTCCATTTTTCCGTGCATTGAATACAGTCGCCATATCCGGTCGGGTGATTCTGCTATTCAACTGGACTTTCTCGAAAAAATCCAAAGACTGACCTGCAATGTAATCGACCCAGTCTGATTTCAGTCACTTTCTCACCAACGTAATGTGATCTCCTTGTCTTTTATAAAAAGTATTTTCATGGCAACAGCTCTGACGATCATTTTCCATGTGCTCCGACCACATGAATTTGCACGTGCTGCTAGGCCCCACTCTTTTACTGCTGAAATAGTTAAACATAATTATCTCTTCTACTCTAACAGTTTCTTTTCTCGCATTTGCCCCACTGGAGGTTAGCATCAGCCACGCTAATAGAAAACAGAATTGTATTTTACCTTAAGACGTACTAGTTTCCGACTGGCTTCAGAATGGTTTTGTTATATATACAAATGTGTCTGAATTATTTGGCTACTTTTTTCTCTAAAGAAAGGTTGTGGAGAGCCATGATCGCCTACTTCACGAGAAGCCACGGCACATAAAGAAGAAATGATCAATTACTTCGATGATTCTACGATACTCACAAAAATTTTCTTTCATGAATTTCAGTTTTAAGTCCAGGTCTGAAAGGGATCTGCATTGGAGTACAGAGGATATCAGCTCGAAACGAGAAGTCGGAGAGACGAGTTCGAATTCCAGTTGAATTCATTGCATTCACATAATCGAAAATACATTTAGGAAAGGTATCAATCCATCTATTGTCTTTCCAGCTATGAGTTAAATAACATGACTGATTGGGTTCCATAACCTTGGTTGGCAACAGTCTACAACAGAAAGTAATGGCAACCTACCGCAGAAAAACTTCTGCTCAGTCAGTCATGTCTCTTTCGAATTTTACGTATGTCAATTAACTGACAGACTTACTGCGGAAATATATCGTTGTGCTGTTCCCTGGCTTTTGCGTTGAATATTTTCGTATATAACGCATTTTCGTCACCTGTAAAATATGTTAAACGGTTAGCCTGATGTATTTGTCATCTAATCTGGCTTTTAAAATGAGAAATTACTTATGACCCAATCTGATATATTAATGTTCTGGTATTTTGCAAAGCTGTCAATTTTTTTCTAATTGAGACCCTTTATTTTAGAAGGATGATTATTTTTTTTATTTTTAATTATTTCACCCCAAGCAATACAGGATTGCCACTGGTTTGCAGGGGCTTCCAGTGAGAGATAAAACAACGTAGAGCGGATCTCGAAGAGAGTATTAACGATTGATAGGTTTCAAGAAGATACAAGATGGCAAATGATGTCGCATTTAAACTTTTGGAGATTGTCGCTATCAGGAAAGCAAGTAAATGAAATTAAGTGAAGTAATTATATTGTATAATTTACTAGCTCTACAGCTAGTTTTTTTTAAAAATAATCTACCTCGTATATTTAAAAATCTACCAATCATCCGTGCCCTAAATATGGCTGCAATTTCCCCGATGTAATCAAATCCCAAGTAGGTATATATATATATATATATATATATATATATATATATATATATATATATATGTACCCCGATTGAGAACTATGGAGGAATGGTAGTATTAAAAAAAAAACAGTACATACACTAGTATCTACGCATCGTTCATTCAGTAAGAAATTTGAATACTTTCGGTGACTGGCGTATATAACACGCTACAGTCCGCCTTCCTTTGCCGATCGACCATAGCTCAGAGCTAGAATCGCCGATTGGTTTCAGTTCAGTTGGTTTTCAATCCTGGTTAGAAGCAATTGGATGTCTAACCTAATGCTGATTGGATTAAAAACAGAAAATTTATAATGACGTTCTTTCACGCCTAAAAGCGAAAATGCTCACTGAAGCGGGTAACATGACCAGATTGAATTATTTAAGGACATTCTGTGACCGGTCAACACTTCGATCCAAAAACTAAAATAAAATGGTTGAAAAAAATACAGACATACAAGCAAATAAACAGACACACACACAAACATCTTTCCTTATATATATATATATATGTTATCGATTTTCTGCACTATTGTAAGAACTGCACCCTTGGAACTTCTGAATATCGTTTCTTATCTCTTTGTCTATGAGTGTATCAAATTTGATTAAAATCGGACTACTCCTTCTATAACCCGATTTTTTTCGATTATCGATTTTCGATATTTATCGGTGGTACCTCGACACAAAACCTAGCTAAGAATACTCGCGACGCTTATATTACAACTGTGTAAATTTTCAAGAAAATCGGTTCAGCCGTTTCGGAGTCTATAGGTAACGGACACACACACAGACACGCACACACATATACACACAGACAAAGTTCTATTTATTAATAAGTTTAGATTTATAATTTGTAAACACAATTTAAGGATAACGTCCTTCAACCACAGATCGCTTACTCTTATTCGAGTAAATAGTTTCAAATGTTTCTATCTGACGTGAGTTAATTTATTGGATATAAAGAATTAATTCATTTGTATAGCCAACTGATATAATTATTTCTCACTACTAGATTTGCTTGAAGTGATTAAAGACCCAACGTAGTACTATTCTACAGTCGGTTGGTTGTTTGGATTTTAATGGCATATCAATCTTGATCGGTTGAGTTTGAGTTTGAGTTTTATTTAACAGCATATCAACCCCTGTAGGTTATTTAATGCCACAAAAGTAAGGTTTTAAGATATATTCTTTTTAATGTTCAGTTATAGTGAGGGTGTACGTTGTGGCGCAATGGATATCGGCTCAGAACAAGAAATCGAGTAGCCGAGTTCGAATTCCAGCTGAATTCATTGTTTTCACTTACGCGCAAATACCCTTGGGAAAGGTATTAATCCGTCTATTCCTTCCAGTTATGGGTTAAGTAACAGGACAGATTGGGTTCTATAGCCTTGGTCGGCAACCAGTCTACCGCAGAAAGCAATGGCAACCTACAGCGGGATAATCTTCTGTCCAGTCAGTCATGTCTCTTTTGAGACATGATCGCCCAAGCGTGTATCACGTATGGCACTTAACTAACTGACTGATAGTGAGAACATTGATTTTGTCAGATTTGCTTGAATAAATTTTTTTTCCGAAATGTTTTATGTTAAAAATCTTTTTCCTTCAAAAAAGGTAATATTTTCTATATAATACTTTCATCGAGTTCTGACGTTGGGACCCTAACAGGTGCTACCACCCCGGGTCAGGGTGGACCTGAGAACAACAGTAATTAAGAGGTGGTTCCATGCTCCTCACAGCCTCCCAATCAGAGACCTTGCTGCTGGATGTAGTTTATTGTCATACCCAGGACCTTTTTTTTTTACCTTGAGTCTTTTCCTTTTACGTTTACTTGGTCTTTAAAATTTAAAATTTAATGTCTTTCGTGATATTCTGTCTATTTAATGCCTGTTCTTTTATTTTGTTTTCGCTCTTTGATAAAGATTTTCTCGTAAGCTCTGACACTACGCATCTGCTTTCATCTTAGCGGCTTTATTGCCTTTCTTGGGCTGAAATGATTAAACAAAGTTTAATTTTTGAACGTCGTACGTTGCAGAAAAGCAACGAACCTTTCTACAGTGCGAGAAAAGAAACTGTTAGAACAGAACGTACAGTTGCATCAAGCTAATTCAACAGTAAAATCGTGAGACCTAATTTCAATCTAGTATTACGCTTCATGAAGTCGAGAAAATAACGAGGAAATTCATCTGCACAACTTTCATGAAATTATTCATGAAAAAAATGATGAAAAACTGACAGGTTTGAAAAGACAGACTACGACCGACGGTGCTCGTAACAATTTGGATGTTGATCTAAATTTCGAGATTTATAGCAATAGGGCCAGGCCGGATATTCTTTTTATAATCATATCGCTCCAAGCAAGGCAGTTTACAAACACTATTGTGCAGGGGGTTACATAGGAGGAAAGTTATGAGAAAGAATGACAGGTTATGGGGGTGTCAGTAAATGGGTAATAGAAGGATCAGAATACTGATGAAAGTGGGGTGGACGGAGAAAGGAGCATGAGAGAGGATGCATGTTAATGAGATAGGAGATGACTATTGACTTTACGTTTAAATATTTGGAGATTGTAGCTGTCGGGGAAGCAAGTAAGCGGAAAGGAATTCCACAGGCACGAAGTGCGAGAAAAGAAGCTGTTAGAGTAGAAGTTGCGGTTACATTTTATTCGTTTCGCAGTAAAAGGGTGAGACCTAGTTGCTAATCTTTCGGCTCGAGTAAATTCATTTATAGGGGGCCCCAGTGAGCTAAATTCATCGGAGCATAAGCCGTGAAAGTATTTGTAGAAGAGACACAAGGAAGCTACACTGCGCCTGTGAGAAAGTGACTGTATCTGAGATCAATCACCTTACAGATTCTACGCTGGATTTTGTCAAGAACCCCTAGGTGAATAACAGGAGCACCCGACCAGATATAGCAGCAATATTCAATGCATGGGCGGGTGGTAGATTTATATATGTGCAGGATGGTTTCAGAAGGGAAAAACTTCCTGGCCCTACACATAGAACCGACCTTCTTAGCAACGGATTTAGCCATGGATTCTATATAATCATTCCACTTGAGGTCTGTTGTGAGAGTTAAACAGAGGTGGCTCAGTGTTTTGCTTTCAGGGAGGCTAGCTTGATCCATGCTAATGGCGAGTAGGAGCGATTGTCTGTGATGGCTAATAGATACCAGCTTCGTTTTGGAAGTATTAATCTTCACGAACCATTTCTTACCCCAGTCCACCACAGAACGAAGGTCCTTTTCAAGGGCAACAGCGAGATTTGTTTTTTCAGTCTCAGCAGAGTTTTGGTGAAGGCGAGAGTAAACTATATATATATATATATATATATATATATATATATTAGTGTGTGTGTGTATGTGTGTGCGTACTAGCACACACAAACAGAATTGTGTATTTTGGCAGCAAACCCATTTTCATACAATTTTCTTGAGATTTTCTCCCTTTCTATACATAAATTATTTAGAAATTATTCGAATGTCCGGCTGATTTCATATTTATTTTAACACAATTTATAGATCCTTTTTATGTATGTATTGGGAGTTATAAAAAGCTTTCTTTTTAAAAGAAAGCCAACACATCATGGATGATTTCATCGTTGATATAATTGAGGGTTTGCTTTTACCTTGAATGGTAATAATGTTTCCATTGCTCTTAGTCTCTTTTGTCAAGTGGACGATGATGATTATTATATTAGTATTTTCAACTATTTTTGCTACAGATAGAGATTTTTTATGACTCCATGTGTATTTAAATGAAACTTAATTGAATTGTGCTCAGAGAGATGCAAGTCAGTGTTGGCTTTATTTTTGTTATTATAAGGCTTCCATTAATTTTAGCCTTGTATATGCACGCGTGTATGTGTGTGTGTTCATAATGGATGTCTACTCATTAAATTAACAGAGTCATCGCTGATTTCTTAATGTAATTACTTATTGCTTTTCATGAGGTTCGCAGTGACATTTGATACCACCAAGTGACTTACATACTTTTCTACACACATACAGATTGCCATTATATAAATGTCGTCTAAATGACGCAAAAACTGTCATCTAATTTTAAAAGATATATTTACAAAACTTGCACAAAAAATACCTTCAATAACTAAAACGTAAATTTATTCCATAAAATCTTCATTGGCATCAACCACGAGCTCCAGACGATTTCGGAAACTCCTGCAACTCTTCTGGACAGTGTGTTTCTTTAATGTGGTGAATGCCACCGTAATCCTTGTCTTCAGTTCATCTTTGGCGTTACAAGGGTTTTGTTGGTCTCTGGCTCAACTTCATCCACAAACATAATCAAATGAGTTGCAGAATGGTGAGTGAGGTGCTCAGATGTAAGGAAAGATGTTGTCACAGAAATGCCCTGACAGCCATTACTGGCTTTTCCTGCTTGTGTGGCATAGTGCAGACTTCTCTTATGAGACATTGGGTCTTCTAGCAACCACCCTATTAATCTAGTGCATCACTATCTTCTACAAGGCACTTCCGTACTGAGTCTGAGGTTTTGTGGTAAAATGAATTGAGGTATAACGTCGCCATCACTATACATCACGTCAAACATCTTTATAATTCCCATTAAACTTGAAGTGTAGGGAGCTGGTTAATGTTTCTTTTGTTCGGCCTTGTGTCTGACTTAACCAAACTCCATGAATCTTACAAGTTTTATGTTGAATAATATTCAACAGAAGAATTTTCATCAGAAGTTTGGTTGTCGGCAGTTGGAATGTGTGGATCAGTGTAGAAGAGTGGATTAATAAAATATACACTTTGAATGTAAAATAGAATAACAAAAGTTGTAGAAATTAATGTTCAATTATAAACCTTAGTAAGAAGTTATGAGTAGAGTTCGTATTCAGTGATAAAGTTGAGGAATTAAGAGTTCGTACAAAATGTTTGCAGCAGTAATTGTTGAGATAGATAAGGAGAAAAAAAGATAGAGGACAATGAAGTTGAGAGTTACATCTTTGATGTGTGTCAGCAACCTGCCTTATCTGAAATTACTGCTGTGACCGGTTAGAAACCATCCTTAAATATTTAATAATCACCTGGGGTGGATAAGGAACTATTTTTGTCTTTAGTTATGGAAAAACCGTTTCTCTGAAGTATTTTGAACTTTGCGATTTGATGACCAATCAGGATCTAGAGTCTGCTACAGGACCGTAAAAGGAATTTGATATTTTTATATTTTTGGGTTACCTCCGGAACTTCTTCGTAGAGCCAGATCCGCAAAGATAAGTTTTAGTCATTTGCTTTCTGGATCTCTGAGGACAAACATCCGGTCCCTTCCTTGTTTGGTATCACCACAAACTTATCTAACTCTTTCTGAATCCTTTGTGCGGTCGTCGGATTGAAACAATCACTCTAAAATGTTCGTATTTGAGCTTATAGTGTGTGTGTAAAGCCGTAGAGTATGCAGTTTCTGATTTTCTGTCGGACTATATTGTGCCATGGATGTGCGTTGTGGGGCAGTAGATATTGGCTCGGAACGACAAAGTCGAGTTCGAATGCCAGTTAAATTATTTGCATTCATTTACGCACAAATACCCTTGGTAAAGGTATTAATCTGTCTCATCCTTCCAGTTATGGGTTAAATAACAAGACAGATTGGGTTCTATAGCCTTGGCTGGCAACCCGTCTACCGCAGAAAGCAATAACAATCTACTACAGAATAATCTTCTTCCCAGTCAGTCATGTCTTTTTCGAGACATGATTGCACAAGCGTGTATCACGTATGGCACTTAACTGACTGACTGAATATAATTGTTGGAATCATGATTAAGACTGATACTGGTCATAAAGTGGGGGATCAGTCTTATATTGTTATGAAGTAATAAACTGATCCCCCACTTATTACTACTTAATAATATAATACAACTCTTCTCCCTCTAGCTATGAGTCAAATAACAGGACAGATTGGGTTCTATAGACTTGGTCGGCAACCAGTCTACCGCAGAAAAAAATGGCAACCTACTGCGGGATAATCTTCTAACTAGTCAGTCATGTCTTTCGTGACAGGATCGCCCAAGCGTGTATCACGTATGGCACTTAACTGACTGACTGAATATAATAGTTGAAAACATGATTAAGGCTTCTACTGGGCATAAAGTGGGGAATATACAGTTGTATATTGTAATGAAGTTATAAACTGATTACCCATTAATTACTACTTAAGAATATAATACATCTCTTCTACTTTCAATTATGGGTTAGAATAATAGGACTGATTGAGTTCTATAGCTTTGGCTGGCAACCAGTCTACCGCAGAAAGCAATGGCAACGTACTGCGAAATGATCTTCTGCCCAGCCAGTTAGGACTTTTTTGAGACATGATCGCCTAAAACGTGTAACACGTATGGCAATTAACTGACTGATATTGTGCTATGATGTTCTTTTTATCTCACAGATGGTGCACAACTTAGCCTACTAATCTCTGAGTCGGCAAAATGAAAACAATACCAATGAAAAAAATTAATAAGCTAAAATGGAGACAATTTACCCATCGTACGCTGTACTAAAACAAAGTAATTGGGCCGTGTCAATAATAATGTGTCCATTTCAACAATTGTTGTTAAATTTTGAATTAAGTTCCCTTGATTTGCCTCTGAATTCCGGTGAATTAAATGGACATACGCCAGCCGCGTATCAGTGGCCATATGGATTGAAAGGTGCATGCACCTTACAGGTCATCTTTTTTAGACTCTTCCAGGAGTGCTGTTTGTAAAATAACCACACCGGCAATGATAGTAGTAAACTGTTTAAGCGAGATTCAAAAATACAGCTGACCCCTGGAAAGGTGCAACCCAAAATGCCAAATACAGGTGGGGGATACCAGAATCAAGCAAGTAGAAAAGTTTAAATATCTAGGAAGTGTTCTAACAGAAGATGGAAAGTGCGACACAGAGAACCGAAGGCGAATTGGTATTCCAGAAGCTGAATAAAGTACTAAGACACAGGAAAATTTCCCTAAAAACAAAGAAAGGAGTGCTGGATTGCTATGTGATGTCAGTTCTTCAATACGGCAGTGAATACTGGACAATATCATCGAAAATGAGAACAAAACTTGAAGCAGCGGAAATATGATTCTACAAAAGGATGCTGCGGATATCGTGGACTGAGCATGCAAGCAACGATGAGGTGTTGGAAAGGATGAAAACAAAAAGGAAATTAATACTGAGCATCAGGAAGCGACAACTGAAGTTCCTGGGACACGTAATGAGGAAGGAGAGCTTGAAGAACTTGATACTGACTGGCCAGATAGAAGGAAAGAGAAAGAGAGGAAGGCAGCGGATAACATATTTGCAGGGCTTGATCAGGTGGATGACGGAACGGGGGTTGCCAGGAGTAACAGGAGCAAACATACTAAGAGCCACAAGGGATATGGAGACGTAGAGAAGCATGATCGCCTACGTCCTGAAGGGACAGGGCACATAGAAGAAACAGACCCCTGGTCACTCTGCTGTTTATATAACATTTGAGGAAGGTGGTAACTTATGTCCTGCAATGTTTGCCTGTGGAATTCCCCCATTATTTAATGAGACCTTCTATTTCTACTCTCCATATTCATTTCTCGAAGAAAAGCCGCCCGTCTACTTTTGGAGCAACCTGAATCTATCTTCGCCTCAATAAATAGAGAGAGGTCTTTATAAATAAAGAAATACATAGAAAAGTTATCATTACAAGTTAGGGATCCTAAAATCAAGCAGGTGCAGATATCTTAGTACCTGGGGAGGGTTTTAACATAGGATGGAAAGTGTGCCACGGATATCCGAAGTCGTATCGTCATGACTAAGGAGGCATTCCAGAATTTCAGTAGAATATAGAGAGACAGGGAAATTTCTCTAGGAACAAAGAAGATATCATGTCATATCTGTACTTCAATATGGCATCGAATCTAAACTTATTTATAAATGGAACTTTGTCTGTGTGTGTATGTGTATGTATCCGTTACCTATAGACTCCAAACGGCTGAACCGATTTTCTTGAAAACTTACACAGTTGTACTATAAGTGTCTGTGGGTGTTCTTAGCCAGGTTTTCTACCGAGGTACCTCAGATAAATATCGAAAATCGATAATCGAAAAAATCGGGTTATAGAAGGAGTGGTCCGATTTTAATCAAATTTGATACACTCATAGACAAAGACATCAGAAATGATATTCAGAAGTATCAAGGCTGCAGTTCTTACAATAGTGCAGAAAATCGATAATATACATATATAAAAGGCAAGATGTTTGTGTGTGTGTCTGTTTATCTGCCTGTACGTCTGAATTTTTTCAGTCATTTTAGTTTTTGCTTCGGGTTTGGTTCTAAGTAGGTATAATTGTAGTTCTTAGTCTCAGCCATGATACCATTTACTCAGAGGACTTATTTAGTCTTCAAAATTCAGTTTACGACGAAAAAATCTTATTTGATATCGATACCTAGAAATCAAAATTTGACTTACATCCATTCATTTTTCTTTCAGTCTACGGTTTCTGTTTAACTGGAAAAAAAACTATTGCTTTTTAGTTTTTCATGCCAATGTCGAAAGAGTCTGAGCTCCAGGACCATGGATTAGTTTCAAAGCTTTCATTCAACCTGAGTAACGCTAGGCTATACTGCTAGTACTGGATAATCTCATCAAAAGCGAAGGAAAAACTTGAAGCAATAAAACGATGATTATGATACCATGGACAAAATGTGGCAGCAACGGCGAGGTTTTAGAGAGGAGAGACACAAAATAGAAACTGATACATAACATTAAGCAAAAACAGCTGAAGTTCTTGGGAAAATGATGTAACGAGGAAAGTGGGCTTAGAGAATCTGATGCTCACCACATGTATTAGAAAGAATGAAAGACAAGAAAATGCAACGCATGACACACTTAACTAACTTGAGCAGACGGATGGTGAAGCGGGAATTGACTGGCATAACAGGAGAAGGGGTGTCAACGAGAGATATGAAGATGTAGAGGATCATGATTATCTAAGTTTTGAAGAAGTAAAAATAGTTTTTGTTTTATTTTTTCTCAATCAAATTGGTTTGCAAATATGTTTCCGCTTTTGTAATAAGAGAAAGTTAGGCGTGTAGGTGTTTTAGCGTGGTCAAGGACGCATTTTAAAAGCTCAGTGTTATGATCGAACGGCCATAGAATGATATCCTAGATTAGGATATAAGGTTGAATAGTATATTCTCGGGAAACGTAGTACAAAGGTAAACGTGGACTGGAGAGTACTTTCTCTCAGCGTCCTGACTTACTCATTCACTCAATCTATGGCTTTTTAATGTAGGTCTTCCGGGCCATATAGCCCGGCCAAAAATATTTGTCTATCTTTCTCCAGTCCTGATTCTACCCTTCGGCGGAACCACGACTGGGTTAGTGTTCTCTTCCTTTCGGCAGAGAACACTCTCCACCCGAAAGCAGAGAGCTAACAGTGTCAATAGTAGCAGAGGCAAGTCTACTACTCAGTGACTCCTCAGTGTCTGTCACACAGTGTTGGTAGCCATATATAAAGGTGTGGAAGTGTCTATTTGTAGGTAGGTTCCCACAATACAAAGACACAACAATTTTTTGTTGAAAACAAAGATAAGAGCACTGGACTGTTATAGTGGGTTAGAGAGTAGTTGTGTGTTGTTGCTGATTAACGGAATGTGGCCTCGTTGTAGATAGCCCACTATAAGTTATAAAAAGGGATTATAAAACATGAAAAGCAAATGAAGTATAGAAACAATATTTTATATACACACATATTAATTAAGGTTTTTACAATTAAAGTAATCCTTTTAGGATGGGTCCAACGGACGTTGAAAGTTCATGGTAATAAAATACTGAAAAGAGAATTTGTGCGTATGAAAGTGGGAGCGTTGTAAATTAAGAATGCCTTTGATGTATCCACTCCTTTGGTCGGTAAGTAGTTTAGAGACAGAGAAGAAGAAAAAGAGATGGAAGGGCAGCGAGCATAGTAAATCACTTGAGTTGGTCAAGGAAATGCTAATTACGCTAGTGCTTTATAGAGTCTCTCTCTGTCTCTGTCGGTGTCTCTGTCTCGTGGTGATGCTTTTTGTATCGGCTTTTTATATCGTCTTTGTGGATCCCAGCAGATCATTTGGGAATTCACACTCGTATTTGATTCTGGGCTTCCCATTGGATGATAAATAAAATTCGCGTAGGCTCGCAAACTGGAATTTGATATTTGATTAATTTTTAGCTTTCTGCCGGAATCTGTACGTGGAGTCGGCTGAGCACAGACCAGTTTTGGTCATTTGCCTTTTGGTCCTGAGAATGCAAACACCCGGTCCCTTTCTTTGTTCGGTATCACCACATTGTCATGAGATATCTGTTTTTCTATATAGTAGCTAATGCTGGACAATCTCTTCAAAGATGAAGGTGAGATTCCAAGCAACCGAAATGTGGTTCTGCAGAAGGATGCTGAGGATACCATAGATCGAACACGGGATCAATGAATAGGTTTGGGGGTAAATCAAAACAAAATGGAAACTTATACATAACATCAGGAAGCGAGAGCTGAAGTGTCTGGGACATGTTATGAGGAAGAAGGGCTTAGAGAATCTGATACTCACAAGACGGATTTAGAGTAATAGAGACGGAAAAATACAGAGCCTGATATACTTGATGGTCTTATGAAAGTGAATAGCAGAGAAGGGTTAAAGAGAAATAACAAGACAAATAGATATTAAGAGCTACAAAGGACAGAATGATGTGGAGAGACTATTGCATACGCCCTGAAGGGACACGGCAGATAAAAGAAGAAAAGAGGAACAATATTGTAGACTAATATCAATGTCTTTTATACGACTTCACTTACGAAAGTTCTGCGAACAATGTGAGTCTGGCACCAAGTCTTTGAATATTTACTTTGGTAAAGCGACATTCTCAATGACACAGCATTGAAAAATTGTAATTTAATTTGCTTGTTCTGATCGACGGAAGTTATAATGTTTCTAAGGAAAAATTCGAAATATATATATATGTCCCATCAAGACGTTTATAAAACAGCATTGTTAACTACCTGATGAGACATTGTTTTTCAGGGTAAATTTTGTTTCGACATTACCAATGCTGGTAATAAATGTTTTGATGAGACGTCGTTCTTTCAATGTTAAAAGAAAATGTAAAATTTTGTAGTAGTTTGTAGATTGTACATGTTCTAAAGAAATAATTAATAATAAATATTTATTGATCTATTTTTATATTGAGCACTCTTTAAATTAATGTTTTGAACGTTACATTATTTTCTTTGTGCCTTATTCATTTGGATTATATATATATATATATATACATATATATATATATATATATATATATATATATATATATATATATATAAGAGATAGTAACTATACTCGTGTCGAAAAACCTTCCACGTATCTACGAAGAAGGGAAAAAGTGGGTTTCAAAAAGTAAGATCTAAGTACATGAATATCAGTCAAAAGAGCACAGACCAAGTCAGCACGTAACCCAATGAAAAAACCCCGACACGAGCAAACAAAAAAGCGCTCAATACTTAGGTAGAGCGGAATAAATAAAGAAATACTTGGAAAGCCAGACAACCTACCTAGGTTTCACTTAAACGGATCGTCAGGGAAAACTGGCTAACAAGGAAAAAAACAAACGACAAATATAAAGGAAAGTCAATCAACTCACATTACCAAAAAAGAAGACACCAAACACAAATAGGGGAGAACTTTATTAGGAAAACAAATTTCATATATATTAAATTTTTACAAAGATTAGTGATTGCAAAAACGAAAACAAAAAACGAAAATCGTAAATGATACAACTTACCTGAAGCAAATTTAATTCAAAAGCCAAGGCTTTCTAAGCCTACATTTATTTAATATTTCCGTTTTAGAATTTAATAAATTATTGGCGTGTATATACGAAGCTATAGCAAGCTTTTCTTCTACACACAACCTACCAAATTTCTGGCCGGCTTTTTTACTTAATACTTCCCATTTCAAAACAGTGTCTATATTAAGCTCTTGTTTAATGGACCACAGATAAGTGAATAGGGTAGTGCTATGCTTATACTTTTCATTTTTAAAGCTACTAGTATGATGGTGATATCTTTTTTGAAAATATCTTGGGTAGCACCTAAGTATATTTTGGGTTCAGTGTCTTCAGCGTTTTTATAAATTTTAACATGATAGACAACAGAATCTTGCTGGCATTTACCCTGCAAGGGACAATTATTCTTAATCCTACAATTACAACTACTTATGCCAGTACGCGTATTATCCTTAACGTTTTTCTTGTTTAATCCACTAATAATTTTCTCCAAATTGGGTAGACAGCAATAACTAAGTTTTACATTATTTCTGTTAAATATTTTATACAACTTATTGAATTTACCGAAAATTTGCTCTAATAAGTTGAAAAATATTTTTCCGATTGTGGCTTTTACTGCTAAATTGAACTGGGTGGGGTTAAACCATAAGATGCTCCGACCCCTGTTCTTTCGTTTGCTTTTCTAAGTGTCCGTATATACTAGTTTATCTCCATGACCACTTTCAATGAGTGCATCTTGGTTATTTTCTTATGATTATTGAAGATATCTTTACTGGACGAATTGTTTGATAGTCTATAAGAAATACCTTTAGCAATACCCCGCATAATGTGTGCGGGTTCACTAGATTTAGTGTTTACATATTGCAGATTTTGGTTATCTTTCATGTTAGGGGATATTGATCCACTCCAAAAATTTAGCGAGCTGTCCAAATAATTCACGACTTTTAAATTGCTTTCAACATCTAAATCAAAACCGTACTTTTTGAAAAGCTAATGGAGTTTTTTGTGTATATTTTCACATTTTTGGGGGTTACTATTATCGACTATCATCTCGGTATAACCCGTGGTTGTTAAAATCTATATAATTATTCAGCTTATACAGTAATAAATACCCTATTAATTCCGCTACCTCGGCCTCATAATATCCACACATGGGGTTGTCAATGTTGTTTAAATCATCTTTTTTTTATCCATAACGTGTTGTTGTGGTATACTAATGTCTTTCGGCAATGCCTAATAATATATATATATATATATATATATATATATATATATATATATATATATATATATATATATTATTTTGAACAATATTTTTACCGATACTCGTATTTAAGTAGATATTCTGTATCGGTAAAAATAATGTTCAAAATAATTCATTAAAAATTGTCGGTTGCTTATAACCAAGTTTCGTTAAATTTCGTTAATTTCCGTAATATATATATATATATATATATATATATATATATATGGTTTCCATAGAGTTCGTATGAGTTTTAAAAAATAATAACTTTATTAGTATTGCGATAGAAATAATTTCTGAAAAAGATAAAAAAGTAAATCTATATGTTTTTAATGTTTTATTGAAATTTTCTTTAAGTTTCCACATTTCCTCTATAATTAGTAATACAAAGGTTAATACGGTTTTAATAATAATATGTTTTTACTTATGTAAAAAGTTTGGCAAATTTTGTGGTAATGAATTATTCAATAATCATACCTAAAACTAAGTACATTAAGATTTATAACGATTTTTACAGATTATAAAGTTATAATTTTTAAAAGCTCAGACGTATTTTATGGACAACCTGTATTATCATAAGCTTTACGCAGGACTCTGCGTTTCATGCATTTCAACAATCCACATTCATTATATATATATATATATATATATATATATATATATATATATGTGTGTGTGTGTGTGTGTGTGTGTGTGTGTGTGTGTTTACTAGCAGTATAGCTCGGCGTTGCGCGGTGTTATGAAAGCTTTAAAACTAATCCATGGTCCTCATACACTTTGGACGTTGGCACGAAAAACGTAGGTTGTTGAAAGTTTGATCTCGAAGCCATAGAACTTCTCCAACAACACAGGCAAACTTCACACAAATATTCTTTAGGCTTCCGGTCAGGTCATGAGTTACATAATTTTTTCCGATTCCGATTCCATCCCATGTGTGTCTCTCTGTCTGAGAGACAGATAAAAAATGTGGATTTGTATAAAGGATATACACACAGACGCACACACACACAAACATCTTGCCTTATATATATATATATATATATATATATATATATATATATATATATATATATATTTTTATTTTTTTTAATTCAGATACTTTAATCCAAGCGAAAAAAGTAGGAAGGTAAATTCCAAAAACCCGATCCTAATTAATATTAAAAATTTTATTTTAATATTAAAAAATGATACAGGAAGAATATATATATATATATATATAAATTGTTATGATGAAACACATGTATTCCTCAGATAATGGAGTCCCTTATATAGTAATAAGAGTTAACAGGAAGTTAACTCGAGAAGTTCTTAGGAAGTTCATAGGAGTTCGTAGAAGTTATAGAGAGTTCTTTAGAGTTCTATTGATGCTCAGTAGAACTACTAGGCAGTTGATATTAGTCGGCAAGTAGCCGAATACTAAGAAGTCAGATTAAAGTAGAAGATAACCAAGTTCCTAACATTTTGGGAGCGTTAGTCGATTACCAACCGACATAGCACGATTATAAACTCCAATGCGAAAAATCTCCACAACATATATATATATACTTCCTTACTTATATATATATATATATATATATATATATATATATGTGTAGGTGGTTGTGGTTCGTTATATTAACTTACACGCAAAGCTATTTGAGAAATGTATCTATCTATCTCTCCTCCTTGCTATTAGATACACATTAAGATTTCTTTTTTGCAAAAATTATTCTTTTTAACCCAGAAATTGTCAACACAATCTTGTGACCTTGTCAAAAATAATTGTTTTTAAAAATAGATAAGGTTTCGGCATTCAATAACCTTCAAAGTGTTGGTAATACGTAAATTTTTTTTAATCAATCTAAGAATAGAAATGTGACAGAAACAAAATCGTGACAATTTGATCTCTCACTGATGATTTCACTTTACCCGCTGATCTCATTAAAATGTTCATACATCCTCCATATATATATATATATATATATATATATATATATATATATATATATGTCTTATTTTTCGTTCTTACTTATGTATTAATTTCTTTCTTTCGCATCTATATTTAAATTCCTGTACGTGTACACACACACACACACACACACACAAACACACACACACACACACACACATATATATATATATATCTTATTTTTCGGTCTCACTTATGTATTAATTTCTTTCTTTCGCATCTATATTTAACTTCCTGTACGTGTAAACACACAAACACTCACACACAGACACACACACGCACACACACACACACACACGCACACACACACACATATATATATATATATATATATATAATTTTTTTTTAAGATGCTTACTTGAAAGTTTATGTATATCAGTATATCCGAGCTGATCGCATCAGAGCCAATATACGGCTGATTAATTAAAAGATAAAATTAATTGCATTAAACGTTAATTCGTTGTGTTGATTTTTCTTCTCATCCAGTACAACTCATCGCCATCAGATCTTTGTTTCCCCCACGGGACATTTGTCGCGACTGCAGACATTTTTTTTTTTTTTTTTTTTTTTGCAACACCTCATATCTCAGGGTCTTTCAACGATTTAAACAAGATAGCACACTCGTGCGAGCGCACTACCATAAAATCATCACACATGAGGAATCAGTTTGGTTTCTTGTGTTTTATTTCATTTTATGTTATTTTAATAATATCGTTAGAATTTTCTATGCACACTGATTCAATTAGAACACTATCCAGTGATATCTGAAACTGAAACCATTCCTCGTATTATAAACAATATATATCAGTTAAGCACTTATTTATTTAAAATGAGATTCGCCTTTTATCAGTACGGGGAATATTCGATGTAGCAACTTAAATAAAATTTCAATAAAACATTAAAATCATATAGATTTACACTTTTTTATCATTTTTACAATTATTTTCATCGCAATACAAATAAAGTTATAGATTTTTTAAAACTCACACGAACTCTCTCTCTCTCTCTCTCTCTCTCTCTCTATATATATATATATATATATATATATATATATATATATATATATATGTTATTAGGCATTGCCGAAAGACATTATTATACCACAAAAACACATAATGGATAAAAAAGATGATTTAAACAACTTTAACAACCCCATGGGTTCATATGATGGAGCCGAGGTAGAGCAATTAATAGTGTGCTTATTACTGTATAAGCTGAATAATTTTATAGATTTTAACAACCACGGGTATAGTTGTATGAAGCATTTTATGCGGATAAGAATGGAAGGTAACAGTTTACCCTAGACTTTAACACATTAAGTTTTTAGTAATCGGAAGAAACACTGTTATAGTGAAATACACCTATTCCTCAGATAATGGACTCTCCCTCCTATATTAATGAGAGTTAACAGGAAGTTAACTCAAGAAGTTCTTGGGAAGTTCATAGGAGTTCTTAGAAGTTCTAGAGAGTTATTTAGAGTTCTATTAGAGTTCAGTAGAACTACTAAGCAGTTGATATTAGTCGACAGTTAGCCGAATACTAAGGAGTCAGCTTTCAGTGGAAGATTGCCAAGTTCCTAACATTTAGTGTGCGTTAAGTCGATTAGCAACCGACATAGCACGATTATAACCTTCAGTGCGAAAACTGCTCCACAACAAACACCCTCTTGGGAGTCAGTTCTAAAAGGCAGTGGTTCGCAGGAAAGAAGCCGTTAAAGTGTAATTTTTTAACTTTGGTACAGCAGATTTGATTTGTTGATTTCGATTTTGTGCGTATCTGGTTTCAAGATCGAACTTTGATGTTTCGCATATTCTTCAGGTAAGCCGGTGTTAATCTTAATGAAATTCGATACATTTCCGGAGTTATTAAACTTTGCCTACTACTACTTCTTCTTCTTCTTTGTGCCCTGTCCGTTCAGGACGTAGGCGATCATGTCTTTCCACATCTCCCTGCCCCTTGTGGCTCTTAGCACGCTTCCTCCTGTTGCACCATGCAACCCACGTTCCGTCATCCACTAGCTCAAGCCCATAAATCTAGAATATAAATCTATAGAAACTAGCATGGCCACAAAATGAGGGATCAGTTTATATGTTGATTATAACAAAGAATTGATCCCCCATTTTATACCCACATTATAATTTCTTATAAATAGTTGGCATATATATTCTACTTCTGTATGCTCTGTCCTTTCAAGACATAAGCGATCATCGCTTTCCACATCTCTGTGTCCCTGGTAGCTTTCTCCTGTTACACCACGCAACCCTTGTTCCGTCATCCACCTTATCAGGTCCTTCAAATATGTTATCCGCTGCTTTGCTCTGTCTCTTTTTCCCTCTATCTGGCCTGTTAGTATCAGGTTCTCCAAGCCCTCTTTCCTCATTGCATGTTCCAGGAACTTTATCTGTCTGTTCTTGGTGCTCGGTATTAATTTCCTTTTCGTCTACATCCTTTTCTACTACTACAATTGTTTGATAAATTTTGCGAAATATCAACACTCGTCATGCTATTTCTCATTGACTTTATGTTTAAATTGCTATTCTGTAGTTTAACAGGATGTTGTGGTGCCGTAAATATAGACTTGGAACGAGAAAACAGGGACCTGAGTTCGAATTCCAGTTGAATTCCTTACATTCACTTACGCGAAAATACTTTGGAAAAAGTATTAATCAGTCTCTTCCCTTCAGTTATGAGTTAAATAACTGGACTGATTTGGTTCTATATTCTTGGCTAGCAACTAGTCTACTGCAGAAAGTAATGGCAACCTACTGCAGAAATTCTTCTGACCATTCTTCTTTCGAGACATGATCGCCCAAACGTTTAGCACGAATAGTAAACTGACAGATAGATGAACATTGATAGGCCTTATACTCGAGACATTAAATAAGCATTAGTTGATTTAATACATACAATTGTTCGGTTTTATACTTAAGCCTATAGGTAAGAATTAATTGTTTAATACTTGATTATTGGATATACGTTGCAGTGCAGTGGATATCGGCTCAGAACGAGATATCTGAGAGGCAATTTCGAATTCCAGTTGAATTCGTTGTTTTTAGTTACGCACAAATACCATTGGGAAAGGTATTAATCCGTCTCTTCTCTCTCCAGCTATGGGTTAAATAGCAGAACAGATTGGGTTTTATAGCTGTGGTTGAAACCAGTTTACCACATGAAGTAAGAGCAATCCAATGTTGGGAAATCTTCTGCCCAGTCTGTCATGTCTCGTAAGAGATATTATCACTCTAGCGTGTATCACGTATGGCACTTAACTTACCTGGGGGTTGATCTAAAAATTCTAGTCAGTATATTCCCCCCGTGTTTTTCTAGCAGTAATTTATTCTATTCGTTCATCTTGGAGATTGTGAGACAAAGCGTGAAAGCTTATAAATGACGCGTTTCGGTTATCTGTTGGTTTTGGCTTCTTTAGGTCGGAAAGAAAGACAAAAAACCGTGCAAAGATAATACGTTAAAATCTTTGAGGGCCAATAAAATTAAATTACCTTATCAAATTCGAGAAAAAGAGTCCAGAAATTTCGTTTCTTTTTCTTCTCCCCTGTTATGTCTCTTTCGAGACATGATCGCCTAAGCGTGTTTCACGAATGGCACTTAACTGGCTGACTTGTTTCTTAGGAACATTAATTTTTTTTTAATCATTTCACCCCAAGCAAGGCATTCCACCGCCTCTATTGCGCTTGGGGCTACATAGGGGAAGATAAATAGAAAGAGTGGTTAGATATAGAAAATGTCAGAAGGTGGGTGATAGATATTTGGGTGGGTGGGAAGAGTGTTTGAAAGAATGGAAACGAGTTAGTTTGTTAGGAGGTGTCTATTGACCTTACATTTAAACTCCTGGAGATTGTAGCCGTCGGGGAAGCAGTCATGTGGAAGGGAATTCCATAGTCGGGAAGTGCGAGAGACAACAATAGTAGAAAATAATACCCACGAAATAAAGAGTAACGCTGACATTTTAATATTTTGAAATTTTTTAAAAATTTTAAATGTGTGTTCGAATTTAGAGTCTATATATTTTTATATTTTTCTTATTTTTAAGTCTTTGTTGCTTTTATTATTATTACATTTCCCCCATTTTGATAGTATAAGATCTACAAAAAAAAGTAAAAGGTTGCAAGAATCTAGATGTAAATTTATTATAGATGATTTAGCGATTAAAGAATTTTCTATACATTTTCTTCCTAGTAAATTGTAATAAATGAGAATGCAGGACCTCTTACAGAAGGTAGCAAGAGAAAGCGAGAAGAAATGACTAAGCATATGCTTCAGGAAAGCTGAATGTGTGAAGACCTCAAAATGCTGACTACAGGTCGGGAAAACTTAAAATAAAACAAGTAAATAGATTATATACCAGCGGGGTGTGCTGACAGAGGATGGGAAGTGCGATGTTGAGAACCAAAGATGCATTTCTAAAGCTGACCAGAGCACTGAGAGAGAGAGGGGGGAGTGAGAGAGAGAGAGAGGGGGGAAATCTCATAGGAAACAAAGAAAACAGTCCTGGATTGCTATGTTGTATTTGTCCTTCTGTGTGGCAGTGAATAGTAAGGGTTCATATTTTCAGAAAATACACAGGGAAGACACGGCACAACAGTAGATGCAAAACCTAGCTAAGAACACTCGCAAACGCTTATAGCACAACTGTGTAAATTTTCAAAAAAATCGGTTCAGCCATTTCGGAGTCTATAAGTAACGGGGACACACACACAGACACACACATATACACACACACACAGATAAAGTTCCATTTATAAATAAGTTTAGATCCGAATTATGGTGCATGGATATCGGCTAGCTGAATTCTTTTTATTCACTTGCAAACAAATACACTCAAGAAACTTAATAATGCCTCGGTTTTCTCCACAATTATGGGTTAAATAACAAGAAATTGAATTCTGTAGCCTTATTCGACAACCAGTCAACAACAATATATAATGTCAACATACTGCGGAAAAGCTGAATGTGTGAAAACCTCAAAATGCTGACTACAGGTCGGGAAAACTTAAAATAAAATAAGTAAATAAATTATATACCAAGGGAGTCTGCTGACAGAGGATGGGAAGTGCGATGTTGAGAACCAAAGATGTATTTCTAAAGCTGACCAGAGCACTGAGAGAGAGAGAGAGAGAGAGAGAGAGAGTGTGTGTGTGAGAGAGAGGAGGAATCTCATAGGAAACAAAGAAAACAGTCCTGGATTGCTATGTTGTATTTGTCCTTCTATGTGGCAGTGAATAGGACAGCAGATATGTTGTTTTACAGAAGGATGCCTAAAATGCCATTGACTGAGTACGTGGCTAACAACGAGGTGTTTGAGAGGATAGAAACGAGGATATACAAAAGGGACATTAACCTTTTCTTTTGTAGCGTAAGGGAGATAGTTAATGTTTCTTTTGATTCTGCCTTGTGTCAGACATGACCAAACTCCCTACAGCTTACAAGTTATATGCAGATTTATCATCCTCAGAACTATCAGAAGTTTTTCATCGTTGTCGTTGTCGGCAGGTTGGAATATGTGGAACTGTGTGGATAATGTAAGAATAAAATATAAATATTTTTATGTTAAAATAGAAATTTATCAAAAGGAGGAATAACACAAGTTGTAGACGTTAATGTTCAATTAGAAACATTATTAAGAAGTTCAGGGTAGAGTTCGTGTTCACTGATAAAGTTAAGGGTATCAAGACTTGTAGAAAATGTTTGTAGCACTCATTGTTGAAAGGGATAAGGAGAAAGAGAACAAAGTGCAACCTGACTTTATCTTCGGGTCGATTTGAAGTTGAAGTTACATTTTAGTTGTTTCGTCTCGCGGCTCCCATCTGACACTGACACACGCTGATCAAGTTTTTTTATTCTCATTAGATTTTGGCATTGACTCGCGAAGTACTCAAGTCTTGCGAGTCACTCCTATTGGAAAAAATAATTTAACACCTACTTGCGAATTCTGTGTTCGACTTTTTCTTTAAGTCATGGTCAATCCTTTTTCTATTTGGGAAAACCAGGATTTTACACGTCGTTTTGAATTTTTGTAAAAGTGAAGAAGAAGGGTGTTGATTTTAATGAATTTCTTATCCGCTACACTTTCCCTAATTAAAATAAAAGTATTACAGATATAAGTTTTCAACTCACCATATAAAAGGTGTGCATAATCCATTGTGGAAGTTAGAAATAATAAAGCCGAACACTCTATTAATTACGGCCTTCATTAGCAACGCCAGTGTTTATTGTTACATTTTGTTGAAAGGAAAGTCAACGAAAAACCTTTTAACAAATCAGAAGGATGTCTCACATTTTTTTTATTTACTTCATATTAATGCTTAAGTCGCTAATCCTGGTTTTGTTCGTCTAGACATAAAGAGTAAGAAAATGAATAAAAAATGAATGAAAACGAAATATGTTTTTATATAAAAAAAATAGATAAATAATAAAGTAAAATAAATAAATAAATAAAATAAAATAATTAAAAGAATAAATATATAAAATAAAGTAAAATAAAATACCAGTATACGCACATAAACACGTACACATGACACATTCACGTACACACACACACACACACACACACACACACACGATAACACACGAGAACGAATACAGGATGGAAAAAAAGTAGCAATAAACACGCCAATTAAAGATAACAGCCACAAGGGATAAGGAGACGTGGAGAGCCATGATCGCCTACGTCCTAAAGGGACAGGGCACATAGAAGAAGAAGAAGAAAACCCCAGTCAATAAACAAAGCCCTCTTCCACTTTGGCAAAAGTCAAACTAACGAAAAAGTCAACGCATACTCAGATAAACCACATATTAAAGCTGATATCATCAAACCGTAAAAAGGTCACAACTATCAATCACACATATATATACCATAAATACACGCACACATACATGCTCTAACACACACACACACACACACACACACACACACACACACACACGTGCGCGCACTCACAACAATTAATGACAGCAGCAGCAACGGCCATAAATGACCATTCATTGAAATGCACGAACTGGAACACAAGCTCTCCTACCATTCTGAAGATGAGATTTTGCTCTCGAAATCTTAATGTATAACAAATAGTTAATAACCAACAACTTCTTTATCATCCTTTATTTTATTAAACGCATTGTGACAGCCTTCAAGATATAACCATACACCTAAATTTTTATATATTTAAATTAATTAAAACAACACATATTATTAAAAATTCTTCTTCTTTATGTGCCTTGTTCTTTCAGGACGTAGGCGATCATGGCCTTCCACGTTTCCTCATGCCTGGTGGTTCTCAGTACACTTCCTCCTGTAACATATTGCAACCCCCGTTCTGTCATCCTCCTGCTCAAGCCCTTCAAATATGTTATCCGCTGTTTTCCTCTGTCTGTTTTCCCCTCTATCTGACCTGTTAGTATCATGTTCTCGAAGCCCTCCTCCCTACTGCATGTCCCAGGAACTTTAGCTGTCACTTCCTGATGCTCAGTATTAATTTACATTTCGTTTCCATTTTTTTCCAACACCTCATCACTGCTCACATGCTCGGTCTATGATATCGGCAGCATCCTTCCGTAGAACGACATTTCAGCTGTTTCAAGTATTTCCTTCATCTTTGTTGATATTGTCCAACATTCCCTTCCATACTGAAGAACTGACATGACATAGAAATCTAGTATTCTCTTGGTGAAAGGTTCTTCTGTCTTAATACTTTACTCAACTTCTGGAACGCGTCCTTTGCCATGCCATTTCGCCTACGGATCTCTGTGTCGCACCTTACGTCTTTTGTTAGAACACTTCCCAGGAATTTAAATTTTTGTAGCTGCTTGATTTTAGTATCCATCAGCTGTATTTTGCATTTTGGGTTGCTCTTTTTGCTGATTACCATGCATTCAGTTTTCTTGAAGTTTATTTGTATTTCTTTTTGGCAATCTCTTCAGCTACCTTCTGTAAGAATTCTTGCAGATTCTTTTCCGTCTTTGCAATCAGCACTGTATCGTCTGCGTATTTTATGCTGTTCAAATTGTGGTCTCGATGACAAATCCTGGCATATCATCTAGGGTCCTCAAAATTATTGTTGATTTTACGTTTCACTACCTTTTCAGTTATTTGTTACTAGCAGTATAGAGCGGTATTGCTCGGGTGTAATGACAGCTTTAAAACTAATCCATGGTCCTGGAACTCAAACTCTTTGGACGTTGGCACGAAAGACTAAAAGGCAATAGTTGTTTCCAGTTAAAGCGAAACCCTAGACTGAAAGAAAAATGAATGGATGTAAGTCAAATTTTAATTTCCTGTTATCGATATCAAATAATTGTTTTTCGTCGTAAACTGAATTTTGAAGGCTAAATAAGTCATCTGAGTAAATTGTATCATGGCAGAGATTAAGAAATAATTATACCTACTTAGTGCCAAACCCGAAGTAAAAACTAAAATAAAAAGGCTGAAAAAAATACAGACATACAGGCAGATAAACAGACCACACACAAACATCTTGCCTTTTATATATATATATATATATATATATATATATATATATATATATATATTATCGATCTTCTGCACTATTGTAAGAACTGCAACCTTGAAAATTCTGAATATCGTTTCTTATGTCTTTGTCTATGAGTGTATCAAAGTTGATTAAAATCGAACCACTCCTTCTATAACGTGATTTTTTCGATTATCGATTTTCGATATTTATAGGGGGTACCTCGACACAAAACCGAACTAAGAACACTCGCAGACGCTTATGGCACAAATGTGTAAATTTTCAAGAAAATCGGTTCAGCCGTTTCGTAGTCTATAGGTAACGGACACACACATACACGCAGACACAAAAACACACATACACAGAGAGAGAAAAAGTTCCATTTATAAATAAGTTTAAATTTCTTCTTTTCCTTTTTTATTTACTTCTATGTTTCCTGTAGTTCGCTCAATTTTCTTTCTTTCCTTCTTATATTTTGTCAAGGTGCATTTAATAATTTTACAATAAACAAAATGATACTGCCACTAAAACACAATGAATTATTGAGAGTGAAGAAGAATTTAAAAAAACCTTTACGAGAAGAAAGAAAAAATAAGTACAGAAAGACAATATATGCCTATTGACGCTACATTTAAAAATCTGAAAATCGTATATGACACAATATTAAGAAAGCGATAAATCCGAGAAAAGAAACTATTTGGATGTAACTTACAGTTGCATAGATCTTATTCAACAGTAAAACGATGAGACCTATATGCCAATCTAGTAGTAAACTCTAATTTATACAATCAAGATAGCAAGAAGGGTTCATATTTTCAGAAAATACACAGGGAAGACACGGCACAACAGTAGATGCAAAACCTAGCTAAGAACACTCGCAGACGCTTATAGCACAACTGTGTAAATTTTCAAGAAAATCGGTTCAGCCGTTTCGGAGTCTATAAGTAACGGGGACACACACACACAGACACACACATACACACACACACACACACACACACACACACACACACACACACAGATAAAGTTCCATTTATAAATAAGTTTAGATCCGAATTATGGTGCATGGATATCGGCTAGCTGAATTCTTTTTATTCACTTGCGAACAAATACACTCTTAAGAAGCTTATTAATAATGCCTCGGTTTTCTCCACAATTATGGGTTAAATAACAAGAGATTGAATTCTGTAGCCTTATTCGACAACCAGTCAACAACAATATATAATGTCAACATACTGCGGAAAAATATTCTGGTCAGTCAGTCATGTTTTGGAAGAGACCTGATCAACCAAGTGTGTATCAAGAATGGCAATTAACTGACTGACTGTTGTGGATTCAGGGTGAGGAACCACACAAAACAATGAACAACAAAACAGATATTTGAGATAGAAAATTAGGTTATATTGAACGCAAAGATACACACTGGAACGCAGATTAGTAAGGTGTATATATATATACGAGTCTTTGAAGTGAAGCCGTGCTGGAATTAGTATGACCGTGTAATGCTATTTTGGCTGAGTGGATCTTAGTGCTACTATAACTGCTGACGCGGTATTCTCTATGTAACTTCAGTATCGTTCGGTATATTATGGATCAGTCCCGGTACTCTTCCATAACTGAGAGATCTCATTCGGGGAGAAGTATATGTATACTCAAGTCGAGTCCTTTATCATAGAAAAAGGGGAGGTCCCACAACACTGACGAATAAGTCTTTTTTTCTGTTATATTTGAGTTGGTAACAAGTAATTTATATTTGAGTCTAAGTATTGGATAAGGCGGATGTGCGTTGCTGTGGTACAGTGGATATCGGCTCGGAACGAGAAACCGGGGAGCCGAGTTTGAATTCCAATTGAATCCATTGCATTCACTTACGCACAAATACCATTGGGAAAGGTATTAATCCATCTCTTCCCTTCAGTTATGGGTTAAATAGCAGGACAGATTGGTTCTATAGCCTTGGTCGGCAACCAATCTACCGCAGAAAGCAATGGCAACCTACTGCGGGATAATCTTTTGCCCAGTCAGAAAGAGATATAACTGACTGGGCATGTATCACGTATGGCACTTAACTGACTGATTGAATAGAATAGTTGGAAACACGATTAAGGTTTCTACTAGGCATAAAGTGGGGGATTAGTTTATTACTTCATAACAATAGAAAACTGCATCCCCACTAATTACCACTTAATAATATAATACATCTCTTCCCCTCTAGTTATGAGTCAAATAATAGGACAGATTGGGTTCTATAGCCCTGGCTGGCAACCAGTCAACTGCAGAAAGCAATGGCAACCTACTGCGGGATAATCTTCTGCCCAGTCAGTCATGTCTCGAAAAAGACATGATCTCCCAAGCGTGTTTCACGTATGGCACTTAACTGACTGACTTGGATAATAAATTGTAAGTATTTGTCATCTGTATATGAGTCTATTAACATTTACTCTACGGAAGCGGTAAATGTTGATCATTAATTAATATTTATTAATATTAAAATCTATATATTACAATTCTTTATTTTAATATTAAATTCTATAAGCATTTTGGTTAGGTAACAGGTTAATTGGCTCTTGTTAATGAGCGCCATCTCAACCTCTACGGGTTATCTAATGACGATATTTAAATATTTCGAAATTAATCTTATGGTTCCAACAACAGATAAAATTTATTGCTGGTCATTTTAATATCATTTCCACAAAGGCTGTTGTGTGTATATATATATATATATATATATATATATATATATATATATATATAATATATGTTGCAATAATTATGTTGTCGATTATTGAAGTATATCTAAACTTATTTACAAATGGAACTTTGTGTGTGTATCTGTGTGTGTGTCCCCGTTATCTATAGACTCCGAAACGGCTGAACCGTTTTCTTGAAAATATACACAGTTATACTATAAGTGTCTGAGAGTGATCTTAGCTTGGTTTTGGGTTTAGGTACCCCAGGTAAATATCGAAAATCGATAAACAAAAACTCGGGTTACAGAGGGAGTGGTTCGATTTCAATCAAATTTGATACACTCATAGACAAAGACATAAGAAACGATATTCAGAAGTTTCAAAGTTGCAGTTCTTACAATAGTGCAGAAAATCGATAATATATATATATATATATATATATATATATATATATAAGGCAAGATGTCTGTGTGTGTGTGTATCTGCCTGTATGTCTGTATTTTTTCAGCCTTTTTATTTTAGAAATTGCTTCGTGTTTGGCTATAAGTAGGTATAATTATAGTTTTTAGTCTCCTCCATGATACCATTTACTCAGAGAACTTATTTAGCCTTCAAAATTCAGTTTACGACGAAAAAATCTTATTTGATATCGATACCAGGAAATCAAAATTTGATTTACATCCATTCATTTTTCTTTCTGTCTACTGTTTCGCTTTAACTGGAAACAACTTTTTCTTTTTTTGTCTTTCGTGCCAACATTCAAAGAGTCTGAGCTCCAGGACCATGGATTAGTTTTAAAGCTTTCATTACACTCGAGCAACGCCGATATATACTGCTAGTATACAGATATATATATTTATATATACTCTCTATTATAATAAAAACCGTTGTGCATTCGTTTGATATATATATTAGTCATCCACATACAAAACTCTTTAACTTTATCGCAGCTCATCAGTGTGGTTAGACATCTACTTGCTTCGAGCCCGAATCGAAACTCGACCGATTTGATCAGTCAGAGTGCTTACTCTCTAAGCTATCAGCGTATGAAATAAGAGAAAGGGGGCGGAATTTTAGCATGTTATATATATGCGGTGTATATACACGCCAGCCACCGGGAGAACTATATATATATATATATATATATATATTTCTATCATGCTCAGTGGTGTTTGGATTATTTTTTTCTGGTGTCTTCATGTAAGATACTCAATAGTAGATACGTTAATTTATATGTTGCTGTCATTTTAGAGGACATATCGATGTAAATATTTTGACATCATTTCTGATGACATGGACCCACTCGTAAATATATATTGTTGGTTGGTTGGTTTTTTTAGCGGCATATTAACTTCTATGAGTTATTTAATCCGAAATCTAAATATTTTGAAAACAATTTATGGTGTCAACTAAATTCATTTTGAAAGCAATTTTATATATACTTAGTTATGTTGCCATAAACACGCATTGTTGGTAATATTACCATAATGAAGAATTGTTGTTATAACTATGTATTTTTGCAAATTTTGCTTCAAGCATATTGGTAATTTTAATAGAAATAGGTATGTTGCTTATTCCACTATAAATAGCAATAATGTCATTTTTTTTATAAAAATATATTACCGGTATTTTCACCATAAATATGAATTTTTATACTTGTCTATATTTCTAAGATGAGGTGGTATTTACAGAATTTACATTATTCGAATTGTTGTTCTCATCTTTGATGCCGCTTGTATGATATTTTGGCCGTTGTACGCTTCGGTCTTCTTCAGTTGCTACGAATTTTGAACCATTACATCACTTGGGTATATGAACTTCATTCTTTAAGGACACATGGCCCAGTCGATATAGACGTTGGTTAGTTCCTGAGACTTAACCCAAAGAGTTGTGAGTTTAATACTAAGCTACAGCTGTGGTGAACAAGTAACTTATAGGGTTAGAGGGAGATAAATAATGACGACTAAAAGATGCACTACTACGCAAGAAATAAAGTTTATATACCCCAGCGATTGTAATAAAGTTTTCGGTTCGAAATTCATAGCACCTAAGAGCGTACAACGGCCGAAACGTCGTAGAAAGATGAGGACAATAATCCGAATAATGTAAATACTGTAATTTGATACATTCATAGTGTTTTGTTTTTGTTCGGAAGTTCACTATTTTTCCATAAAAAGAACCCTAACAACTCGTATCACCCTGGGTTATGGTGATCCTGGGAACCACAGCAATATAAAAGGTGCTCCTACGATTTTCAAAACCATCAATCTTCCGATCAAATGCCTTGCTGCCTGATGTAATTTATCGTCGTACACGGAACCAAAGGAATATTTAAATTAAGATCTTTTACTTAGTCATCTAATAGGAAAATATTTGTCGTTTATGTTTTAGTCAATAAGCATTTACTTGGATTGGTAATAGGTAAATACTCCTCGTTTATATGTTAGACTATAAACGTCTACTTAATTCGAGGATAAGTTGATATTGGTTGTTTATCTTTGGGTCTATAAGTATTTACTAGATTGACGAATAGGTTGTCGCTTACATTAGAATCTATAAATTTCATAGACTCTGTGGCAGACAAACCTTGTTTAATGAATAAAGGAATAAAATACAAATAGCTTGACAATATCTCTTTTCATCGGAGTTCAGATGTTGGAAATTGATGATATATTTTTGTACTTAAATGACCGATAAGAACATAAGATAATGTTAGAAAAATTGTCCCATTTCTTTTTTAAAATATTCTTCTTCTATGTGCCTTGTCTTTTCAGAGCGTAAGCGATTATTACCTTCCACGTCTTCCTATCCCTGGTGTCTCTCAGCATGCTTTCTCCTGTTACACCACGAAACCCCGTTCGGCCATCCACCTGCTCAGGCCAGTCAAGTACATTACACGTTGTTTTCCCCTGTCTCTTCTTCCCTCTGTCTGACTGTTAATATCAGGTTCTCTAGGCCCTCCCTCCTCATTTCATGTGCCAGGAACTTAAGCTGTCTCTTCCTGATGCTCAGTATTAATTTTCTTTTCGTTTCATCCTTTTCAAAACCTCATCTTTGCTAACATACTCGATCCATGATATACGCAGCATCCTTCTGTATAATCACATTTCGGTTGCTTTAAATTTCTCCTTCATCTTCAATTCACTGACATATTGAAGAATTGACATCACGTAGCAATCCAGGACTCTTTTTGTTTCTAGCAAAATTTTCCTGTCTCCCAGTGCTCATAATATTAGCTACTTTATTAATTTCGTTTATATCTATTTCATATATGTGCTGTCTATCGCTTCCTTGGTCCACATGACCGTTGTTCCCTCTAATATATCATAAAGTGTGTCAGTTAAGTGTCATACGTGATACACGCATGGGCAATTCCGTCTCGAAAGAGGGATGAGTGACTTGGCCGAAGATTTTCCCGTAGTAGATTGCCATTACTTTCTGTGGTTGCTAAACAAGGCTACAGAATCACATCTCTCATGCTATTTAAACCAGAGCTGAAGGGAGAAAATACGGATTAGTAACTTTCCCAAGTATATTTGTGTGTCTGTGAATGCAACATATTTGTCTTTTCAATTTCTCGTTACGCGCCTATATGCACTGCACCACAAAACAGTCTAAATCGTGTACTATTCCGGTTTGACCAAGTGGAAAGAGGACGATGGACGTATATAATACCATATCACGTCGGGTACTCCAGATAATAGGAGTCAAAATATATTGTCAGCTCATGCTGTGTCAGTCAGCGTTTAATGAGTGCGCTACAAAAGAAATGTTTTTTCTCCTATTTGTGTCTTCCAGCCCTTTTTTTCACGGACAGAAATAAATGATTTAAAGGAACGGGAATGATGAACGTATATGCGAGTGTGTGTTTTGTGTGTGTTGTTTGTGTGCATATGTGGTTCTGCTAGAGAAAATATAAAACATTTTTTTTTGTAATCATTTCACCCCGAGCAAGGCGGAAACGCCACTGATGTGCAGGGGTTACATAAATGTAAAAAGATTAATTAGAAAAGAGTGAGGAGTACAAACTAGTTAGAAAGGAACAATAGAAAGCTGAGAAAGCAGGTGCGATGACAGATACATAGGTGGAGAGAAAGGGAAGGTTATACAGGGGAGTGGAGAGAGCTAGAGTTCAGTGGTTAGTAGATGAGTATTAACTTTGCATTTAAATTTCTGGAGGTTGTAGCCGTCAGGAAAGCAAGAATACGGGAGCGAGTTCCACAGGCGGGAAGTGCGAGAGAGGAAGCTGCAGGAGTAGAATTGTCGTCTGCATTTGGCTAACCTGACTGTGAATGGGTGGGACCCAGTTGCCAGTCTGGTTGCACGGGTAAACACCTGTTGAGGAGGCATCAGTGACTTAAGCTCATCCGAGAAGAAGCCATGAAAGTATTTATAGAAGAGACAAAGGGAGGCCACATTTCGACGATGGGGAAGTGGCTGCAGTCGAGTCGCCAGATCAGTACCTATCACATTACAGACTCTCCTTTGGAGCTTGTCAAGAACACTGAGGAGAACAGCAGGGGCACCTGACCATAAATGGCAGCAGTACTCCATGCACGGACGGATGGTTGACTTGTATATATGCAGGATGGATTCAGGTCGAAAAAACATCCTGGTTCGACATATAAACAACAACAACACTGAAAAGGAGATGAAAAAAGAGGGTCTTACTTGTGATTATTCAAATCGGGAATTGACACTGCCGGATATACTTCTAAATTTTGGGGCAAGCCATATTTAGGATTCCGAATTAGAGCAAGTCGGATTTATCTGATATGTTGCTATCGACAACATATTCTGCAAAAGGAAAATGAGGAATCATGAGTTTTTCTCATCATGAGGACTACGGGCCGGAAATATTTTATATACCTGGAGGATATATACTTTCCTTAGTAAAAAGGAGATGACGGCTTGTTAACTGAACCGCCTGGATGGAGGAGGCAGATTTAGCTTTATTCCGGGAAGGAGCTAAAAAAATAAGAACTGTCCTGTTTGATTCCTGGAAGCTTACTGACTGCCATTTTCGTCACTCTATGAAATGACGTCACTAAGCGTCTATCATGTGATCCACATGACTAAAACTCAAATTATAATCACCCTTTGTATTCCTAACAGGAGAAAAGTGACTAATCGGAAAGGAAGGAAGGAAGGAAGGAAGGAAGGAAGGAAGGAAGGAAGGAAGGAAGGAAAAATAAAAAATGTTTAATATCTTCTGCCAATATCTAAAAAATATTGAACAATTCCGTTTTGATTTCATGAAAAGATATATCAAAGACCTACTTAGTTTCAGTAAAAACGAACGAATGAACAAACGAAAGAAAAAAAGACAGAAAAGAAGGAAAGAACGAAACAAAGAGAATAAAATGAAAAAAAGAAGTAAAGAAAGGAAGAAAAAGAAAGGAAGAAAAAGAAAGGAAGAAAGAATAAAGAAAGAAATAAGTAAGAAAGAAAGAAAGACGGAAAGAAAGAAAGAAAAAAGGAATGACAGAAGGACAAAAATAAAGAACGAAAGAACAAAAAAGGAAAATAGAAGTGTTTAATGCATGTTTCCGTGAAACAGTTTGAAAATTTCAAAGCTTTTTATTCTAAAAAGCACAACCAAGATTTATATTTATGTTGATTTTCTAAACGTGACACAAAACCGAAAAAATGGGGCACCCAGTGAGGATTAAACTGACTAGTCCGTGTTATTTGTTCTAATAAAACAAAATTGCTCACCATTACACCACATCGTGTTGCCCTAATCCTTTTTAGCGTAGATTAGATGAGACACAAGGCTGAAAGTATGGAGCACCCAGTGTAAATCGAATTCACTACTCAGTAATATTTATCTAGCGAGACAAGTTCAATAACTATTACATCAGAACGAAGTGACACAGCATTTATATTTAGAATTGTTAGTAAAATATTTTGTTAATGATGTTAAGCTCAAATATTTAACAATGAGATAAGGAAATATCTACGGATATTTTATTATCAAATATTTTATTCATTCAGTTCCTACATGCACTGAGTCTGTTAGAGATTCTTCTGTGTTTCTGGAGAAGCTATATTTAAGATTCGAGCGGTCCGGATTTAACCGCTTAGTCACAATTGAGGACATATTCTTCATTCTTTCTTTGATTATACTGAAATAAATGTAACTATTAAATATTTACAAATTAATTTGGTGCACATTTTATTGTGAAAGATTAACAAAAGAACCATTCTATTTTCATTTACAATTATTCATTTAGCAATAAATACTAAAAAATAGTACGAAACGCATCATTGTTTTAAACTGTGGTCGCCTAATAATTATGGCCGGTAGTGTAGTTTATGGTCATATCCAAGACAATACGATTATTAAACCGTCTATATGAACAGTACTGAAATATCTGAAATCGTGTCAAGGCACCAACTATCATTTTTATCAAATTCGAAGACGCTGAATATGAAAATAGCCTTACTTTATTTTAGTTAGCTACCGTTTTTGCTATACAGAAGTGTCTCATTTTTGGAAAACAGGAGTTTTTGTTCATTTGTTTTCTGAATATAAGTTATCAACCGATAGCAATATTTCTCAAAGTAAAATCGTAGAAATATTTCAGTTATTTATATCAACAAATATTGGTCTGATTATTGTGAAATATAATTTATCAATGAGAAACGGACCCTAACTCTTTAAATATAATACGATTGCATATACCAAAACCAGCAAGTATTTTCATGAAATCATTTAATAAAATAACAGCAGATATAAAACCTTCGTGAACATAAAAGCTATCGTAAAAATGTAATCTTTCTTGACTGTCTATTATGTTGAATGTTATTTAATTCCCTTCTGATAATGCATCAGTAGTCAGCCATCATTTGTTTATTCCACCGTGTAACACTGTAAGTGTTGTTTATGCACACAAGTTAAAATAGTATCAACGGAACATAGATTCGAACCCCAAAATAGATATTTGGATTAAATTGCTAGTGTGACCTATACACCAATGTAACTAAAATACAGCCGGCAAAGAAAGAAAGAGACTGACTGACAGACTAGGGAAAAAATAACATCAAGACAAAGACTCCACCAGTCAAAGAAATTTCTGCTAAAAAACAAGGCCAATCCTTCAATTAGGCATGAAAATTTTAAAGTTAAGCAAAAATTAGTCAAAAACGAACAAAAAATAATGGCTTACTTTTAACAATATTCAAGTGGCGTTACCGCCTTGCTCAGGGTGATATGATTAAAAAATATCTCTGTGTATTATTCCTAATCTTGGGAAGACCTAAGAAACAAAAGAAGAATGGATTAGGGGCTGTGGGTGGCCAAAAGAGGTAAAACAAAAGGCATTCACGAAATGACCGATATGATGACAATATATACCACGAAGGGGGGAAAATTCTTTCTCTTTTTTCCTTGTTTGCTTCCTTCTCTCCTTTTCTCTCTCAGGAAGGCGATAAGGAGCGGCTGAAGATTGAATTGTCGGTCGAGCCAAAAGTGGAAAACCCACGTAAGACTGGAAATTATAAATGTACAAAGTAAACAAAACATCGTTTCCAAACCTCCAGATCGGCAGACATCGGCGATAAATCGTAAGTGGTGATTTAAACCAGATATACGAAATTGACATTAGAGTTTTAAGGAGAAACATTCCGATCACATACCGACTTGCGCCATATCGAGGCGTTTTTAACAAAAAGGCAGAACGGATTTTAAAAAACGAGAGAGAGGAAACACTCACTACGCTAGAAAGCGGTTGGGTTGACAATTAAGAAGAAAACGCTCTCTCATGTTAGCTTCTCTATCCATCGCCCCAAGCAGAAACCCAACGGAAGGGGTGCATAAAGACTGTATTAACTCTAAAAACAAATAGACATAGCAGCAGCAAGTAATTTGTGGACAATGTGTTGTGAGATCACCATTTTGTATATGATAATGGACTCGACTGACTATACATATACCTCTGCATAGAGAGAACAGATGTTGCATATTGCTGCCATAGAGAAGAGAGTATTCGTAGAGATCCGTGCCAGTTATGGGAGAGTACCAGAACTGGTAGGTAAGTTACCGAGAGATACCGGAGACTACCGCATCAGAGGTCAGAATAGCTCTGAGCTCCACTCAGCTAGAATAATGTACGCGGATATACTATTCCCAACGACTTCACTTCAAGACTTGTATATATTTATTTCTTACTAATAGTATTACTGGATTTACTAACCTGTGTTCAAGTTTGTATATTACGTTCAATATAACCTACTTTTCTATCTCCATATCTGTTTTGTTGTTCTCTCTCTCTCTCTCTCTCTCTCTCTCTCTCTCTCTCTCTCTCTCTCTCACTTGTTGTACAAAGAGTTAGAAATATAATCATTGGTCCACATAGACTGGCCTTCGATACTGTCTTGTTATCTTTTTTGTGTTCTTGTTTGTTTCCCGTATTTCTGCATTGTCCACCCAACCGTCTCTCGATTTCAGCTGTCAAGGAATAAAGCACGAAGACGACCGTCCTCTCGAGTTCTTAATTTGCCTTAAGATCAGAAATCACAACATGGCAGGGGGAGCAAAGGATTTCGACAAATCGACATCTTCGACGACATGGGGACGGAACGGAAGTGAGCATTAGCAGACTCAGATTCAATTAACCTACAGTCAGTTAACACATGAAACACACATACATGCCAGCTTGTGACTGGGCGGGTGGAATGGTTCATAACCGTTCCTGGAAGCGCTCTTCCATTGTTTTGATATCCTAATAGAATCATTTTCCTTGCCCATCACTCACATCGTCACTATTATCCAGAAATTTATCTAGAAATCTATGTAAAAAAACTAAACCGTAATAATTATATTAGCGTATTATTGATAAAGTGTATTACTGATAAATTTTATATGAATGTTGTCGATAAATTGGAAAAAAATTCACTACTTCTCTTTTAACATTGTTGACTCAAAAAGAATATTTTCTAATAAAATAATAATTTATTTCAGGTGGCTGACATAAATTGTTTGGTCTACCTAAAAATAGATGGGTTCGTACGACCTTTATCAATAATTTATCAAATTTATGATCAGCCAATACGTAAATTGAGCTTATTTTTTTCTAAAAATGAGCACTTTACAGCAAAATTGTAGCTAGCCACGTACATCTAAGGTCATTTTCGGAATCAGCACTATCAAATTATCTAAGAAACGTGTTTTGTTTCTGTTGTGTCGTGGCTTGCACCATGTGACATCCGGTCGCCCGAATGTATAAAAGACAATGTTCGTTTAACACGGGGATGGCCGAGAAGACCCACTATAAAATGACCTTGTGTCACATCTAACCTTGCGTGGGAAGGTTGGTAAATACCTTTGTCATTATCACTGACTTCGTGAAGTAGCACCTACTACTGCGAGAGACGGTAAATATTGTATATACCTTTGGTTGTACCACTGTGGTAATAAAATATTTTATCTACACTATCGACTATAATTATTAGGCGACCCTACTTAAAAGAAATAATGTATTTCATACTATTTGTAGTAATTATTGCGAAATAGATAATTCTAAATGAAAACAGAATGATTCTTTTGTTAATACTGCAAAATAACATGTGCATCAAATGAATTGTTCGGGTGTCCAGTTTTTGTGCTCTCTTCCTCATGCTAGTCTCTTCTTCTTATTGGCTGGCCGAAGCAAAGGCTCCCTGGCTGCCTTGTAAAATAAGGTAATAAAAAAAGAACCATTCTATTTTCCTTTAGAATTATCCACTTTTCAATATATATTAAAAATAGTATGAAATACATCATTATTTTTTTAAAAGCTGGGGTGGCCTAATAATTATGGTCAGTAGTGTATGTATATATATATATATATATATATATATATATATATATATATACTGCTGCCCATAATTATTAGGCAACCCCAGTATTTTTTAAATGATGTCTTTCATACTATATTTAGTATTTATTGCCAAGTGGATAATTTTAAATCAGAATGGAATGTTTCTTTTCTTAATACTGCACAATAACATGTGCATCAAATGAATTTATAAATATTTAATAATTACCTATATTGTAGTTTCTTCAATTAAAGAATGAAGTAATTTTTCCTTGTAAAATTTTGCAAAATATTAATAACAAAAGTACCATTCTATTTTCATTTGGCAATAAATAATAAAAATAGTATAAAATACATCATTAAAAAGCTTGGGTGACCTAATAATTATGGCCGGTAGTGTGCATTATACTGTATATTTCTTCATGCCACTATACAAGAGTTTCTTAACACCAAAGATTTTTTGACCAATACCATCTGCAAATATTTGGACAAAAATGTGCAAACTTCTCACGCCTCAGGCTACAGAATGGACAATAGTATATAGAAATGCAACTGAAAATTCTTTCAGAATCCATTGTTTTAGGGGCGAGTTAAGCAAATCTTTATGGTATGAAAGGAGCCTATATACAAAACACAACCGTGCTTAAGCTCTGAAAAATGTTAAACGCGGCATTAAGAAACCAAATTTAAGACTAGACACCCGTTGCTAAATCAAGAAGCCAAACATTTTGAAACCAATCCGTAAGACACTTTAAATGACAGCCAGAAGACATCTAGAATCAGTTGGAGTCCAGAATATAGAAAGACGGTTTTTAGCGGTACTTTACACAAACTAATACTGTGCTAACATTGATGAGTTTGACAGGTGGTGTAGAAAAAAAAGTAGTTTTGGGCGGAAGTTCTTATTACATATCACGGGGTTATAGTTGGTGACGCGTTGCTAATATGACAGGCACGCGTGAAGAGATTGTTCAAGAAGAATTCAATAGATTTCAGAAGATTTTTTTTCTCACAAAATGACTTCATCATTTGCATTGATAAAAGAAACTAATGAATATATAAGATTTATTTCTAAAAAATTAGTTTTAAATTTTGGGGAAAATTCAAGAGAAAAATATTTAAGTTAGCTCAGTGATGTTTAATGGGAATGATGACATTTAGGATAATCTAAACTTATTTATGAATTGAACTTTGTGTGTGTGTATGTGCGTGTGTGTATCTGTGTGTATGTCCGTTACCTATAGACTCCGAAACGACTGAACCAATTTTCTTGAAAATTTACACAGTTGTAATACAAACATCTGAGAGTGTTCTTAGTTAGGTTTTGTGTCGAGGTACCCCCGATAAATATAGAAAATCGATGATATAAAAAATCGGGTTCTAGAAGGTACGATGTAATCAAATTTGATACACTCATAGACAAAACCATAAGAAACGATATTCAGAAGTTTCAAGGTTGCAGTTCTTACAATAGTGCAGAAAATCGATAATATATATATATATATATATATATATATATAAAGCAAGATGTTTGTGTGTGTGTCTGTTTATCTGCCTGTATGTCTGTATTTTTCTTCAGCCCTTTTATTTTAGTTTTTGCTTCGGGTTTGGCTCTAAGTAGGGATTATTGTTGTTCTTAGTCTCTGCCATGATACCATTTACTCAGAGGACTTATTTAGCCTTCAAATTTCAGTTTACGACGAAAAAAACTTATTTGATATCGATACCAGGAAATTAAAATTTGACTTACATCCATTCATTTTTCTTTCAGTTTCACTTTAACTGGAAAAAAAAACTATTGCTTTTTAGTTTTTCGTGCCAACGTCCAAAGTGTCTGAGCTCCAGGACTATGGATTAGTTTTAAAGCTTTCATTACACCCCAGTAACGCCGGGCTATACTGTTAGCACGCTATAACAAGGTTTTGTCTTTCACTTGCTGAAAATACAATTTAGAAAGTCAGTAGATGATTGACAATTTAAGGCACAGATGAAGCCATGTTTCAAGAATAATTAAACTTTTCATAGAATAAGATATTCAGTAACTACAAATGCACCATCGCAATAAAACTATTCTATACTAAAAGTATTGTTTGATGAGAATGCCAGTTTGTCCGCAGAAATAATAGTGCATGCTGAGGATGATGATTTACACTATTTACGTTATTCGGACTATTTTTCTCATCTTTGTTGCCTTTTGTACGAAGATTCGGCCGAAAATCGGCGTACAAAAGGCAACATAAATGAGGACATTTGTCTGAATAATGTAACCCTAATAGATTTGATAAAATCTATTAGGGTTATGATTAAGAAAGGAATATGTATTTTCATGGCAACTGCTTTGATAAGCATTTCTTTTTCCTGGTCACCCGTTCATGTGAATTTAAACGTGCTACTAGATTGGAATTTAGGTCCTACCCTTTAACTGTTTAAATAGTTAAATGCCGTCACGACTTCTACTGTAACAGTTTCTTTCCTCGTACTTCCCGCCTGTGGAACTCCCTTGCATTTTTTTTTTTTTTTTTGGTTTAGTCATTTAAATGCCACTTCAATTGCCGTACTCATTCTTTTTAAATCCTATTCATTTTCTATCTTTTATTCAATACGTCATTTACCCAGTCTTTTCTCTCACTGTAGCCCTCTACAAACTATTGGCGATCCCGTCTTGCTTGTGATGAAAATATTTTTTTAAATTATGAAATTTTACTAGGAATCGCACGGATTAAGAAAATAGCAGGAACTCCAAACTGTATTTACTAGCCTTCCCACGTAGGCTGGATGTGACACATGGTCATTTTATAGTGGGTATTCCCGGCCATATAGCCGGGCCAAAAAATGTCTGTCTATTTTTGCCGGGTCGTGGTTCTATCCTTCCGCGGAACCACGACTGGGTTATTGCTCTCTGCTCGGAAGCAGAGAGCGCCCTCTACCCGAAGGCAGAGAGCTGACAGTGTCGCAGTTGCAGAGGCAAATGCCAACTGACATTGCCGCCGACAACTTACTTGTGACATACTAAGTAAGCTTTTCATCAAAACATAGGTTTTTCTTTTCGAAACGATTGTTTGAGTATCTTCTAGATATAATCGAAGATGAAGTTGTACATAAAGGTTTTGGAAAATTTGATATTCACATAACAGATTAAGAGCAAAAGGTAAAGCATTGCATAACCTGCCTAGGGAGCTGTGTAAATGGAAATATATAATAATGATAATAATAATGTTGTGGGTTCTCCACTTTTTTACATGATAATGGACTCGACTTGAATATACATATACTCTGGCCATAGTGAGATACGTGATTTACCGTAAGAGTCCCACGGATACCGTCAGATACAGATGTTTCACGGAGAATACAGCGTAAGTAGTTCATAGTAGCTCTGAGCTCCGCTCAGTCAGAAGATTACTACGCAGTACCCATCAGCTTCCGACGTGGACATACTAATTCTACCACGGCTTCACTTCAGAGACTTATATATATATTTCTTACTGATCGTATTCCTGGATTACTAACGTGTGTTCAAGTTTGTATCTTTGCGTTTAATATACTTATTTTTCTATCTCAAATATTTGGTTTGTTGTTCAATATTTTGTGCGGTTCCCAATCCCGGGATCCACAAAAAATAATAATCTTATATAGGTTTTAATCCTAATTCTTTACACGTTTTCTTTCTCCAAACTTTCTCTACAATTTCTGCCATGCGTGTTTTAACATTAGTCGCATGAATTGCCAGTGAATATATGGTGATACCGAGCAAAAGCGATGGACCGGATGTTTGTGCTTTCACGACCAAAAAGCAAATGACCAAAAGTCGTCGTTGCTCTGCGCAAATGTTCCGGTTGAAAACTAAAAATTAATTAAAAATTAAATTTCCAGTTCGCGAGCCTACGCGAATTTTATTTATCAGCCAATGGGAAGCCCAGAACTAATTAGAAGTGTGAAATCTCAAATGAGCTGCTGTGATCCAAAAAGAAGATATAAAAAGCGGATATAGAAAGCATCGACAGGCAGACCGACTCGAGAAGAGAGTAATTAGTATCTCCCTTGACCAAAGTCAAGCGGCTTACTACGCCTCCCTTACCTCTTTCCTTCTTCTCTGCCTCAAAAACTACTTACTAACCTAAGGAGCGATTACATCAAAGACATTCCTTACTTACACGCTCCCAAATTCCTAAGCATTAATTCTCTTTCCGCATTTTATTGCCATGAACATTTTAACGTCCGTTGGACCTACACTTCATGTATTACTTCAATTGTAAAACATTAATTGATATGTGTTATATATAAAATGTTATCTTTCAACTCAATTTGCTTTCCTTGGTTTATAACATTTCTTTAAGACTTATAGTGGGCTATCTACAACAAGGCCAAATTCCGTTAACCTGCAACAGTATACGACTACCCCTCACTAGAACGGACTCCCCACTACTAACAGAAAAGAATAGATAAGCAACCCACTATAAATATTAGCAGTAACTAGAAACATTATTGGATTTGCATTGTGGTGCAGTGGATATCGGCTTAGAACGTGAAATCGGAGAGCCGTGTTCGAAAACCAGTTGAATTCGTTGCATTCCCTTACGTGCAAATGTCCTTTGGAAAGGTATTAATCTGCCTCTTCTATCCAGATATAGGTAAAATAATAAGACAGATTGGGTTTTGTAGACTTGGTTGTCTGCCAGTCTACGACAGAAAGTAATGGAAACTTCCTGTGGAAAATCTGCCCAGTCAATTATGCCTCTTTCTAGACATGATCGCCTAAGCGTGTATTATGTATGACACTTAACTGACTGACAAACAGTATTGCCCTATGACAGACTAGGTAAGATTTTATTCAAAAGACAAATATCTACATAATGAGGAAAGAAGGCTAGACAAAACTGATACACACAGGACTGATTGAAGGCAAGAAAAACAGAGAAAAATTTACCTCAGGAGTTTGCGTGAATGGACAGATGTTAGAAAATATAATAAAAATAGAAAATTTATTAGGAGCGACAAAGGACAGAAAATTATGGCGAGCTATGATCGCCAACGTACTGAAAAGACATAGCAGATAGAAGAAGAAGAGGAATGTCCTATCGGTTTTTACCCTGATTTTTTTTTTTTCTTGAAACTTTCTCGGCAATGTTGGCCATCCCATAATTATCCCCAAACAACTCGTTTCTCTTTCCTTTCAATTGCCCTCACCCAATCTCGTCTCGTACACTGCATCTGTCTCTTCCCCACACACTTTTTTTTTTCATCCGTAACCTCTGAATGCTTCTTTTCACTCCTACGTCACTATCACCACTCGGCCGACTTTTCAATATTTCTACTTTCTAGTCGAGATCCGTTCCAAGCAGCTTCGCCAGCGAAAGCATTTATTGTGCTCACTTCGTTCATATCTCGCGTTATCTCGCTTATTCCCGTTGCCGGCGCCACGTGACCTGCGAACTGTTGTCGGGGTCGCGATGCAGGGACCAAAGATCATTGCAGCGGATATTAATCTTGTATGAATACTGCTAATCAGCCATCTTATTGTGCTGAACATCGCAGCCTCAAGTTGTTGTCGATGGACGAAAGGAATTTCCTCTTTGTTCAAGAGTCCTACATGGGAATTGACTGTGGCCTCCTGTGAGCTTCAATATACGCAGCATATATATATATATATATATATATATATATATACATATATATATATATATATATATATGTGTGTGTGTGTGTGTGTGTGTGTGTGTGTGTGTGCACGTATGCATGTACCTATAAACACATTCACGGATGTATATGAGGCTGTGTGAAAAACTAGGTGAGACTCTTCATAAATGTGGCTAGGGGTGAGTGGTTCACGGTAATATTGTAAGGCAGGTGATTATATACACGCAAAGGCACTCACACTCACACATACACAAACTCACATACACACACATATAAACAATGTAGCAGCATAAATTAACGCCCTTTTCATTCATTAACTTTTATTGAACAAAAATTACATTTGAGTAGTTAAAGAAAATTAAATAACTGTTCTTCTTCTTCTTCTATGTGCCCTGTCCCTTCAGGACGTAGGCGATCATGGATCTCCACGTCTCCCTATCCCTTGTGGCTCTTAGTATGTTTGCTCCTGTTGCTCCTGGCAACCCCCGTTCCGTCATCCACCTGATCAGACTCTGCAGATATGTTATCCGCTGCCTTACTCTGTCTCTCCTTCCTTACCACATCTAAAAGACATGACTGCTTAACAGGTACGAAACGGGCTCCATATAAAATACACCCAGGTTTGTGTGTAACTGTGTGTGTAAAACTGGGTAATATTGTAGGCATGAAATTATGAATACACACACACACACACACACACACACACGCACACGCACACGCACACACATATTTATGCAGAAAATGTAAGTTCTCTTCTATCTATTACTTTTTACTGAATAAATTCGCATTTGAGTTGTTGAGTAAAATATATAAGTATGAGTGTACACTTGCCGTCAAAAAATGGCTAGAAAATATTTATATTGATATGACGTCTAAAATGAGGCAACATATATATTAATGCCAGTCAGTGAGTTAAGTGCCATGCACAATACACGCTTGAGCGATCATGTCTCGAAAGAGACATGACTGACTGGGCAGAAGATTATCCCGCAGTAGGTTGCCATTGCTTTCTGCGGTAGACTGGTTGCCGACCAAGGCTATAGAACCCAATCTGTCCTATTATTTAACCCATAACTGGAGGGAAGAGACGGATTAATACCTTTCCCAAGGGTATTTGCGCGTAAGTGAAGGCAATGAATTCAGCTGGAATTCGAACTCGGTTCCCAGATTTCTTGTTCGTAGCCGATATTCACAACGCACATCCTTAATATATATTAATGTACCTTCATGTAAAGCAGCTAACACACCTCTAGCACTCTCAAAATAGAATATTCTGTAGAACTGAATAGCTATGAAAATAAAGACTAATAACTGTAGAATTTCGGAGTGTTATTGACTTTCTGAAGAGATCGACTGCCTGTGTCAGTGGTTAATTTGTCGGTTATCCGTCTATGTTGGTAGGAGGTTGATACCTTCGGCGTGTCATTGACATTCTGAGAGGATCGACTGCGTGCGTCAGTCGTTCACTTTGATGGGCTCTCTACCTTTCCGCAGAGAGGAACCCAGATGATGCTCCGCCGTAAGGTAGTGTCACGTCTGGTGAAAAGCAGACGAATTTTTGTCTCAGTATTCCCACTTAAATGACATTCTGCCGCATCTATCTCAGGCACCACCTATGTAGGAAGGTTGTTCATACCTTCGGAGTTCCATTGACGAATAATATCGGACTATACTCTCTGCGATTCTAATGACTTAAACTTGTCGTTCTTCTAAAATTTTTGGTTCTGTCTTCAGGTGTTTGTTTTATTAGTATTAATATCCCTTAGTACGGATATTGTTCTATAGATACTCAGCAGACATCTTCTGGATATCTTCCTGACACCTCGACGATACAACATACCTACTAATGATTATCTTACATTAAGGCAAAAGAAAAAATGATATATATAACTACAGGTAAAGAGGACCCAAGGTTTTACGATTTTTAGTTCCCTGGCATATACTTTGTTTTTTAACAGTGCTTAATGCAATAAATATAATCATATAGTTATGAATTAAATGTGCATTGCGACAGGGAAAGCAAATAAAATTAGGTTAAAAGTATGTTGACACTTTGACCGATAGAGAGGAAAAAAAGAAAACAGAAAATGAAAAAAGAAAAAAGTAAGTATGTATTCCTCAAAAACTACTGGCCTAATTTCAAAGTGGATCTTTTTTCTGATTACTTAAAAAGAACTCACATATAAATTTTATATCTTCCTACATACATAAATGTCCAACCAATGTTTTTTTGTATTTACATGTAAATCATTTTCACAAACAACATCCAACATTGACTGATGACGAGATACTATCTCGAAGCATAGAAATTTCCGGGTCGCAATTTAATTCATAACTTGATTATCATATATATATACTAGCAGTATATCCCGGCGTTGCACTGGTGTAATGAAAGCTTTAAAACTAATCCATGGTCCCGAAGCTCAAACGCTTTGAACGTTGGCAGGAAAGACTAAAAAGTCAAAGCCAAACCGTAGATTGAAAGAAAAAAGAATGGGCTCAAGTCAAATTATGATTACCGGTATCGATGTCAAATACGTTTTCCATCACAAACTTAATTTTGAACGCTAATTAAATCCTTTGAGTAAATGGTATCATGGCTGAGACTAAGAACTACAATAATATCTACATTTTTTTTTAATCATTTCACCCCGAGCAAGGCAGAAATGCCACTGATGAACGGGGGGCTACATAACTGTAAAAGGATTAATTAGAAAATAGTGAGGAGTAGTACAAACTAGTTAGAAAGGAGCAATAGAAAGCTGAGAATGCAGGTGAGATGACAGATACATAGATGGAGAGAAAGGGAAGGATATACGGGGGTGGGGAGAGAGCTAGAGACCCGTGGTTAATAGATCAGTATTGACATTGCATTTAAATTTCTGGAGGTTGTATCCGTCAGGAAAGCAAGAATATGGGAGCGCGTTCCACAGGCGGGAAGTGCGAGAGAAGTAGCTGCAGGAGTAGAATTGTCATCTGCATTTGGCTAACCTAACTGTGAATGGATGGGACCCAGTTGCCAGTCTGGATGCCCGAGTAAACACCTGTTGAGGAGGCACCGGTGACTAAAGTTCGTCCGAGCAGAAGCCATGAAAGTATTTATAGAACAGCCAAAGGGAGGCCACATTTCGACGGTGGGGAATTTTCTGCAGTCGAACCGCCAGATCAGTACCTATCACATTACAGACTCTCCTTTTGAGCCTGTCGAGAACATTGAGGAGAACGGCAGGGGCGCCTGACCATAAATGGCAACAGTACTTCATGCACCCACGGATGGTTGACTTGTATATATGCAGGATGGATTCAGGCGGAAAAACATCCTGCATCGGCATAGTGACCCAACATTCTTAGCAGTAGATTTAGCTATGAACTCAATATAGTGGTTCCATTTGATGTCTGAGGAGAGGGTAAGGCCGAGGAGGCGTAGTGTGTTGCTCTCAGGGACAATAGCTTGGTCCATGCTTATGGGAGACAGGAGAGGTTGCCTGTGATGGTTGACAGACAACAGCTTGGTCTTAGACGCATTGAATTTGACAAGCCACTTCTTGCCCCAATTCACCATAGAGTATAGATCACGTTCAAGGTCAGCATCGAGATTATGTCTGTCCGCCACGACAGGTTTCTTACTGGTGCGGGAGTATATTGTGGTGTCGTCTGCGTAGATGCCTACTTGGGAACTGATTTCATCTGGGAGGTCGTTGATGAAAATAAGGAAGAGCGTCTGGTCCAGGATAGAGCCCTGTGGGACACCAGCATTCGTGCTGTAGGATGAAGAAGCATGCCCATTCAAAACGACCTTCATTTTGAGGTTATTTAAAAAGGATTCGATTAGGTCAAGCAGGCGACCGGTAATACCGTAACCCCGTAGTTTGCATAGGAGGCCAGACTGCCAAACTCTGTCAAAAGCCTTGGAGATGTCCAGAGTAACCGCGCGAGCCTCGTCAAACTCATGAAGGGCCTGGAGCAATTACTCCGTTATGGTTGTTAGCAAGTCGGCCATGGACCTGGCAAAGCGGAAGCCATATTGCCTGTCAGAGAAGAGTTTGTGGGCAGTAAGATGTTGGACTATTTCAGCATTGATTATGGCCTCGAACACTTTCCCGAATAAGGAAGCAGAAAGGCAGTAGTTAAACAGTTTGGAGAGGACAGGGAAAGTTCAGGAGCACACCTGCAAAAGCTGAATCAGAACCGAAGCAAAACTCAAAAAAGCGGCTAAAAACCTGAATTTGATCAAACACAACAGAATATCAAGTATCGATTTCCAATATCAGAGTCAAATAAATCATCCAAGGATAAACTAACCTAAGTAAGTCCATGAAGACTTATCGTTCGCATCGGGAGTAAAATTGGAGAAAATGAACCATATTGACGGCTGAATATCGGTTTTTGATCAAATTCGATAGAATATCGGGGGGTATTTATTTCCGATATCGGGAAAAAATGAGTCGTCTGAGAAGATCTACTTATATTTGAGACAAAAACCTATAGTTTTACCAAGTTCTGCAGCAAGAACCACGAAAACGGCTGAAATCCTGATCTTGATCAGATCTGATCGGATATCGGGTTATCAATTTCCTATATCAGTGGGAAATCAGAAAAAATACGTAGCCCATTACCGGACTGGACACTTAAAAAGATATTTGTGTGAAGTTTGGTGAGAATCAGATAAAAATTGTAGATTTGTATAAAGGACATACATACATACAGACAGAGAGACGCACACCTTAACATAATTGCCTTTTCAAAAAAGTCTACTTTCATCTACCGAGCGTCCATAGCTCAGAGGTAGAATCGCCAACTGACACCAGTTCGGTCGAGTTTTAATCCTAGGTTAAAAGCAGTCGAAATCTAACCGTACTGATGAGCTGTGATACAGCGAAACAGATCTGTCTGCGGATGACTATATATATATATATATATATATATATATATCCGAATGAATAAGGAAGGAAGAAAAATTAACAACGTCTGAAACGTTAATTTTAAACAGTGTTCGATATATAATATAGAGCTGTTATCGCAATGTCGAAGGCACACTTTGTTGTAGATAAAAAGAATTGTACATGTTCTGAAAAATAATTTATAATATATATATATATATAAAAATAAAAAAAGTATTCTTTTAAAAATATATTTTAATTTATTTTTTATATTCTGCCACACTTGTTTCTGCTCTCGTGATCTTCACTCGGCATAGAGCGATTGTTTTCACATATTAAAAAAAATGTGTGCCAAGTTTCGTTAAAATTCGTTGATTTCCGTAACATATTTACATTTGTTGACATTACGATACATTTCAAAGCAGATATGTTAGTTTACGATGGATCGAAAATTGTGTTATATAGGCTTGATAAAAACCTCGTCTAAACTGGAGGCTATTCCTGGTCGAGAGGTCTAAGACATTACCAGATCAAATGGTAGCTTCCCCTATCTAGATATGGGTCGCAGGTTCGAATCCTGCCGAATAGCACACATTTTCGTAATAAAATTTTATCGTAAATAATCAGGCCAATAGATATAAATGTATAATACTGTTTCATTAAAAAAAAAAACAGAACATCTACTTAAATACGAGTATCGATAAAAAATAATATTCAAACAATTCATTCCAAATTGTCTGTTGCTTATAACCAAGTTTCGTTAAAATTCGTTCATTTCCGTAATATATATACATATATATATGTATATGAATGAGATGACCTCTCCGAAAAAGGGCTATATTTCTCTTGTTAACTGTCTCTTGCCTATCCATGTCTATACTTTTTAACATTTCCGTTCATTTTCTTCTAAACATTTCAAGAAAAAAATTATTTTTTTAATTATCAAAAAATTATTTTTTCAACAAATAAGTAAATGATCAACCGGTTACTGGCAGGAACATGCGAATATTTAAGAATTTTTGTTTTTTATTTTCTATTAACTGTTTTGCATCAGTGTTCTTACATGGTAAGGATGGGCTGTTTGTGGCATACTTCATAGCATACAGGGATGTAGAAATATTTTCTACCATCTTGCTTGTAGGATAACGTATTTCAATTTAATTCATGATATCTATATTTTGGTACCTCAAAAGATTCACAATAAATGATCATAGATGAAAAAGAAAACAAAAAATGACTCAACCATTTTTAATGTGAAAAGCATTTTTTAATTATTAAATTACATTTTTTAATCCTTTTTAGAAACTTCAAAATTCTAGTTAGAAATTCCTTTTTTGGGTTGCTTAATGTTTATATTACTAATTATGTCAAGTTCTTAGAGAATTCAAATCATTAAAATTTATTGATCAAACAGGAGCCAGTCACACTTAGTGAAAATCTGCTGAATTGTAGAATTAAAAAAAATGCAATAAAACTAAAAAATAATATTTGATGAGAAAATTTCTTTCACTTCCCGCCTGTAGAACTCCCTTCCATATACTTGCTTTCCTAATGGCTACAACCTCCAGGAATTTAAATGCAATGTAAATAACCATCCGTCCGTGCATGGAGTACTGCTGCCATTTATGGTCAGGTGCCCCTGCCGTTCTCCTCAGTGTTCTTGACAAGCTCCAAAGGAGAGTCTGTAATGTGATAGGTACTGATCTGGCGACTCGACTGCAGCCACTTCCCCATCGTCGAAATGTGGCCTCCCTTTGTCTGTTCTATAAATACTTTCATGGCTTCTGCTCGGACGAGCTTAAGTCACTGATGCCTCCTCAACAGGTGTTTACCCGTGCAATCAGACTGGCAACTGGGTCCCACCCATTGACAGTCAGGTTAGCCAAATGCAGACGACAATTCTATTCCTGCAGCTTCCTCTCTCGCACTTCCCGCCTGTGGAACTCGCTCCCGTATTCTTGCTTTCCTGACGGCTACAACCTCCAGAAATTTAAATGCAAAGTCAATACTCATCTACTAACCACTGGACTCTAGCACTCTCCCCACCCCTGTATAACCTTCCCTTTTATCTCCACCTATGTATCTGTCATCGCACCTGCTTTCTATTGTTCCTTTCTAACTAGTTTGTACTCCTCACTCTTTTCTAATTAATCTTTTTACATTTATGTAACCCCCTGCACATCAGTGGCGTTTCCGCCTTGCTCGGGGTGAAATGATTAAAAAAAATATATCCATCTCTTATTCACTTGACTCCAGTTCTTTCTACATTACCCTTTATATCTTCTTTTCCTTTCTCTCTACCTTCGCAACTGTCTTCATACCTGTGTTCCCATCCTTCTCTTGTCCTTTCTCTGACACCTCCTGTAACTGGTTTGTCTTTCTCTTTTCTCTCATCTTGTTTAATCTTTTACTCTTATGTGGCGTAGCCTTGCTTGGGGTGGAATGTTTAAAAAAAAAATTTCCAGTGACGTGATAAAGTATTATCTTTCTGGACATTTTCTCGCAATGAATTCACTGACATTACTATTCGCTTTTCGCCTAGGTTTGTTTAATAGTTCTTCGGTTTTACTTGCTAGAATCTCACAGTGTTGAAGGACATAAGTCATCCCAGTAGGGATTCGAACACGTTTCTACAACTTCGTTCTTGCAGTTCCCTTTCTCGCGAATAACCATTCATAGCGGTCCTCAACTTTACGACTTCACATATGGTAGTGGTAATAATTGCCGTTTTCTTACAAGAAAACCTTTGACATTCATTAGTCATCCTGCACCCACTGTTAACCCTGGAACACTGACCATCAATTAGAGTTACAACACTACTAACCATGAGTATATCATACCCGATTTTGAAAATATCAAAAAAAATCAAGAAAAAAAATATTTATTTGGAATATTTTATATGCAGGCATTTCAAAATTTGTACTGTGAGTTAACATTATTAGCAACTGAAAAACATATTATTTTGGTAAAAAAAATCAGGTACTGAAAATGTAATTAAATTTTAATTAAAATAGCGTCATTTGCGCTGGGTACTATATATTATATATAAATGTGCGTTGTGGTACAATAGATATCGACTCGGAACCAAAAATTGGGGAGCCGAGTTCGAATTCCAGTTAAATTCTTTACATTCACTTACGCACAATTACCCTTAGGAAAGGTATTAATCCGTCTCTTCCCTCCAGTTATGAGTAAAATAAGAGGACAGATTGGATTCTATAGCCTTGGATGGCAACCAGTCTACCGCAGAAAGCAATGGCAACCTTCTGCGGGATAATCTTCTGCCAAGTCAGTCATGTCTCTTTCGAGACATGATCGCCCAAGCGTGTATAACATATGGCACTTAACTCAAAAGCTGTATAGCTACAAGGTCTACATATTTATTTCACAACTGATATAGCAGACATGGAAAGGAAAATACAGAACTTCCTACAGAAGATAGCAAAGAGAAAAGAGAAAAAAGGACTTACCATAAACTTCAATGAAACTGAAAGCATGGTAATCATTAAAAAGAGGATCCCAAAGTGCCAACGACATGTCGAGGATACTACGAGGGTCATTCAATAAATGAGGTGAATTTTTCGGTATAAGGAATTCTAATACAGATAGAAGCTTACTTGTTTAATTTTTTGCGTTATTTCTTTTTAAATTGTTTTGCAGATTGAAGAAAAATTGCGAGTTTTGAAGATTAACAAAGATGGCCGACCAAGAAGCATGCTCAAAGATTGAACAGGTTAGTTATCAAGTTTTTAGTTTCTGAAGGGTGCAAACCAGTTGAAATTTATAGGGGAATGTCAACTGTGTATGATGCCACATGTTTCAGCCAAAAAACTATCTACAAATGGGTTAGATTGTTTGAAGAAGGATAGAGCCATGTTGAGGATGAAGACAGGCCTGGGAGGCCTACAGAAGTGAGGTCTACTGAGGTGATCGAATCAATGACTTCATTCAGTCTGACAGAAGGGTGACAGTGGACGACATTGCAAAGACTTTGAGCCTGTTGGGACAGCACACAAAATTTTCCATGATGACCTTACCTACGCGAAGGTCCGCTCACACAGCAGCCCAAACGGTGCAGACCATCAACGAGTAGGGCTGGGCTGCGAACTGCTCCCTCGTCTCCCTTACAGCCCAGACCTGGCACCTTCAGACTATCATCTGTTTGGTCTCTTGAAAGCGTTCACAATAGGCTTGTAGTTTGAAAGTGAGGATGAAGTCAAAAGTTCTGTGTGCGATTGGCTGAGATATCAGTCCAAAGATTTTTACACTGAGGGAATATGTAAGCTTGTGCACAGATGGGAAAAATGTGTGACACTGTTGGGAGACTAGGTTTAAAAAATAAGTAAGCTTCTATCTGTATTAGAAGTCCATGCATCGAAAAGTTCACCTTATTTATTGAATGACACTCGTAAAATCAAACAGCTGAAGAGATTTAAATGCCTGGTAAACCTTCTGACAGCGAACGGAACGTGCGACGCTGAGATCCGAAGATAAAGGAGAGACGCGAATCAACAGAAATATGGTTCTACAGAAGGATGCTGAGGATACCATGGCCTGATCATGTGAGCAATGCAAATGTTTTGGAGAGGATGCAAACGAAACAAAATTTATATCTAATATCAGGAATAGACGGCTGAAGTTTCTGAGATGCGTAATGACGAAGGAGGGTTTGGAAAATCTAATACTCAGAGGACAGATAGAGGGAAAATGAGACAGGGGAAATCAGCGGGAAACATACTTGATGTGCTTGAGCAAGATAATAGCGTAGCAGAATTTGGGGGAGATACCAAAAGGCAAGCTGCTGAGAGCGACAAGAGAGAGGGCCGAGTGGAGGTCCATGATCGCCTATGCCCTGAAGGGATCATCGCACATAAAAATGTTGGATGCCGTCACACCATCTTTTCCACCTTTGCATCCTACTATCTCTGGCTCAGCCTCTTCTCTGTACAATTTCATTTGATCCCATACTAAATTTGTTATAAATGTTCTATAGGCTGAGGTATCAAAAATGTTTAGTATTTAGTAATTTGAAATGTTTATTATTTATCTATTTGAAATGTTTAGTATTTACTAATTTGAAGTGTTGATTATTTACTAATTTTTTAAATGTTTAGATTTTACGAATTTGATTTTTTTAGTATTAACTAATTTGAAACATTTAGTATTTACTTATTTGAAGTGTTTATTATTTACTAATTTGAAATGTTTAGTATTTACTAATTTGAAGAGTTTAGTGTGTATTAATTTTGCGTGATTAATATTTGCTAATTCCACAACCCGAACATATCTTGACCAAATGCATCTTGCCACCTCCTCTGTGCTTATCTGTTTATCGATATCAGAAAGCGAATCCACGCTTTTGGGAAGTTCGCATTTTGATCTATGTCTCTAGTTAAACGATACGAACTAGATTTGATATAAATCACTGTTATGAGATGATGGCCAAGATCACCTTTTGCAGGACGGCTAGACCGAGATCATGACCAAAGAGATAACAGCCCTGAAGCTAATAACAAACTTTGGAACGTCTACAAACCATAAAACAAATACAATTTTATTGAATTTCATAGCACATATATTAAGAAAATGAAGACATCCCTCTTCGTATATTGGGATGGGCCATTTTAATTTTAAGATACGGGATTCATATTAGAATTTATTCGTCTTTCACTCGCTCTCTCTCTCTCTCTCTCTCTCTCTCTCTACTGTACGAAGATAAACAAATTCATTATATCTATTGCGCTATGTCCTCTTCAAGATGTAAGCGGTGATGGCTCTACACTATGTCCTGTTTGTTGCTGCTGCGTTTTATAAATTGTACTATAACATTTTCCAAGTTCTATCAACAATATGTAGTTTAATAATAGTTTAATCACAGTTTACTCTGCCTCGCTGTCTTGTGGGGATTTGCAAATTGACGTTCGAAAGTACAGAACACTCAGTTGTAATTAAATGAGCAAGACAAGCTTGCTAACCATTGCACTACGTCAAAATGACCAAATTATTTTCTATGTATAGCTTGGATGCGGTACAAGGGTGAAAGCATAGAGCACTCAGGGGAATACGAATTCACTACGTCAGTTATGTGCCTTACGTGATACCCGGTTGTACGATCATGTTTCGAAAGAGACATGATCGACTTGAAGAAGATTTTCCCGTGCAGGCTGCTATTACTTTCTGTAGTAGACAGTTTGCCAACCAAAACTATAGAACCCAAGCTCTCCCGCTGTTTAAATTTTTTTATCCAGTTTGGTCAGTTAAGTGCCATACATGATAGACGATTAGGCAATCATATACCATTCGATCAATAATTTACTAGCCAGATGATTTTCACTCGGTAGATTTTCACTTTGTCTGCGGTAGGCTGGTTGCCAACCAAGGCTATAGAACCCAACCTGTCACGTTCAAACCTTGATAGTGTCCGAAAACTTACCCTCTCCTTTGATCTCAAGTGGAACCACTACATTGAGTCAATAGCGAAATAAGGTTGGGTCACTGTGTCTGACCAGGAAGTTTTTCCCACCTGAAAACATCCTGAAAACATACAAATCAACCATTCTTCCGTGCATGGAGTACTGCTGCCATATATGATCAGGTACATCCGCTGTTCATCTCCGTGTTCTTCACAGGCTTCAAAGGAGAATCAGTAATGTGATAGGTACCGACTTGGCGGCTCGACTTCAACCACTTTCCCACCGACGAGATGTGGCTTCCATTTGTGTGTTCTGTAAATATTTCCATGGCTTCTGTTCCAACGAGCTTGAGTCACTGGTGCCTCCGCAGCAGGTGTTTACTCGTGCAACCAGACTGGCAGCTGAGTCTCACCCATTCACAGTTCGATCAACCAACTGCAGACGACAATTCTACTCCTTCAGCTTCTTTTTTCGCACTTCTCGCCTGTGGAACTCGCTTCCTGACCACTACAACCTCCAGGAATTTAAATGCAAGGTCAGTTCTCATCTCTTAACTACTTGACTCTCCTTCTCTCCAGACTGTCCTGTAGATCCATTTACTTTCTCTCACCTTCGCAACTGTCATCACACCTGTATTCCCATCCTTCTCTTGCTCCTTTCTAACTGGTTCGTCCTTCTCCTCATTCTCCTTAAATCCTTTTACTCTTATGTAGCCCCCTGCACATCAGTGGCATTCCCACCTTACTTGGGGTGATATGATTAAATAAAAAAGGTTTCAAATTCATTGTCAAAGTCACTTGAGAAAGAACATTTGTCATGTGATAACACCATTTCCATATTATTAATGTCTCAATCCTGTCGCCTCTCTGTTGTTATTTTTTATGCAGATGTTCGAACATTTTGTGACTAAGTTCCACTACGTCTTGTGCACACCCCAGTATTCAAATTGCAAATCGGAATTTCGACTCAGCTTTTTTTTCTAAGTGCCGATTCTTTTAGAAGAGATTCTAACGTGGATGCTTTCCTAGAATTTTAACATCTTCATACCAAGGTACAATCCTCTAAATCGACATATGCTTCACTTTATATCCATACCACGCATATCATACTGTAAAACACTACATTGTGAGGACATTTTATGGTTTTAATTGTAATTTGAATACTGTAACTGCTACACAGGATGTGCGTTGTTGTGCAGTGGATATCGACTCGGAACAACAAATCGGGGAGTCGTGTTCGAATACCAGTTGAATATCTTACATTCACTTACGCACAAATACCCTTGGGAAAGGTATTAATCCGTCTCTTCCCTATGGGTTAAATAATAGGACAAATTTGGTTCTAGTCTGTGGTAGTTCTATAGCCTTGGTCGGCAACCAGTCTACCGCAGAAAGCAATGGCAACATACTGCGGGATCATCTGCCCAGTCAGTCATGTCTCTTTCGAGATATGATCGCCCAAAAGCGTGTATCCCGTATGGCACTTAACTGACTGCTAACTGCTACACAGAATTGGTATGACTATTTTAACAAAGAGTGTTTTCTTCGGTAATTTGCCTGCCTCTTTTACAAACTAGAGGGATTACAGCTCTCTCCTGTCTTTTCTTGTTTAACCAATTATTAAACATTTGCAATTCCGCTTTGTTCAGGTTGAATTATCTATTCATGGTTAACAAGCAAATCTATTTTATTAACTTATTTATTTAATTTATAATATAATTGTTGTGTCGTGGCTGGTACCATGAAATCCGATCGCCCGGATGTATAAAGGACAATGTGCGTTTAGCACGGTGGTTGTCACTATCACGGACTTTGGGAAGTAACACCTACTACTGCGAGAGAGTGTAAATATTGTATACACATCTTGGTTGTACCACTCTGTTAATAAAGTAGTTTATCTACTTTTCTCTGTGTATCTCTTCATTCCACGATACAACAATAATATAAGATAATATAAATAAGAATAATAAATATAATAAACATTATAATCATATGAACAATAATAATTAATATAACATAATTTAACATAGCATAATATAAAATAATCTAATGATAATAAATATATGATAGTATACCATAATATAATATAATCTAAATAAATCACCCACATCTATTGAACAGGATGTAGAGGCTCATCCCTTGTTCCCTTTCTAGGATGGGTTTCCGGCTTTCTCTTTTCCAATCTTTTCACTCTTTTCTTTCTTTTGTTTTTTTCCTCAATTGGAGTAGATAAACTAAACTATCGCCCAGTTCACACTCCACCCACATCTATTGAACAGGTTAAGAGGCTCATCCCCTGTTCCCTGTTTAGGATGTGGTTTTCGGCTTTCTCTTTTCCAATCTTTTCACTCTTTTCTTTCTTTTCTTTCTTTCCTCAATTGGAGTAGATAGACTGAACTATCGCCCGGTTCACACTCCACCCACGTCTATTGAACAGGTGTAGAGGCTCATCCCTTGTTCCCTGGTTAGGATGTGGTTCCCGGCTTTCTCTTTTCCAATCTTTTCATTCTTACGTAGCCACCTGCGCTTCAGTGGCATTACCGCCTTGCTTGGGGTGATATGATTAAAAAAATAAAAATTAAAAAAATGAGAGGAATAATAAGCATTATAATTATATACAGAATAATAATAAATATAAAATAACTTAACATAGCGTTCTGTCAGTCAGTCAGTCTTTTTCTTTCTTTTTTTTCTTTGCCGGCTGTATTTTAGTTACCTTCGTGTATAGGTCACGCTGGCTATTTAATTGACCCTCCCATGCCCCTCCAATCTCTGGCCAAAAAGTTAAAAAATTATTTTTTTCAACTCACTGGCAGAAACAATGTGTGTTTTGGGATGGAATCAACTGTCTTGAATATTGTTAAAAGTAAGCCATTTTTTGTTCGTATTTGCCTAAAGTTTGCTTAATTTTAAACTTTTCATGCCTAATTGAAGGATTGTTTTGTTTTTAGAAGAAATTTCTTTGACTGGATTAAAACTTAGCAAATCATCATTTTTTTTTTTTAATTGGAGTAGATAGGCCACACTATCGCCCGGTTCACAATCCACCGACGTCTGTTGAACAGGTGAAGAGGCTCATCCCTTGTTCCCTGTTTAGGATGTGGTTTCCAGCTTTCTCTTTTCCAATCTTTTCACTCTTTTCTTTTTCAATTAGAGTAGATAGACTAAACTATCGCCCGGTTCACACTCTACCCACGTCTATGATTGAAATATATATATATATATATATATATATATATATATATATATAGATTGATATATATATATATATATATATATAGATAGATAGATAGATAGATAGATCAAAAGATGCTTAGATAAGTAAATAAAGATATAGATATAGATATACATAAATAAGCATAAATACATAGGAACAAGCTCAGATATGTATATATATATATATATATATATATATATATATATAGATAGATAGATAGATAGATAAATAGATAGATAGATAGATAGATAGATAGATAGATAGACAGACATCAATAAATAGAGAGATAGAGAGAAAGAGACAGAGAGATTAATAAGAGAGAGATAGAGAGAGAGGGAGGAAGAGAGATTTATAAATAGATATGTACGGACAGATCTATATATAGATAGATAAATAGATACAAATGAAGAGACTGATAAGTAAAGTCTGCCTTCTTCTACCGAATGCCCATAGCCCAGAGGTAGAATCGCCGACTGACGCCAATTCGGTCGGGTTTCAATCCTGGGTTAAAAGCAATCGGAGTCTAACCGTACTGATGAGCTGTGATACAGCGAAACAGATATGTCTGAGGATGACTATAGATAGATAGATAGACGGATAGATAGATAGACGGATATAAAAGGTTTACATAAATAGATTTATATAGATATATATGAACAAGCATAGATAGATAGATAGATAGATAGATAGATAGATAGATAGAGAGATAGATACTGGATAAGACGTGTTATCAACTGAATCTCGCTGGCAACGAAGAATATATTTATAAATCTGATGCGAAGCCGTCGACTGTATATCTTATCAGCAAAATGTCCCTCCATTCTTATGAAGGAAATTATGGGGTAAATTCTCAGCGGCGTTGTTCGCAGGCAAATCTCCGAAGCGGGAAAAATGGGTTGAGGGTGTAGCGTCAAAGGCGAGAAAAGGACATAATTTAAGCTTAAATGGAAACTATGGCAGATTCTTCGTTTAGCCACTTTCATTAATTGACACTCCTATATTCATGTGACTAAATTTATAAGGACCGTTCTTCTCAATTATCGAACAAGTCCCCTCCGAGCACAGCGAAATGACCGCAAATTTATTAATCGAGATATCTAGAGTCAGCAAAGCAAAATAGCCCTGTTTTATTTCACGGAGGAAATATGTCTTATATGCTACAAAAGCATAATGTATTATTCCATATTTTTCATTAATGAATTTGTTTTTAATTGGAGTAGATAGACCAATCTATCGCCCGGTTTACACTCCACCGATGTCTGTTGAACAGGTGAAGAGGCTCATCCCTTGTTCCGTGATTAGGATGTGGTTTCCGGCTTTCTCTTTTTCAATCTTTTCACTCTTTTCTTTTTTCTTTTTCAATTGGAGTAGATAGACTAAACTATCACCCGGTTAACACTCCACCCACGTCTATTGAAGAGGTAAAGAGACTCATCCCTTGTTCCCTTTCTAGGATGTGGTTTCTGGCTTTCCTTTTTCTAATCTTTTCACTCTTTTCATTCTTTTGTTTTTTTCCTCAATTGTAGTAGATAGACTAAACTATCGCCCAGTTCACACTCCACCCACGTCTATTGAAGAGGTAAAGAGGCTCATCCCTTGTTCCCTGTTTAGGATGTGGTTTCCGGCTTTCTCTTTTCCAATCTCTTTACTCTTTTCTTTTTTAATTTGAGTAGATAGACTAAACTATCGCCCGGTTCACACTCCGCCAACGTCTATTGAACAGATGAACAGACTCATCCCTTGTTCCCTTTCTAGGATGTGGTTTCCGGCTTTCTGTTTTTCACTTTTACGTAGCCCCCTGCGCATCAGTGGCGTTACCGCCTTGCTCAGGGTGATACGATTAAAAAAAACGTATAAGGTTTTTTATATTTATTACTTGCATCATAGCCCGGCGTTGCCCGTGCAACTCAGAACAATATTAATTTCTTCAGCAGATGAAACAAATGCGTTGAAATTCGCTGTAGACACTTAAAATATAATCTCTATAAATAAAAGGCAATCTGTGAGTTTGTGTATGAATGTTCCTTATGCACGGCTACATTTTAGAATATTTCTTTTGTTTCAAAATTACAGGGAAATTTATTCACATTTTTTTGTTGACCAAATAAATTTTTAAAACGTCGGAATAAAAAATTAAATCTAAAGGCTCATTCCTTTTTTTTTTTTTTTTAGTCGCGTTTGACACATGCGATTTGATTTTCTACAAAAGCATAATGTATTATTCCATATTTTTCATTAATGAATTTCGGCGACATTTTTTTTTTTACTGTATATTTTTGAAAAGACAATTTTGAAGGTTTATGCATATAGTCAAAATGAATCGGAATTAAGAAAATAATTGCAACATTAAAAACCTTAATTTAAAAGTGTGCTCAATATAAAAATAGAGCAATGAATATTTATTATTAATTATTACATTAGAACATTTACAAACTGCAAGCCATTACAAAATTTTACATTTTCTTTTAGCATTGAAAGAACAATGATGGTAATAAACGTTCTTTCTCGGATAACTTCTTTAAACTTAAGGAGAAAATTTCGAAAGTATTCCTGTTTATTTGGGACTAGCAGTATTGCACAACGAATGCACAACCGTTTTTATTATAATAGAGAGTATATATAAATATATATATATCTGTATACTAACAGTATAGCTCGGCGTTGCTCGAGTATAATGAAAGCTTTAAAAATAATACATGGTACTGGAGCTTATACTCTTTGAATGCTGGCACGAAAGAATAAAAAGCAATAGTTGTTTCCAGTTAAAGCGAAACCGTAGACTGAAAGAAAAATGAATGGATGTAAGTCAAATTTTGATTTCCTGGTATCGATATCAATGAGGTTTTTTTCGTCGGAAACTGAATTTTGAATGCTAAATAAATCCTCTGAGTAAATGGTATCATGGCTGAAACGAAGAACTACAATTATAGCTATTTAGAGCCAAAAGCAAAGCAAGAACTAAAATAAAAGGGCTGAAAAAAATACAGACATACAGACAGATAAACAGACACCCACACAAACATATTGTCTTATATATATATATATATATATATATATATATATATATATATATATATTATCGATTTTCTACACTATTGTAAGATCTGCAAACTTAAAACTTCTGATTATCGTTTCTTGTGTCTTTGTCTATGAGTGTATCAAATTTGATTAAAATCGGACCACTCCTTCTATAACACGATTTTTTCGATTATCGATTTTCGATATTTATCGGGGTTACCTCGACACAAAACCTATCTAAGAACACTCGCAATACTTATTGTACAACTGTGTAAATTTTCAAGAAAATCGGTTCAGCCGTTCCGCAGTATATAGGTAACGGACACACACACACACACACACACACACACACACACACACACACACAGACACACACACACAAAGTTCCATTTATAAATAAGTTTAGATACGATTATCTTTCAATGAATTGTCAAAATTAACTTTATCCACGTTCAAATTTATATTAATGATAAGAATGCCCAACCTTATATGAAAGAAAATTATCTAAATGAATAAATAATGAAGAAAATAATTGCATCGTCCAAAACTTTTATTACCATCATTATTAACTACCTGATAAAATGCTGTTCTTTCAATGTCGAAACAAATTGTACAATTTTGTAGTAGTTTGTACATGTTTTAAAGTAATAATTAATAATGATATATATATATATATATATGTGTGTGTGTGTGTATGTGTGTGTGTGTGAAATGGTTACATACATATATATATATATATATATATATATATATATATATATATATGCAATTTGTTATATATATTCTTTTGGTCTTGCAAGTCACTCCCATTGAGCAAAAATATTTTAACACCTACTTGCAAAATCTGCTTTCGACTTCTTCTTTAAGCACATGGTCAATCCATTTTCTATTTGGAAAAACCAGGATTTCACACGTCATTGTGAATGTTTGTAAAAGTGAAGAAGAATGTTGATTTTTATTCTCAATTTCTTACCCGCTACAGAACAATGTCTCATCAGTTAGTTAATAATGTGGGTAATAAAATGTTTTCTCGTATGAGATCGTCAGTCTTAAGAACACACTTTTGAAAGTATTCCTGTTTCTTTCGGATATGAATATTCTTTCAAAGAAATGTCAAAATTAACTTTATCTCTGTTCAAATCTCGCTTTTTCTCAGACAATCCTCTTGAGATCTTTTTGGTACTCGTTAATGAATGACAACCTATTCTCTTCTATGTTTGTTCATTTAGAATAGAAATGTCGCTTCCAGTATCCAAAAAATAACTTCACTGTATGACCATTTATTTTCGTATTTACGGTTTTCCTTTTTATCAGCCTTTTCAACTTCGTTCTTGGATAAAACATTTACTTTTCATTTAAGTTCTTGCTTCCTTCTTTTCTGTTTATACCAACAGTAAGACCTTTTCTTGCCGACATAGTCACATTCGAAGCAAACCTTATCCTTAAAAAAATCCTTTCTTAAATGTGATCCCCCTACAGGCATCACACTGGAATATTTTGCAAATTTCGGTTGTTTTATCGCTTAAACTCGAGATATTTTCATTTCTTCGATCCGCATATTCTCTCTTTATACATTTATCAGCCCCTGGAATTCCTCAGCCACCGTCTGTAGCGCAATTTGAGGGTCATGCTCCATAATTATCAGAATTTTTTGATCTGATGTTTTTTTCTTTCGCCACTGTAATTTCCTGGTAAAAAATGAAACATTAAAATATGCCACCTGAAATGTCGCCTAATTTAAACAATTTACATTGTGAATTTACATTGACTGCATAAGTCACAAAGTGTTCGTTCTCCTGTTTTACAATATTTAAACACTTATATCGAGTAGGGAACAAATTGACTCTTTCGTCGAACATTCCTGACAAAATATTTATTGTCTTTTCGAACGAGATTTCTTCTGGATTTTTAGGTAAAATTATGTTCGTGTATTAAGTAATTCCCTCTGTACATATTTTTTTGTGCTAACAGCATAATTTTCTTCTCCTCAGACCTTTTCATAAAAAATTGTTTCATACCTACCAAAAATAGGCAGGGAAAGGTACTCCATTGTCTGGATCATATTTGAATTCTGATAGCAAATTCGATATTCCTTCATGGGAAAAATCTCTAACCCCGTTATTCTGTTTTTTTTCGATACTATAGTTTTTCACTCCCGTTTGTTTGTTTTTTTGTTTTTTTTTCTTTCGTAATTCCAACATTTTATTTGAAATTTCTTTGTGACTTTTTCAAATTTTTGTTGCTTTAACAACTGTTGCGGCAATTGTTATTGCTGCTTCTCTTGTAACTGCAAACTAGCGTGTAGTGCTTTAGTCGATTCGGCGAGTTGTCCCATTTTTGTTTAGTAATTTCATTGAATATTTTCAACGTAAGTTGATCAAATTCATAATTACTACAGTTGTACATTTTAAAAACAGTTTTTTGGAGTTTTTCTCTCTGTGAGTTGGAATCGATTCTCTCGTCACCACTGCTGTATCCTTTAAAGAGGTTACAAACAGACAAGGTGGTATTCGAGTGAAAGAACAGCAACAGGTGCGTAGATGAAAGCAGAGAGCTTAATTATAAAGAGAATACACTACGGCAAGACAGGGAATCTGGTGGCAAACTAGTAATTTGCGAAGCAAGTCACATGTATCTCCTGTTCTCTCTATATATGGCTACTAATATAGTCAGTTCACATAGGCAATAGGGAGTGTGTGACATTCCATTGCAACAGTCTGCGATTGACGCTACTTCAAGCAAGCGTACAAAAATTGTAAATGTATGCAAACACACTGTCAAGTCTTAGAAAAAGATCGCGGATATTGCTGTTGTAGGCCTTTCAACTGTAAGTCGAGTCATCAAGGCAAAGAAATAAACTAGATCAATGAGTCCACAATGAAAAATACGGTCAGAAGAGAAATCAACGCCAAGTGACAACGTATACATGATCAGGGGAAAGTGTGAACGACCCTAGGAAGACATGATTTATTTAGTTTCAATTAATTTGCACATAGGTGTATTTATAAGAGTGTGTATGTTTGTGGAACTGTTACTCCATTCGACACGTACTGTCTTCATCCAAAACAATCACAACTGTATCATTCAACTGCTTATATGTAAGACAAGTGTAAGGAAAGCTATTAACTGATTTCCTTAAGTAATATTGGTTTGGTTTGGTTTTTCTTCCAATGTGATGCAGAAGCAAAACAAATCATAATTCGATTATCGGTATTTCTCAAAATTCGTGAAGGATTCCATCCAAGAACAGTGAATCCTCTACCGATAATAAATGATCCAAACTTCGACCCTGTCGGATTAGCTCAGTTACTAAAAAAGCAATACAGATTCTATAAATGTTTCGAGATGACGGTATAATTTACTTCCAATTGATTTCTGAATTCCCGAACGAATAAAACTGAGATGCTGGAGATTTATGTATTGTTCTAACGTGCAAATACGACGATTTTACACAAGGAATGTGGAAAAAAAAACATCAAAAGTGTGAAATATAAGTTTTAACGAGCAGTTTATCTCGATGGTAACTGGAATAAGTAATGCTTTTGATCCACACATCTTTCGGTTATGTCTCGTTCTTTTTTTGTTCAAAGTTTATGACAGAGAATTCTTCGGGCTTCGTAGTTGACTATCAATAAAATAAAACAACAAGATACTTTCCACACAGTCGACACTAGAATCACTTTTGCAAAGCAGTGTCAAAAAATTATGTTCACTAGAGGCCAACATGTTTGATTGGTTGATTGTAATTGTGCAGCGGTATATCAACCTCTAGGGATTATTAAATCCCGAAATCTAAATATTTTGCACAACACTTTATTTCATTTTTGAGATAATCATAGTTTAACGATACTAGTATTAATAGTTAACCCATAGCTGAATGGAAAGTTAGTGCATTTACATCTTTGCCGAGGATATTGAAACGAATAAATGAACCCGATTGGAATTAGAACTCGACTCTCCAATTAAGAATTCAGCGTGTTTATCTAGTAAACTACCCGCATCTGTAAACTTACAACGCCTAGTATCTCGAAGCGATCACCCATCTAGGTAATGAGCAGAGTCAACATTGCTTAACTTCGGTGTCGGTACAAGAACAGGTGTATCAACTGCTTCACTCTTTATCACTATCTTTATCCACATTCAATCTTACAGTACCTGGTTTACACACATGGTCGCTTATATAGGGACAGGCCAGTTTCAAGGTTGCCTAATTTCGGTGTTCGTACCGGAAACAGTTTTTCAAGGTGGTGTGGCCGTAAACATTCAAATGGTTCAGGGTCTCCCTCTGGATTTCGTAGAATAGATTACAAATGTAGGGTTGCTTGTACTTTTAAAAAGTAATTTATTATATCGCTTCAAAAAAGAAGAATTTTTAGTATATATATATATATATATACATCTCAGAAATATAGACAAATCGTATATATATATATATATACGATTTGTCTATATTTCTGAGATGATGTTTTGTTGTTATTTAAATTATTTACGTTGTGGTGCAGTGGATATCGACTCGGAACGACAAATCGGGGTGACGAGTTCTAATTCCACTTACGCGCAAATACCCTTGAGAAAAGTATTAATCTGTGCCTTCCCTCCAGTTAGGGTTAAATAATAAGACAGATTGGGTTCTATAGCCTTGGCTAGTAAACAGCTTATCATAGAAAGCAATGTCAACCTACTGAGGGATAATCTTCTCCCCAGTCGAGACATGATCGCCCAAAGCCTGTATCACGTATGGCATTTAACTGACTAACTGACATTGTACAGATTGTTGTCGTCATCTCCTTCAATATCAGTTTATATTTCTGAAATAAATTATTGTATTTATTTATATTATTTACGTTGTTTGGACTGTAGTCCTCACTTTGGTGGCTATATTCACTTTCAATATCTGATTATATTTCTGAATACTGTAATTAATTACACTATTTACAGCGTTCTGACTGTTGTCCTCATTATTTTTGCCATTTTTATGATCAGTATCTGCCTATATTTATGAGATGTGGTATTTTAATTATTTACACCATTTACGTTGTTCGTACTGTTGGTTTCATCTTTGTTGCCATATTCAACTTCACTATCCGTATATTTTTCTGAGATGAGGTATTGTAAATATTTACACTATTTACATTGTTCGAACGGCTGTCCTCATCTTTTTTGCCATATTCACCTTCAATATCTGACTATATTTCTGAGATGAGGTATTTTAAAATATTTACACTATTTATATTGTTCGGACTGTTGTCCTCATCTTTTTTGCCATATTCACCTTCAATATCTGTCTATATTTCTGAGATGAGGTATTGTAATTATTTACACTATTTACATTGTTCGGACTGTTGTGATCTTTGTTGCCATATTCCCCTTCAATATCTGTCTATATTTCTGAGATGAGGTATTGTAATTATTTACACTATTTACATTGTTCAGACTATTGTCCTCATCTTTGTTGCCATATTTACATTCAATATCTGTCTATATTTCTGAGATGAGGTATTTTAATAAATTTACACTATTTACATTGTTCGGACAGTAGAAGCAGTTTATACGCCCGCCAATCACTGAAAGTACTCAAATCTTTGCCGAACAGTAATGCATATATCGCTAAAGTGGAAACTGTTTTTAAAATTTTCTTCTCTAGAGACCTCAGTCGTAATGACAGCACATGATAGGGTTCAACTAATGGATAAATATTCCACAGTTTAATATTTACTTTTTATAAAGTGCTTAATACAGATGTATATCGTTATACAGTCATTATATTTCTTTCTTCCTCATTCCAGTACAATCACATTGCAATATTTTAGTGTCTCGTATATTAATTGTTCTACACTCACAAATCTTTTAAATTATAATAGCCTCCTACACCACTACATTCACCTAATATGGTGGCATTTTTTTTTTAATTTTTTGAATTTTTTTTATTAGTATATGCATGACCCTGTAACTGAAACATATTTCACTGCCTGTTGATGATGCATTCAGCATCAAAACTTGATAGCATCTGAGTTGCAGTGTGCTTTTATTAATATATCTATCTATCTATCTATATATATATATATATATATATATATATATATCTGATGAAAGAGGTCTTGCTTGTTCTTAACCTTTTAAAGCCATTCATTTCGAAATAACAACATCACTTGAAAAGACACAAAAAGTGTCGAAACAAAATAGCTACTTTTGTAGTGATATTATAACATATCAATGTTATAATTTATTAATAAATATTATTATTATTATTATTATTATTATTATTATTATTATTAATATATATATATATATATATAAGGTAGAATAATTGGTATATTAGTCAGGTAAATTCCGATAGAGACGAACTCAAAAGAACTCAATGTTAAATTCATTTAATTTAACAGAGTCATATAATTTAGAAAAATAATTTAGGTATTCTACAATTTTATGGGTAATACGTATTTCGCCGCTGACCTTGCAGATCGTCGAACCCAAATGATAAAACAGTTAATCTTCAGAATATTCACGAAAATCATTGCACAAGACGCTCACGTGTCCATATTGAGAATAGATATTTGCAAGGATAATCTACAAGAAACTATTTCTCGCTCATTCAAAAAACCTCAAAGAGAGAACAAAGGAAAAATATAGGCAATTGATAAATGAAAAGAGGAGAAAGAAAAAGAAAGAAATAGAAATGGAAAGAGAAATACGTATTTTCGCTTGAAATTATAGAATATCTAAATTCTTTTATAAATTATATATATATATATATATATATATATATATATATATATAGTGGAAAAAAAGGGACCCACAAACCCCCTAAAAGTCGTAAGAAAGAAATATAGGACTCTTTCTGTCTGCACAGGCTAGGTTACAAGTACGTTAACACTCTCTGAAGATGGCTCATGTGAGCCGAAACTTTAGAACCAACTTAATAACAAATTATCCAAATGTTGGAAAATGTTTGTCTTTATTTTCACCTGAAATTAAAGCCAAAAAACGATGTTTACATCGGCTCATGATTAAACATAATAGACATTTATTGTCTCATATTTAACAGTATATGTTTAGAAAATTATTTTGCTGCCTCGATACACTATATATATATATATATATATATATATATATATATATATAATCTCTCTGTTATTATCATTAATACTCATTTTTTAAGACTTTTTTCCGCTTTTATTTGATTTATCATATTTACGTAGCTATATATTTGATTTATCTGATAGATATGAATTCATTTTTCTTTGAAGTGAATGAGAATAATGTCGCTGAATTTTTAACCATGAAAATGTTTTTTTTGGAATCTGCTCTCTTTCGCTACATCAAGGGTCGAATTGTATATTAAACATAATCAAGTGGTTGGATTATGTATATTCCTGCTTCAGATTTCATTAGGATCATGAAAATGTTCACGTAAAATTATGTTTTTGTCACGTGAGCCAACAATTTATCTCTGGCTCACCTCGTATACAGTTTCTCCCGATATCGTAACATAACAAGGACAATATAGCTTGTAGTGAGAAAAACCCCAGAGTGAACGGGGTTCAGGCCTTCTCCAAGAGCAATCCTGCGGAGTGAATATTAAGCAGACTATGTGCAGTTCTGGTACAGTGGATATCGGCTCGGAACGAGAAACCAGGGAGCCGAGTTCGAATTCCAGTTGAATCCTTTGTATTCACTTACGCGCAAAAACCCTTGGAAAAGGTATTAATCCGTCTCTTCCTTCCAGTTATGGGTTAAATAACAGGACAGATTGGGTTCTGTAGCCTTGGTCGGCAACCAGTATACCGCAGAAAGCAATGGCAACCTACTGCGGGATAATCTTCTGCCCAGTCAGTCATGTCTCTTTCGACACATGATCTCCCAGGCGTGTACCACGTATGACATTTAACTGACTGACTGGATATAACAGTTGGAAACATGATTAAGGCTGATACTGGTCATAAAGTGGGGGGGGGGTCAGTTTTATATTGTTATGAAGTAATAAACTGATCCTCCTCTATTTACTAGTTAATAATATAATACATATCTTCCCCCTGTAGCTATGAGTCAAATAACAGGACAGATTGGGTTCTACAGCCTCGGCTAGCAACTAGTCTACCGCAGAAAGCAATGGCAACCTACTGCGGGATAATCTTCTGCCCAGTCAGTCATGTCTCTTTCGAGACATGATCGCCCAAGCGTGTATCACGTATGGCACTTAACTGACTGACTGGATATAATAGTTGAAATCATGATTAAGGCTGATACTGGTCATAAAGTGGAGGATCAGTCCTATATTGTTATGAAGTAATAAACTGATCCCTCACTAATTACTACTTAATAGCATAATACATCTCTTCTCCCTCTAGCTATGTGTCAAATAACAGGACAGATTGGGTTCTATAGCAATGGTCAGCAACCAGTCTACCGCAGAAAGCAATGGCAACCTACTGCCGGATAATCTTCTGCCCAGTCAGTCATGTCTCTTTCGAGACATGATCGCCCAAGCGTGTATCACGTATGGCACTTAACTGACTAACTGATATTGATTTGAATATCCGACCCAAGAGCATCACATAACCACTAAGCCTGAGTGCGAGTTTTGAGTGAGTTTTGTTTAACGGCATATCAACCTTTGTTTAATGCCAAAAAGGTGTGATTTTAAGCTATTTTTTTAATGTTTGGTTATCGTGAGTAGGTTGATTTAGTCATATTTTAATGAAAATAATTTGTTTTTATTCTTTTTTATTCTAGAAAATAGAAAATGTCTTCTAGTTTTGTAATCAAAAATATTTTGCTTAGAATATTTTTTCTTCAAAAATGTGTTATGGAAATAATTTATTATTAAAAATGTGTTGTTGTTAATATTTTTCCTTTAAAAATGTATATTTTTCTATGAAAGTCTATTTTATGTACATATTTCTATGAAACTGTATTTATATAATTTCATAGTGTTTTGACCTCAGTTTGGGGTTTAACTGCTTGATCATGTGCGTTGTGGTGCAGTGGATATCGACTCTGAGCGACAAATCGGGAAGCAGAGTTCGAATTCCATTGGAATTCCTTGCGTTCACTTGCGTACAAATAACTGTAGGAAAGGTATTAATCCGTCTCTTATAATATGAGTTAAATATTTTTTTTTTAATCATTTCACCCCGAGCAAGGCGGAAATGCCACTGATGTGCAGGGGGTTACATAAATGTAAAAAGATTAATTAGAAAAGAGTGAGGAGTACAAACTAGTTAGAAAGGAACAATAGAAAGCAGGTGCGATGACAGATACATAGGTGGAGAGAAAGGGAAGGTTATACAGGGGTGGGGAGAGAGCTAGAGTCCAGTGGTTAGTAGATGAGTATTGACTTTGCATTTAAATTTCTGTAGGTTGTAGCCGTCAGGAAAGCAAGAATACGGGAGCGAGTTCCACAGGCGGGAAGTGCGAGAGAAGAAGCTGCAGGAGTATGGGACAGATTGGGTTCTGTAGCCTTAACTGGCAACCAGTCTACCGTAGAAAGTAATCGCAACCTAATGTGGGATAATCTTCTGCCCAGTCAGTCATGTCTCGAAAAAGACATGATCGCCCAAGTGTGTATCACGTATGGCACTTAACTGAATGACTGAATATAACAGTTGAAAACATGATTAGGGCTTCTGCTGGGCATAAAGTGGAGGGATCAGTTGTATATTGTTATGAAGTAATAAACTGATCCCCCAGTAATTACTACTTAGTAATGTAATACACTTACATGGTCTGATCAAAAACTGTCGCAACTACTGTTATAAAAAGAAAACTTAAACACATATCACATTGGCATATCAAAATATCGGATCTGGTGGTATGAAAATATAATCTCCTTCCAAATCGCCCTTTCATTTCAAAACATAACCAATCAATCTCCTGTAAGATGATCTAATGTTTGTAAATCTATTGCTAGCGGCTTGAATTACATGAATATTATAGGTTTTATATTGTCTATCATGATGCTACATTTAACAAAATAATCCCAGTTAGATCAATTTAGGGGACCGAGTTCAAGTTCCACCTAGTGCACCCAAAATCAGCTAGACCGATACGATAATGTATTTTTTGTTTTCGAAGCTACTAACTGAATCTTGTTTATTTTTTGTTGTTGTTTTTTTCACTTTCTCTCACTCATCTCTCGATCTTACCGTTAACGCACACGATCATACAAGTCTGAGAAATATCTGTCGTGATTGCTATTCTAAAAATTAAACTACAACACATATCAATTCGGTATTTAATCTCCTTCAAAGTAGTCCCCTTTTGAAACAACACACTTTATATAAATTTATTAGTGGAAACATTCCTGGAACTATTTTTTGTGGGGTAGCGGACAGCTGCTTAGTTTCTCTTTCTTGGATGTCATTTACGTCATGATATCTCGTTCATTTAAAGAGAGATTTGATTTTTGGAAAGGGAAAGATTTGCATGGGTAGAGATCTGTCAAATTTTGTGATTGCTAGTGAGGGAAAATATTGTGCTTGTCTCAAAACTATTCCACTAGCTCTTCCCACTCTTAGAACCTATTTGGTGTGGTGAGACGACTACATTCTACACACTTTCCGTCCAAGTACTGATATAAACAATGTAAATGAGCTCGGTCGTCAAATTTAATCTGTGACAAGAGGCTTCATTCTTCGCACATTAACCCCGTTACCATAACAACAGTCACGGTACCTTTTCGCTAAAACTTGTATAAGATTCTACTGGACATAAAGTGAGGAACGACTTTTCTATTATTAAATAATTAACTCTCAGGCCATGGAATTAATACATCAAAATATACTGCAAAATTCAGTGGGAAAAACAGTTCATAAGAGTAAAAACTAGTATTATTACAAGTTGATGTGAGATTGGTTGGGTATTACGTTTACCTTGTTATGTTGTGATGTTCCCTGTGGCCGAGTTGTTTAAAATCCAGCCGAATGAAAGAGGGTTTATCCTACAAAGAGGGACCTGTGTTTGAACCTTGCGCTTCCTTTATTAGATTTTATTGGATGAACAATGCTATAGATGTAATAAACGCTATTTAAAAAAAAACAAAACGAATCGCCTGTTTCAAATACAAGAATACACAAAGGATAGACTAAACTATCGCCCGGTTCACAATCCACCCACGTCTATTGAACAGGTGAAGAGGCTCATCCCTTGTTCCTTGTTTAGGATGTGGTTTCCGGCTTTCTCTTTTCCAATCTTTTCACTCTTTTCTTTTTTTCGTTTCTCTCAATTGGAGTAGATAAACTATCGCCCGGTTCACACTCCATCCACGTTTATTGAACAGGTGAAGAGACTCATCCCTTGTTCCCTGTTTAGGATGTGGTTTCTGGCTTTCTCTTTTCTAATCTTTTCACACTTACGTAGCCCCCTGTGCATCAGTGGCATTATTGCCTTGCTTGGGGTGATATGATTAAAAAAAGAAAAAAAAATTACATCAATCGGACTATTGACCTCATATATGTTGCCATTTTTACGACGTTTCGGTCTTTGGAGGCTCCGGACTTCTTCAGGTGCTAAGACTTTTGAACCGTACCCTTTATTAAAATCAGTGGGGTATATCATTCTCATTCCTTTCGTTACAGCTCTTTCTTCCTGGCGAAGTGTGAGATACGAGATGCTCAACTACTTCAAAACGACAAAGACCGGTTAGAGGCTAATAGGCTGATAGTTTCAGGGATTATAGGGCTCTCTACTCCGCTCGTTGATAACATTAAGGTATTCTGATAGTAGGAGGTTCCTAAATATATGAAAGCTAGGTGTTCCAAATCTTTTTAGAACTGCAGCCCACCATTCCTGACAAGAGCTTATGGTGACTCACTCAAAAAACAAAACAAAAAGAAACATTATAATTATTGATATCAATAATCAATAATTTTTTTTATTGCTATATATCCTTTGTAAGTAGATATCCTACATTTGGATATTTTTAACTTTTGATTAAAATATCATAGAAGTAAGATCCAGTGGTGCATTATATCTACACTAGGAGCATAGCCCGGCGTTGCTCGTGTGTAATGAAAGCTTTAAAACTAATCCATGTCCTGGAGCTCAGACTCTTTGGACGTTGGCACGAAAGACTAAAAAGACTAAAAAGCAATAGTTGTTTCCAGTTAAAGCGAAATCGTAGACTGAAATAAACTGGATAGATATAAGTCAAATTTTGATTTCCTGGTATAGATATCAAATAAGTTGTTTCGTCGTAAACTGAATTTTGAAGGCTAAATAAGTCCTCTGAGTAAATGGTAACATGGCTGAGACGAACTACAATTATACCTAATTAGAGCCAAACCCGAAGTAAAAACTAAAATAAAAGGGCTGAAAAAAATACAGACATACAGGCACATAAACAGACACACACACACAAATATCTTGCCTTATATATATATATATATATATATATATATATATATATATATTATCGATTTTCTGCACTATTGTAAGAACTGCAACCTTGAAACTTCTGAATATCGTTTCTTATGTCTTTTTCTATGAGTATATCAAATTTATTTTAAATCGGACCATTCCTCCTATAACACGATGTTTTCGATCATTGATATTTATCGGTGGTACCTCAACACTTAGCCTAGTTAAGAACACACGCAGACGCTTATGGTACAACTGTGAAAATTTTCAAGAAAATCGGTTCAGCCGTTTCGGAGTTTATAGGTAACGGACAGACACATGCAAAGAGATACGCACACACACACAGACAATGTTCCATTTATAAATAAGTTTAGATAAAATCAAAGAATACCTAGAAGTATTTAAAAAAATCCGAAGATATCTATAATAAAATATTTAAAAATCTACAATCACCTGAAAAAAAAAAAACGGATTTGAAGCTAAATTACTTTATGAATAGGTGAGAATTGATTTCCATTTTACGATGACGAATGATTAAATTGAGAGCATGACCAAAACGAAATCGTTAAGCTCGTCAAAGCAACACACTGATTTATAAAACAACAGCCTGCGAATGAAAGACCGAGTCTTGAACTATCCCAACAAATAGCGTTTCATTGAAGCTACTGCGTAATTCTAGTATAACATTTTACAACGTTCCACCAGTACGTCACGATCAACATTCTATGGAACTCTCTTTAAGCTATCTATAACCTTTTTCTATCGAACTGAATTATATATATATATATATATATATATATATATATATATATATATATATATATATATATGCGTGTGTTTGTGTGTGTGTGTGTGTGTGTATATATATATATATATATATATATATATACATACATACACTATTTACTATTTAATAGTATTTACGCTGTCACACCCTGATTGACTACTCTGGAAGAGTGGTAGACTTTGTAAACAGTAGCTACTCCGGCATTTACGCACCGCTCATTCGATAATGAATTGGAGCATTCTAGTTATTGGGCGTGTTTATACGCGCTAAAATGCCTGCTTTCTTATACTGGACGCTCGTGGTAGAATCGCCGATTGACGCCAATTCGGTCGGGTTTCAATCGTGGGTTAGGAAGCGACCGCAATCTAGGCCGTACTGATGAGCTGTAATACAGCGAAACAGATCTGTCTGCGGATGCCTATAGTATATATATATATATATATATATATATATATATATTAATTTGAAAAGGCACGAAGATATTTTCTTAAGGAATTCTTTCGTCCTAACACAGTCCAATCAAATACTGGAGACTCAAATTTGTCAACATGTTTCCGCAAGTATAAGGTCAGACAATCCGGTTCAAACTATAAAGACTAGTCAGTTCGGACTGCCTTAAAGGGTAGATGGATGACTTTTTTGCAGTTATACACAAAGACCGGTTCGCACAACATTTACGTTTACATGTAGCAGTTCATATTAAGTTTACACCAACCAGGACTCTGCAGACTTTAGGAGCACTTTATTCGTTCCCTTCGTTTATTTCGACGTTGATCAGTAAATGTTTTATACTCTGCTGGTATAAGTATTATTTTTTTTATTCTTGAACCGTTTTTAAAATTAAATAATTTTTATCGTGTTCCAATGTTTCCTCACCTCATTTCCTACATTTCTATGAAAACAAAAAATGTCTTCTTTTGTCGTCTAATTTTACTAACAACGATATTCCGATAAACTGTGTGCCCCAAAGGATTTCTTAAGGAAAAATTGCAGAAATTGATTTTGTGCATTTTTTAAATAAATATTTATATTCTGTGCTATCAAGTCCTTGTTCAAATAGCTTACGGCCATAACACGTTGAATACACCGGTGCTCCCTCGATCAGCGAAGTTAAGCAACGTTGAGTCTGGTCAGTACTTAGATCGGTGACCGCTTGAGAATACTAGGTGCTGTAAGCGTTTAGTGACGGAGGTGAGTTGTGGTGCAGTTGATATCGGCTCGGAAAGAGAAATCGGTGAGCCGAGTTCGAATTTCATTTGAATACCCTGCATTCACTTAAACACTGGTACCCTTGGGAAAAGTATTAATCCGTCCCTTCACTCCAGTTATGGGTTAAATAACAAGGGTAGGACTTGGGGATCCTACCTTTAAAAACAAATGCTCATGAATCTTGATACTCGACAAGAAAATATTATAACTAGAGAGAAAATTTATATAAAAAAAACAACACTATATTGTTGAATAAATGTATTATCAGCAATAAAATAAATAAAATTTAGTTGGCAATAAATGACCCGCCGAGGTTGATATGCCATAAAAACAAAACAACCAACAACCTTGTTCAAGTATAAAAGAAGAGAAGTGTCATAGACAGAATGTATAGCAGGCCATTAAATGAGTACCAAAATCTAATGTGGACAGACGAATACAAATTGAAATTCATTAGTTTTTGTCGTGGACCCGGTTAAAGGTCCAGTCAGAATAACGCAAAAACAACCAAATAGGAAAATACGTATATATATATATATATATATATATTAAATACGGAAAAAATACAATACTTGGAACTCGGTTATTTGGAAGGATAATACGAGTTAGTGTGGAATACTATAATTCGACCCTGGACTTTAGAACTGGGACTCGTAATGGTCGTTAAGGTAGCAGTGTTCGTAGATGGACTCTCGGCTAATTTCTGAGGGCGTTCTCCCCATCTACTCCCCTCTCACCTCTTCAGAGGGGAGGTGTAAGTAATCGTTGGAAGAGTTCATTCTGTCGGTGATGCCGTCATTTCAGTATTGGATTCATGACGACTGTTAGTTTTTCATCTTCCAAAACGTTACAAAACGTTAAATGTATCGACAGATAGAATATACTTACATTTCCGGTCAGAGTAGACTTCAACCTATCTCTAGAAAAAAAAAATTAATTACTTAATTTGTGTTCATTTTGTATCCCTATGAAAACGAAAGATAATAAAATGCATTTTAGACAGTTGTTGCTTTTTTATTATTGAAAAAGCAAAACTATATTGCAAAGAACAAAAATGATTTATGCTCTGTACGGTGAATGTGTTTTAGCTGACCGAACTGTACAGAAGTGGTTTGAGTGGTTAGAGTTGGTGATTGTAGAATATTGGTGAAAATCGCTCAGACATATCCCACTACTGACGAGCTTGGGTACTCAAATAGCTACAATGATTTGGTACCACATGATCTGAGTGGGAAACATTTTTTGCGCAATGAAAATGCCCCAAATTTTTATGCAAATTGTGACGGGAAAATGGTTCGTTTTTAGCAATGTTCACCAAAAATTAATTGAGCCACCCTTTTCTACCCAAAAGGTTTTCATCCTAAAAACGTTGTAGCCATGGGGAGCTGGTTAATTTTTATTTAATTCGGCTTTGTCTCATACTTAAACAAACATTCTACAGCTTACAAGTTTTATCCAGAGTTATCATCGTCAGAAGAATTATCAGAAGGTTTTCATCATTATTAGAAGGTTGGTTGTCGGTAGGCTGGAATATGTGGAATTGTGTGAAATATTGCAAGAATAAAATATACATTTTGCCATTTAAAATAGAAATTAATTAAAAGGAAACAATAACACAAGACGTAAAAGTTAATGCGCAATTAGATACATTATTAAGAAATTAAGAGTAGAGTTCGTGTTCAATGATAAAGGTATGGGTATCAAGAGTTGAAGAAAATGTTCGTAGTAGTAATGTAGATTTTTATAATGTCTGCAAATGTTTAGAGTTCATGGTTGTGTGGTTGCAGTATGTAAATCTTTGTTCCTTTCTCTTTTTAGTAGGTCGCGACAGGTTAGAGAAATAGAAGGCAAAACGAATAAAGAAGTATTACTTAACACGTCTATTTTGTTGTTGGCACTGTTCTGATTGACAGCGTGGTGATAAAATGAAGAAAAGGACGTTTTGATGAAGATGTCGAATGAAAGTGTGGCGTGACCTATGTCCGGGTTGGTGTGGAGTGAAAAGGAAGAAAAGAAAATTGGCAGTGAGGGCAAGTCAGATTGAAGTTTCTTCTTTACATGCTGAGATGCTGTCCAGCTACTGGTTCCATCTGATTGACTTTGAGAGATTAGCGTTGTGGTTTAAATAGTGAAATTTCTCCTGATGCCGGCTCCAGCGAGCCTTTTCACATCTAGGCGTTAAAATACGTCATATAAGAATTTGCTGTTTTAATCCAATCAGGATTCAGAATTTGCTTTTCGCACTGACTTGTGAATTTTTCCTAATTGGCTTTTTTCCACAATGCTTTTAGTTCTTACTTTTTTTTCTTTTTTTTTTTAATCATTTCACCCCGAGCAAGGCGGAAACGCCACTGATGTGCAGGGGATTACATAAATGTAAAAAGATTAATTAGAAAAGAGTGAGGAGTACAAGCTAGTTAGAAAGGAACAATAGAAAGCCGAGAAAGCAGGTGCGATGAGAGATACATAGGTGGAGAGAAAGGGAAAGTTATACAGGGGAGGGGAGAGAGCTAGAGGCCAGTGGTTAGTAGATGAGTATTAACTTTGCATTTAAATTTCTGGAGGTTGTAGCCGTCAGGAAAGCAAGAATACGGGAGTGAGTTCCACAGGCGGGAAGTGCGAGAGAAGAAGCTGCAGGAGTAGAATTGTCGTCTACATTTGGCTAACCTGACTGTGAATGGGTGGGACCCAGTTGCCAGTCTGGTTGCACGGGTAAACACCTGTTGAGGAGGCATCAGTGACTTAAGCTCATCCGAGCAGAAGCCATGAAAGTATTTATAGAAGAGACAGAGGGAAGCCACATTTCGACGATGGGAAAGTGGCTGCAGACGAGTCGCCAGATCAGTACCTATCACATTACAGACTCTCCTTTGGAGCTTGTCAAGAACACTGAGGAGAACGGCAGGGGCACCTGACCATAAATAGCAGCAGTACTCCATGCACGGACGGATGGTTGACTTGTATATATGCAGGATGGATTCAGGTGGAAAAAACATCCTGGATCGACATAGTGACCCAATCTTCTTAGCAGTAGATTTTGCTATGGATTCAATATAGTGGTTCCATTTGAGGTCTGAGGACAGGGTAAGTCCGAGGAGGCGTAGTGTATTACTCTCCGGGAGAATCACCTGGTCCATGCTTATGGGAGGCAGAAGAGGTTGCCTTTATCCCTACAAATTCATACAGTGCATCTGGTGAGATTGAAAAGAAATCATGTACTATGAGCATCTGCCTAGTAACCAGTCAGTAGATTCTGAAAGTGCTACTCACAACTGAACAAATTCTGGGTAGCAATGCAAGTAAAAAAGCCTAGAATTTGCGTAGAGAAAAGCTGATTTTTCCATCAGGATAATGCCAGACATGACGATTGTTTGCTGACCAGTCAAAAATTGTTGCAGCTTGGCTGGGATATGTTACCATATTCACCAAACATTGCTCTTTCGGATTATTTTTATTTATTTAGGTTTCTGCAAAATCATTAAATTGGTAAAATTCTTTAATTCTTCGGACGACATAAAAACAACCGTAATGAGGCCTTTGCCGAGCAACCACAGAAATTCTGGAAAGATGGAAACTTTAGGTCAATGAAAAAAATGAAGAAACGTTGTGCATCAGAATGGTTTATATTTAGCTGAATAAATATCTAATAGAATAATTTTGTTTTGTATTTCTTGTGGGATCTCCCCTTTTTATATGATAATGGACTCGACTGAGCATACATATACTCCTACCATAGAGAGAACAGGAGTTGCTGCCATAGAGTAGAGAGTATTCGTTGAGATCCGTTACAGTTAGTTATCGGAGAGTACCGGGGCTGATACGTAAGTTACCGAGAGATACCGAAGTTACCCAGAGATTCCGGCATCAGAAGTCAGACGAGCTCTGAGCTCCATTCAGCTAGAATAATATACATGGATATACTATTTCCAACGACTTCACTTCAAGACTTGTATATATTTATTTCTTACTAATAGTATTCCTGAATTTACTAACCTGCGTTCAAATTTGTATATTACGTTCAATATAACCTACTTTTCTATCTCCATATATGTTTTGTTGTTCATTACTTTATGCGGTTCCTCACCCGGAATCCACAACAGTATTTTAATTTCCCTTAAAAATCGACAGGAACTTTCTAGACATCACATTAATAAGAAAAGAGAAAAATTGGATTATAAATTTGTGGCTTCAACAGTTTAACATGATGATAGATTTGTTATGGTGTGAAGACTGAACATTTTATTTAGATCAATGGGTTAACTGAAAAAAAATGAGAAATCATTCGATTTTGTGAAATACACGTCATACCATCTGGTTTACGCATAAATTAACTTTCAACAAGACAAGGATCGAAAAAAATCTCTTTTTAATTATGTCAAGATTAATTCGACTATAAAAAAAGAATAATTGTGTAAACTAAAACTTGGGCGACTTAATCCCCTGAGCTTTGTATGATTGAATTGGTACTGAATAAATTGTATAAAAAAATCTCCAGGAGAATACCCAAAGAGGGAGAGTGAGCTTTTTCAGTGCTTGATGGATGCTTGAGAAGGGATACAATCTAATTTTATTTTCAAGAAATGTTAGAAAGAATGCCAAGAATTTGTAAAGCTGTAATTAAGGCAGGTGGTAGTTTTATTAACTAAAATAAAATATGATGGTGTTGCATAATACTTTTTATAGAGCAGTGCTTATTTCTTGTCAAAATAAAAGAAGATATACTGTAATTACGTAAACTTAATCTTTTAATTGCAAAAATAGGACGATATATAATATTTAAGCGTGTTTTGAAGAAATACAGGGCCTCTACAAACTTTTTTAAGTTTAAATTAAGCTACTCTGTACTTTATGTTAGAGATGTATTCTAACGAATTCAATAAACAATCTAAAAAGACTGATACACACCTATATACTTATGGATGAATTATACACTATAAGAATAATGTTGCTATCACGAAATAAATTCAATGCCTCCCTTATTTCTGAAAAAAAGGACAGAGGCGTGATTGAAACAATTTTTTAGGAATAACATCTGGCTTTTAAGGAAATTTTAGAAATTCGATCAGTGATAGAAATTGACGATACCTTTACGTGTTTGGGTTTCAACCTCGTCTTAACTCTGCCGAATCAAAGTTCCTTAACTCTACTAACTAATAGACAACAGGTCTGTGTTTAAAATGCAAAATGTTCGGTGTTCATGTAACATTTAAACATTTTACTTGGAAAACTGTGTTGGAGGTTCAGCAATCAATTTACCTTAAATTTACTAGAAAACAACAGACAATATTTCAGGTTCTGTAACCAGGATGTGCAATAGATATGGGGTTTGAATGAAAAGTCAGAGAGCCGAGTTCAAATTCCAGTTGAATTAGTTGCATTCACTTACGCGTAAATTCTCTTGAATTAAATATGTTAATCCATTTCTTCCCCAACTATCTATGCGTTAGATAGCGGAACAGATTGGGTTCTATAGCTTTGGTTGGCAACCAATTTTCGCAGAAGCATTGGCAACCTACTGCAGGAAAAATTTCTGTTATAAATCGAAAGGGACATGATTGTCCAAGCGTGTATCACGTATATCACTTAAATGACTAACTGATACTACTATATGTAATTAATACATTTACAGATAATTACGAACAACGCTGAACGATCACCAGAATTGAGCAACGTCTAGAATGGTCAGTACCTAGATGAGTTGTAGATTATATGAGCTGATGAATAATTACTTGAAAAAGTGTATTTTTTTGAAACAGTAAAAAAATATGCAAACTGGCTAACAGAAAATATAGACATTATTTTCATAAATATTTGATTGTTGTTAAAGTTAAGAATGCAAGCAAAATTCTCAATGTCAGGAAAATATTTGATTGTTTCGAACACAGCGTAGCCAAGATCAGAAAATGTAGGCCCGGGAATTATGTAAACAATGTGTCAAAATATTACGTAATCGCTTAGATAAAGGACAGAAATTAGTAGCAGTAGTAAGCTGTCGGTCGTGAGTTGAGATTTGAACCCAGACCGAGAAAGACACATGGAAAACCGAACATATCTCCTCATCTAGGACACGTCACCTGACAAGCGAACCAATCATATTCTGTTTACATTTGTTTATATATACGTGTTACAGTCGTCATTTTATAGATAATTACGAACAATGCAGAACGATCACCAAAGTTGAGCAACGTCGAGAGTGGTCAGTACCTAGATGAGTAGTAGATTGTCTGAACTGGTGAATAATTTCGTGAAGAAGTGTATTTTTGAAACAGCAAATAATATGGGAACTGGCTAACAAAAAATACAGACATTATTTTCATAAATATTTGATATGCAAACCGGCTAGCAAAAGAAAAATAGGCATAATATGATAAATATTTGATTGTTGTTAAAGTTAAGAATGCAAGCAAAATTCTCCATGTCAAGAAAATATTTGATTGTTTTGAAACCAGCGTAGGCAAGATCAGATAATATGGATCATGGAATTATGTAAACATTGTGTCAGATGCTTTTTGTTTTCATCGTGTTGCCCCAAGCAAGACATTTTACTGCCACTGTTGTGCAGGGGGTTGCATAAGAGGAATGTTATAATGAGTGATAGGTTTCAGGGGGTGTCAGGAAGAGAGCAGGATAAGGAAGAGAATACTGATGAGAGTGGGGTGGAAGAATAAAAAAGCGTGAGAGAGAAAGGGAGGATGTAAGTTAGTGAGACAAGAAATGACTATTGACTTTACATTTAAATTCTTGAAGATTGTAACTGTCGGGAAAGCAAGTAAGCAGAAGAAAATTCTACTGGTGGTAATTGCGAGAAAAGTATTTGATGGAGTAGAATTTGCATTTACAATTTATTGCTTTCACAGTAAAAGGGTGGGACCTAGTTGCTAATCTTGTGACTCAAGGAAATTCATATATAGGGGGTACCAGTGAGCTACGTTCATCGGAGCAGAAGCCGTAAAAGTATTTGTAGAAGAGACACAGGGAAGCCACACTGTGTCGGTGAGAAAGCGACTGTATCCTAGCAGCCAAGTTTGGGATCGATCACATTACAGATTCTCCGTTGGATTCGGTCGAGGTCACCTAAGTAGATAGAAGGAGCACCCGATTTGGTAGCAACACTCAATTCACGGGCGGATGGTAGATTTGTATATGTGCAGGATTGTTTCGTACGGGCAAATCATCCTGGCCCTACACAGAGAACAGACTTTCTTAGCAGCGGATTTAGCTATGGATTCTATATAGTTATTCCACTTGAAGTCTGATCCGAGAGTTAATCCGAGGATACGCAATGTTTTACTTTCAGGAAGAGAAGCCTGATCTATGTTCAAAAGCGAGAGGAACGATTGTCTGTGGTGGTTATTAGCTTCGTTTTGGAAGCATTAAAATTTACGAGCCATTTCTTACCCCAGCCACCACGGATTGAAGGTCCTTTTCAAGCCCGGTAGTGAAGTTTACCTTTTCAGCCTCAGTAGATTTTTGATCGAGACTAGAGTAAACTGTAGTGTCTTCAGTATATATACCCACTTGGGATCTTATTACATTAGGGAGATCGTTAATATAGATAAGTAAAAGCGTAGGATCTAGAATAGAGCCTTGAGAGGCACCAGCATTCATGTGATAATATTGGGAGGCTTGTCCGTTTAATACCACCCACATTGTACAGTTTGAAAGGAAGGACTGGATTAGGTCAAACAATTTTCCAGTTATACCATAGCCTTGCAGCTTGCATAGAAGGCCAGCATGCTAGACTCTGTCAAACGCTTTGGAGATGTCAAGGGTAACTGTTCGGGCTTCGCTATTTTTGTCGAGGGCCTGGTGTATATACTCAGTGATGGTCGTAAGCATATCAGCAGTAGACCAGGTGAAGCGAAAGCTCTACTGTTTGTCATGACGTAATCGCTTATATAGAAGTTATTAGTAGTAAGCAGTCGGTCGAGAAATTAGAGAGTAGAGATCGAATTCCATTGGAGTTAGTTGCATTCACTTACGTGTAAATACCCTTGCGAAAGGTATCAATAGAGATTTGAGATTTGAACCCAGACCGAGAAAGACACAGGCAAAACCGAACATATCTCCCACTCTACGACCCGATTACCTGACAAGCGAATAAATAATATTCTGTCTACATTTGTGTATAAATACGTGTTACGGCTGTCATTTTATTAACTGGGAATATTGTCATTTTATCAGCATGGAAACGGCAAGCGATTTTATAAGAGAGCAGACAAGTCTACTTGGGAGTTCGTTACTGGAGATTAGGAAAAATGTAGGACCTAGAATAGAGCCTTGAGGAACACCCACGTTCGTATGATAGTATTGTGAGGCATGTTCGTTCAATACTACGTTCATTGTGCGATGAAGGTTATGCAGCTTAGATCACTCTAGTGTACATCACTATTATCGAACATATATTTCATTGGTACAGATGGGTGACCTCACGAGAATAGTAATAATTCAATGTGAGAATGACGCAATGGATAATGGTTCTGAGTCTTTAAGAAAAAAGACGAGATTTAATTCCAATCGAGTTCGTTATATTCACTTAATCAGAAATATTCTTAAAAAGTAATTAATCTACATTTCTATCGCTAACTACGGTTAAACAGCAAAGATTGTGTCAGTAAATCATTATTATCTTTAAGATAATCTTACAATCTAATCTTATTTATAAATGGAACTTTGTCTGTGTGTGTATGTGTGTGTGTCCGTTACCTATAGACTCCGAAACGGCTGAACCGATTTTCTTGAAAATTTACACAGTTGTACTATAAGCATCTGCGAGTGTTCTTAGCTAGGTTTTGTGTCGAGGTACTCCCGATAAATAATGAACAGCGATAATCGAAAAAATCGGGTTATAGAAGGAGTGGTCCGATTTTAATCAAATTTGATACACTCATAGACAAAGACATAAGAAACGATATTCAGAAGTTTCAAAGTTGCAGTTCTTACAATATTGCAGAAAATCGATATATATATATATATATATATATATATATATATATATATATATATATATACATATATATATATATATATATAAAGGCAAGATGCTTGTGTGTGTGCCTGTTTAGCTGCCTGTATTTCTGTAATTTTTTCAGCGCTTTTATTTTAGTTTTAGCTTCGGGTTTGGCTCTAAGTAGGTATAATTGTAGTTCTTAGTCTCAGCCACGATACCATTTACTCAGAGGACTTATTTCGCCTTCAAAATTCAATTTACGACGAAAAAGACTTATTTGATATCGATACCAGGAAATCAAAATTTGACATACATCCATTCATTTTTCTTTCAGTCTACGGTTACGCTTTAACTGGAAACAACTGAGCTCCAGGAACATGGATTAGTTTTAAAGCTTTCATTACACCCGAGCAACGCCGGGCTATATTGCTAGTCTACATATATACTGTGTGCACTACAGTCCGGAAAAATATACTGACAGTATTTACATGACAAATTGCTTTATATCATTGTTGTTTGATATTTCCTCTAGCATATTATTCAATCAAGTCCCTCCAGCTTCAATCTCAGCCTGCACACGAGGTCGAACCTGCTACAGGCGTTGGTCACCTATCACCTGGACAAGTTAGCCACGGCCTCGATTATGACAGTCCTCAGAGTGGCAACAGTATTGTGTGCACGTTTGTTGGACTTGTCTCTCAAGTATGCCCCATAGGTAATAGATGCAAGAATTCAGGTCTGGGTTCTTTGGAGGCCAGAACTACTTTGACCAGAACATGGTGCTGTGAGTTTGGATCTGCAAATGATATAGGCTAAGAGAATCACCTAAATTAAGGAACGTCGAATTTGGTCAGTATTTAGATGAGTTGTAGATTATCTGAGCTAGTGAATAATTTCGTTAAAAAACGTTACATTCACTTACGTGTATGTGATATTTGTGATATTTCTTCCCCAACTATCTATGCGTTAGATAGCGAAACAGATTGGGTTCTATAGCTTTGGTTAGCAACCAATTTTCGCAGAAGCATTGGCAACCTACTGCAGTAAAAATTTCTGTTATAAATCGAAAAAGACATGATCGTCCAAGCGTGTATCACGTATATTACTTAAATGACTAACTGATACTACTATATGTAATTAACAAATTTACAGATAATTACGAACAACGCTGAACGATCACCAGAATTGAGCAACGTCTAGAATGGTCAGTACCTAGATGAGTTGTAGATTATATGAGCTGATGAATAATTACTTGAAAAAGTGTATTTTTTTGAAACAGCAAAAAAATATGCAAACTGGCTAACAGAAAATATAGACATTATTTTCATAAATATTTGATTGTTGTTAAAGTTAAGAATGCAAGCAAAATTCTCAATGTCAGGAAAATATTTAATTGTTTTGAACACAGCGTAGCCAAGATCAGAAAATGTAGGCCCGGGAATTATGTAAACAATGTGTCAAAATATTACGTAATCGCTTAGATAAAGGACAGAAATTAGTAGCAGTAGTAGTAAGCTGTCGGTCGTGAGTTGAGATTTGAACCCAGACCGAGAAAGACACATGGAAAACCGAACATATCTCCTCATCTAGGACACGTCACCTGACAAGCGAACCAATCATATTCTGTTTACATTTGTTTATATATACGTGTTACAGCCGTCATTTTATCAGCATAGAAAAGGCAAGGGATTTTATAAGAGAACAGACAAGCACGGGAGGCAAACAGAACTCAAGGAAAGGCAACTCTAGTTGTCAGTCCCTCCTATGTGCGTGCTTCCTCTAACTACTTCTCCAGCCACAACCTGATTAGAGAATAAACTAAGTATATATATATATATATATATATATATATATATATATATATATCGTTATATTTCAATCTGATCAGCAATATTGATTTTTTTTAATCGTATCGCATCAAGCAGGGCATTATACTGCTACTGTTGTGCAGGGAGTTACATAGGAGAAAATTTAGAAAGAAGAATGAGAATACGGATGAGATGAGATTAGTGCATAAGAGAGAGGAGGCAGGTTAGTGAGATAAGAGATGACTATTGACTTTACAGTTGAATTCCTGGAGATTGTAGCTGTCGGGGAAGCAAGTAAACGGAAGTGAATTCCATAGGCATGAAGTGCGAGAATAGAAGCTGATGGAGTAGAATTTGCGTTACATTTTACTGATTTCAGAGTAAAAGGGTGGGACATAGTTACTTATCTTTTGGCTCGAGGAAATTCACATATAGGGGGTACTAGTGAGCTAAGTTCATCGGAGCAGAAGCCGTGAAAGTATTTGTAGAAGAGACGCAGGGAAGCCACACTGCGTCGGAGAAAAAGTGATTGTATCCGAGCTGCTAAGTCAAAAAAAAAATGATGTCTTTAATAAGGTTGTCATTTTATACCAAGTTAAAGTTAGTCTGGATTGTAGCACACATCTCTGTATTCAGTTAAGTGCCATACGTGATACACGCTTTGGGCGATCAATTCTCGAAAGAGACATGACTAAATGGGCTGAAGATTATCCCCCAGTGGGTTGCCATTGCTTTCTGCGGTAGACTGGTTGCCAGCCAAGGATATAGACCCCAATTTGTCCTATTATTTAACCCATAACTGGAGTGAAGAGACAGAGTAATACCTTCCCAAAGGTATTTGTGCGTAAGTGAATGCAAGGAATTTAAATGGAATTCGAACTCGGCTCAGCGATTTCTCGTACCAAGCCGATATCTACTACACCACAAGGCACATCCAATAGACATTTACAGCACCTGGTATTCCCAAGTGGTCACCCATCAAAGTAGTGACCAGGATCGATGTTGCTTAATTCGGTGATCGGACGAGAACCGGTGTATTCAACGTAATATGACTGTAATCTGTATTCAGTCAGTTAAGTGCCATACGTGATACACGCTTGGGTGATCATGTCTCGAAAGAGACATGACTGACTGGGCAGAAGATTACCCCGCAGTAGTTTGCCATTGATTTCTGCGGTAGACTGGTTGCCGACCAAGGCTATAGAAACCAATCTGTCCTGCTATTTAACCCATAACTGGAAGGAAGAGACGGATTAATACCTTTCCCAAGGGTATTTGCGCGTAAGTGAACACAATGAATTCAACTGGAATTCGAACTCGGTTGCCCAGTTTCTACCTGGCCTTAAATAACCAGCAAACCGTAGAAATGAATTAGGATATTAAACTGGATTAATTAGGAATTAAATTCACGCGTGATCCTAAATCCGAATTTGGTTTTTCATCACCGACTTTTAATCTAGTTATCTAACCTTTGACCCTCCATGAAACATAGATCCTCTGACCGACTTTAGTATATTTCAGTTCCTAATAGAAAGCACAATATTATTTTCTTTTCAAAATCATTTGCCTTTTTTAGTTTTGTTTAAACTTCTTTCCTACACTTGCTCGTCTCGAAATGGACATTTCTCATCTGTGTCCTCTGCCCACCCGCTGACGTCAAAAGTAATATTATTCCTTGGTAGCATCTCATGACATTTATATGGAAATCACATTGTTTTCATTTACAATACTCGAAATAATTTTATGCATCTACGGATAATATCTACCTATCTAGAGATCTACCTAACCAGCTAGCTAGCTATATCGTTATCTATCTATCTATCTATCTATCTATCTATCTATCTATCTATCTATCTATCTATCTATCTTAGTTGATCTGTCTCCAGCAACCTGTTCATATTTCTCTGTATATATCAACCAATCAAATTTAGGTCCGTCTTTATCTATCTATCTATCTATCTATCTATCTATCTATCTATCTATCTATCTATCTATCTATCTATCTATGTCAAACTGTCTACCGCAGGCTGTTTATATATATATATATATATATATATATAGAGAGAGAGAGAGAGAGAGAGAAAGAAAGAGAGGCTGAAACAGATTAGATTATATTGCTTTATATATATTGTCATCCGCAGACAGATCTGTTTCGCCGTATCACAGATCATCAGTATGATTAGACTCCGATTGCTTTTTCACCCAGGATTGAAACCCGACCGAAATGGGCTATATATATATATATATATATATATATATATATATATATATATATATATATATAATCAGAAATTATGGATATGTTATAAAATCACCACAAAAGTAGCTATTTTGTTTAGACACTTCTTGTGTTTTTTCACGTGATGGGTTTTATTTTGAATTGAATGGTTTGAAAAGGTTAAAAGCAAGCAAAACCTCTTGAATCAGGGAGTTAATGTTGTATGTACAATGTGAGCCAATGAGAGTAAAGCAACTTCTAATTTGGAGAATATTTGGGCAGACTTAAAAATAATCTTGTGGGCATTAGTATTAATATTTGATTATTAAATTGAGATCAGCATTATTAATTAACTATTATATCTACTTTATTATTGTTGCTAAATTTTTAAAAATTTTTCCAAGTTCAACAATTTATTAGATTTAGAAAGGTATTATATATTAAACGAGGAAGAGAAAGAACAAATACATAAATAAACCTACAAACATACACACATTAAATGATAGACGAGTATATTCACAAATACTGGCGAACAGATACATATACAGATTGATATACTCACGCATACATACATACACAAATTACAAAATTTAACTTTTATCGACTTGTCAGTTGTCTGATAAGTTTTAAAGCTGTATTTGTACACAGACTACATTGCTACATACTGGATACAGTCAAGGCGAATTCATAACGTGACCAGCCTTGAATTAATGATGTCGGGACAGACATAATCATATTTCAATGCATGAACTTACGCAAATACACAAGCTAAAATTAAATGCGTATGCATTTCCCCATCGTCGAAATGTGGCCTCCCTTTGTCTGTTCTATAAATACTTTCATGGCTTCTGCTCGGACGAGCTTAAGTCACTGATGCCTCCTCAACAGGTGTTTACTCGTGCAACCAGACTGGCAACTGGGTCCCACCCATTCACAGTCAGGTTAGCCAAATGCAGACGACAATTCTACTCCTGCAGCTTCTTCTCTCGCACTTCCCGCCTGTGGAACTCGCTCCCGTATTCTTGCTTTCCTGACGGCTATACTGTCAATACTCATCTACTAACCACTGGACTCTAGCTCTCTCCCCACCCCTGTATAACCTTCCCTTTCTCTCCACCTATGTATCTGTCATCGCACCTGCTTTCTCAGCTTTCTATTGTTCCTTTCTAACTAGTTTGTACTCCTCATACTTTTCTAATTAATCTTTTTACATTTATGTAACCCCCTGCACATCAGTGACGTTTCCGCCTTGCTCGGGGTGAAATGATTAAAAAAAAAAAGTCACACATATATATATATGTATGTTAAGCCACACATCATTCATATGAAGTTATGCCTGTGTGAGACCCAGTTGTATATATATATATATATATATATATATATATATATATATATATATATATCCGAGTGAATACAGAACGAAGAATTCTTACAACGTCCAAAATATTAATTTAAAACAGTGCAAAAAAAAAAACTTATTTAACAGCTTAGTTTTATGCATAAGTTCTATTAATGGTAATGCAAAAATCCAATAAGTCAAATTTTAAGTCAAAAAAAAAAAGGCATTGATACCAAAATAAACGGTTAAAATATCACTCTAGTTGAAGATAAATTTAGAGGGACAATGGATTTAAGAACAGGAAATTATTATATAATTATATTTCTGATAAGGAGGGATAAATATTCAATCAAATATGATTTATGTATTTAATATTAAAGCAAAGAGAAAAACAACTCTTGATAATCCCAATCAGCTTTTCTTTTTACCTGAAATTTTCTTTGGTTTCTTATCAGCAGATTTGTCAACAAAGTAGAGATTTTCATTTTTTTTATCTTCAAGAATTCCCCTGAAAAACAAATTTTGAAAACCACATAATATTTTTTCATCATATAATGAACAAATTCATAAAGTTGTACCCCACAAAATTATGCATCAGGCCCAGTTAACGCACAATACAATAGTTTTCATTTACAATGTTATATTTTTTTTTGCAGCCATTGAAAGAAGACGGTTGAGAAAACTTGATAAGCCCCTCAAATGCTACAGACATCTTCAACCAGATAACAATATTCAACCTCCCAGTATGTAAGTAATTTGCTCATTTCATAAGTAAATAACTCTCTTCAGAGCTGTATGCTTAATTTCTTTTCATTGAAGTCGACATAAAAAATAAGTACTTTTTGGAATATGCTTTAACATTATGTGCTAACAGATCGAATGTTAGGAACCATTTGCAGTCAATGGCTGTTTTGCAATTGCATATATTGTCAAAGAATAATTGTTTATATTTTAGAACATGTGTTGTGGTACAGTGGATATCGACTCGGAACGAGAAACCGGGGAGCCGAGTTCGAAGTCCAGCTGGATCCATTGTATTCACTTACGCGCAAATACCCTTGGGAAAGGTATTAATCCGTCTCTTCCTTCCAGTTATGGGTTAAATAGCAGGACAGATTGGGTTCTATAGCCTTGGTCGGCAACCAGTCTACCGCAGAAAGCAATGGCAACCTACTGCGGGATAATCTTCTGCCCAGTCAGTCATGTCTCTTTCGAGACATGATCGCCCAAGCGTGTATCACGTATGGCACCTAAACTGACTGACATAATTATTCTATATATATTCGCTACGTTTACGAAGATACCTACGTTTAGACAGTGAAACGTCAATGTCTCATCAGGCAGTGTGTAAAGTATTGGAAATCTTTTTTCTTTATATTTATTTAGTTTTGTCCGAGGTGTTGGTGGGTGGAGTTAGTGATAGGGGAATAAGTCCTTGACCGTTGGAATTTTTGGAGAAAATGTTTTGTTAGAGGTGTTGGTGGGAGTTAGTTATAGTGGACTAAGTCTGTGACCGTTGGAATTTTTGGATAGGGTGTTTCTTAAGTGGTTGATTAATGAGAGTTCTTGATTTCTAGACACTTGTAAGTTTTGTTTATCTAGTAACTAGACTATATCTTTATGGGTTTCTTAGGAAGGCAGATAATAGTTGTCGCGGATAGTTTTATTTCAGCAGAGTCGTTATAATTAATGTAAGTTTGTATATTTAATCTTAACTTTGGATTCAGGGGATATAATTTTTCTATTAAATTTTTAATTTTTAATCAGATCATAGTTTGAAAACCGTTTTTTCTATTAGATTTTTAATTTTAAATTTCTATTCTTATATCTAGTCAATATATTATTCATCTAATTATGGTTACGGTTATGGTTATTAACCTTACTCTAATTATGGTTATGTTTATTCTAATCATGGTTATGGTTATAAGCCTTACTCTAATTATGGTTATTAGTTTTACTTTATAATTTAGTAGATCGATTACTTCTATAAAATTCTAAATTATTTTTGGAGAAAAATTTCTAATTTAATTATGAATATTAAACCTTACTTTAGAATTCAGTAATTCGATATATATATATATATATATATATATATATATATATATATATATATATATTTTAATTAAGATACTTCAATCCAAGGGAAAAAAGCAGGAAGGTAAATTCCAAAAAACCCGATCCTAATTAATATTAAAAATTTATTTTAATATTAAAAAATGATACAGGAAGAGAGCTCCATGTAATAAAATATTACAGAGCAAATATATATATTAAAAAAGGATTAATTCAAAGATGTTGAATAGCCATTTCGATATGAAGATCCCCACGGGGGACGACACATCACCTCAGCAACAGAAAAAACCTTTCAGAAACTGGAGAAAAATTAGTCTACTTTTCCTTTTTAAATAGATTGCAAAGAAATTAAAAAATAAATAATAAAATAAAATAAAATAAAATAAAAAAATAAAAATAAAGGGAAAGAAAAAGAAAAAGAAAAAGAAAACGAAAAAGAAAAAGAAAAAGGTAGAATAAAATCAAATAAATAAGAAAAGAAAAAATTGACATCGTCTGGGTTCGCAAAAAAAAAAGGGAGAATGTAACTAAAAATTAACAGACAGACGCGTTAAATCGACGTCCGTTTAGGCAACACGGAAAAAAGGTGGTAAGAGAGATAAAAGAAGGAAGGGAGGGTAAAAGAAAGAAACTAAAGAAAAAAAATTTTTTTAAATATTACAGACGCTGGACAAATTCAAAAACCTAATTTCCCCAAAACGTTGAAGTATTAGAAAAAGGCCTTTACTTAAAAAGGCATAATTATTAATAAAAGGGAATAAAAAGATATAGGATTTAAAATAAAATGATTTTTAAAAAAATTAGGTCATTTGAAATTAGACTAAATAAAGACAACACTAGGTAAAAAAAAAAAAAAAAAAAAAATTACAATTATTATATACATACCTATAGAAGTACACACATACATACATATATATACACCCACAATTCTACGAATAAGAATACATATATACACAAACACACAAATACATTCAATTTATTACACACTTATATACATATATATATATATAAATATATACACACATATATATTACACACTTGTATACATATACATGCGCATACACACATATATATGTGTGTACACACCTATATACAAAAAATTCATATACACATAATATACATGTGTACACACACATGCACACACACACACACACACACACACATATATATACATATATATATATACACATACATACACATATTCCATATGCACTCACACACATACATATTAATGAATATTATGAAAAGGAGCATTTAAATAGCTAAAAAAATTTTTTCAAAATTACATATAGCCCACATACATAAATACATATATACATATACATACATATATATAAAAAAGTACATCCACACACAAACATACACATATACATAAAAAAAAAAAAAATTAAATTTAAAATTAAAATTAAAAATTTTTTTTAAATATTAAAAAAATTATAGAAAAATTTAGAATTTAAAAATTAAAATTTGAAATTAGAAGTTAAAATCCGCCCTATGGCGGCACTTGTTTATAAATTCCCTCCTAAAGTTCAAAAGTAAGTCCTGATGAGGATACTTCAAATGTATGTATATGTATATATGTATTTATGTATGTGGGCTATATGTAATTTTGAAAAATTTTTTTTAGCTATTTAAATGCTCCTTTTCATAATATTCATTAATATGTATGTGTGTGAGTGCATATGGAATATGTGTATGTATGTGTATATATATATATGTATATATATGTGTGTGTGTGTGTGTGTGTGTGTGCATGTGTGTGTACACATGTATATTATGTGTATATGAATTTTTTGTATATAGGTGTGTACACACATATATATGTGTGTATGCGCATGTATATGTATACAAGTGTGTAATATATATGTGTGTATATATTTATATATATATATATATATGTATATAAGTGTGTAATAAATTGAATGTATGTGCGTGTTTGTGTATATATGTATTCTTATTCGTAGAATTGTGGGTGTATATATATGTATGTATGTGTGTACTTCTATAGGTATGTATATAATAATTGTAATTTTTTTTTTTTTTTTTATACCTAGTGTTGTCTTTATTTAGTCTAATTTCAAATGACCTAATTTTTTTAAAAATCATTTTATTTTAAATCCTATATCTTTTTATTCCCTTTTATTAATAATTATGCCTTTTTAAGTAAAGGCCTTTTTCTAATACTTCAACGTTTTGGGGAAATTAGGTTTTTGAATTTGTCCAGCGTCTGTAATATTTAAAAAAATTTTTTTCTTTAGTTTCTTTCTTTTACCCTCCCTTCCTTCTTTTATCTCTCTTACCACCTTTTTTCCGTGTTGCCTAAACGGACGTCGATTTAACGCGTCTGTCTGTTAATTTTTAGTTACATTCTCCCTTATTTTGCGAACCCAGACGATGTCAATTTTTTTCTTTTCTTATTTATTTGATTTTATTCTACCTTTTTCTTTTTCTTTTTCGTTTTCTTTTCTTTTTCTTTTTCTTTTTCTTTCCCTTTATTTTTATTTTTTTATTTTATTTTATTTTATTTTATTATTTATTTTTTAATTTCTTTGCAATCTATTTAAAAAGGAAAAGTAGACTAATTTTTCTCCAGTTTCTGAAAGGTTTTTTCTGTTGCTGAGGTGATGTGTCGTCCCCCGCCCGTGGGGATCTTCATATCGAAATGGCTATTCAACATCTTTGAATTAATCCTTTTTTAATATATATATATATATATATATATATATATATATATATATATATATGGGATCCTAGCTCTGACTCTTGTAGTATTTTTTTTTTTTTTTTAGCATGATTGTAATGTTAGCTCTCTAATGTGCTTGCAGTTTACTGTGGTTTTATGCCTGTGGTTTAAAAGCTTGTTGCTGTTCATATATTTGAGGATCTCATTTTTTTCTTGAAGACAGAGAAAACATGGTTCCTTTATAGATTTAGCTGTTCTTGCTTGTTTAAGGATTTTCCATTTAACTTTAGGCTTTTTATTTTCGTCTTTTAACTTCCAAAAGTATTTGGAGAGAGTTGTCATGTTTCGTTTTTCTTTGTTATTGAATGATGAGAGGTGATTGTAAATCGATTTTTAAATACGTTCATGGTATTTCCGATATACATTTTTTCATCCTTAGGATTTTTCATGGATGAAATTGAACACATATATATCAAGGATTTCGTTAGACATTTATTGGTCATGGGGCACTGGTTAGGGTTTCTACAGTTACAGAGGTTGTAATGATGGGTCGTTCTGGTATTAGTGTTGGAATTATTTTTGTTGTGTTTTTTTAATCTTTTCACCCCAAGCAAGGCATTCCACTGCCACTATTGCGCTTGGGGCTACATAGGGGAAGGTAAATAGAAAGAGTGGTTAGATATAGGAAATGTCAGAAGAGGGTGATAGGTAGTTGGGAGGATGGGAAGAGTGTTTGAAAGAAGGGAAGCGAGTTATTGTGTTAGGAGGTGTCTATTGACCTTACATTTAAACTCCTGGAGATTGTAGCCGTCGGGGAAGCAGTCATGTGGAAGGGAATTCCACAGTCGGGAAGTACGAGAAAAGAAACAGTTGGCGTAGAAGTTGCGATTGCATTTCATCGGTTTCACTGTAAAAGGGTGGGATCTAGTTGCTAATCTAGTATCTCGTGCAAATTCGAACCTAGGGAGCACCAGTGATCTAAGTTCATCGGAGCAGAAGACATGAAAGTAGTTATAGAAGAGACACAGGGAAGCCACGTCGCGCGGGTAAGAGAGAGACTGCAGGCGGCCTGCTAAGTCGGTATCGATCACATTACAGACCCTCTGCTATACCTTGTCGAGAAGCCCAAGGAGAATAGCAGGGCACCCGACCAGATATGGCAACAGTATCCAATGCACGGGCGGATGGCAGATTTATAAATGTGCAGGATAGATTCAGACGGAAAAAAACTCTAGGCCCTGCACAGAGGACCGAATTTCATATCAGCGGATTTCGCAATGGATTCGATATAGTCATTCCACTTGAGGTCCGCTGAAAGGGTGAGACCAAGGAGGCGTAGTGTTTTACTCTCTGGGAGGCAAGACTGGTCCATGCTAATGAGAGGTAGGTGCGGTTGTCTATGATTGTTAATTGATAGTAGCTTCGTTTTAGAAGCATTAAAATTTACGAGCCATTTCTTACCCCAGTCCACTATATATATATATATATTCTGTACCGGCCATCATATTAACCTACTCCAGTTTAAGAAATTATGTATTTAACACTATTTTTACTATTTATTGCCAAGTGAATAATTCTAAATGAAAATAGAATGGTTCTTTTGTAATTATTTTTTTTTGCCAAATTTTACAAGACAAGGAAGCAAAGATGAACTCGCCCAAATCACCGTAGATTTTCTTCATTCTTTCATTGAAAAGTAATTATTAAATATTTATAAATTCATTTGATGCACAAAAGAACAATTCTATTTTCATTTACAATTATTCACTTGGCAATAAATACTAAAAAATAGTATGAAATACATCATTTTTCTAAACACTGGGGTGGCCTAATAATTATGACCGGTAGTATATATATATATATATATATATATATATATATATATATATATATATATATATACTCAATTATAATCTTAGTTTAAGGACAGGATGGTTAAATATAAAAAAAGAAAAACTGTATTTGAATCACCTACGCGTTTCGTCCTGTGATGGACTTTATCAAGGCAAAAAGAAGAATGATTTTCATTCTAAATTACGTATCTATAAACAAAGTGTTGGCAACTATAAAAATGCTCACAAATCATTCAAAAAGATTAACAGAATATTTTTAGTTTTGGAATACCTTCATGTGTAGTGCAAAGTCACGAGATATTGAAATGATAGGAATTAATCCGCTTTCCTTGTACTTTTTATTATGGAAATTATACTAAAACAGACTAACAAGACGAACATAGATAATAAAAAGTCCAATTCAGTCGGGTTTCAATCCTGGGTAAAAAGCAATCGGATGTTTAACCGTACTGATGAACTGTATAGTATATATATATATATATATATATATATATATATATATATATATATACGCTCTCACACCCTGATTGAGCACTCTGGAAGAATGGTAAACTTTGAAAAAACAGTAGCTGCTCTAGAGTCTATCAATCATTCCTTCAGTACAAAATTCAAACACTCTTAGCTACTGGCATGTGTTTACCTGCTATATCACACGCTAAATGTTTACCTCCTTTTACCGAGCGCCCATTGCTCAGAGGTAGAATCGCTGACTAATGTCAGTTTGGTTGTGTTTCAATCCTGGCTAAAAGCAATCGGATGTCTAACCGTACTGATGTGCTATGACACAGCGAAACAGATCTCTCTGCAGACGACTATATATATATATATATATATATATATAATTTGGTGACGGTCGTGTGTATACACTTCTTATATACAACACGTTAACATTTACCTTCTCTGATTCCATGCGCCTATGGCTTAAGGAGTAGCGACTCCGACTGACGCCAACTCGTTCGAGTTTCGATCCCGAATAGAAGCATGTGGATGTGTCTAGCCACACTGATGAGCTGTGATACAGCGAGACTGGCTTGTATGTGGATGACTTATGTATATATATATATATATATATATATATATATATATATTGTTAATAGCTTAAATGTTCTATGTTTACTGTGTGTTAATATTTACTCTTTGATAATGGCTTATGTGAGCCGAAAGCTTAGACCCGATAAAAAAATCAACAATTACTGTGATTTTTTGTTGTCTTTCAACGATATCACCGTCAAGTATATCAGACGGTATGAACGGATCCTACACAAAATTAATAGACAGAACTTGTCTATATTATTCAATGAAACCTGTATTAATATATATATATATATATATATATATACACACACATACACAAACATATATATATATATATATATATATATATATATATAATACATCTTTGTAAAGGCAATATGATAGAGCCGTGCAGCCTCGCGTCCATTGCCATTAGCGATGATCTATGGGAACATCTTATCTGCCTACTACCGAAATGAATATTCTGCCAAAGTTAAACGGATCACTTCTCAGTTAACTTACAGACGTTAAACGTTGAAGACTAGCCACAAATTTACGCAAATGATAAATGTAACCAAGACTACATGGCAGACTGGCCCCATCTACCGCAAACATTTTTTAAGCTTATCATCAAAGATGAAGGAAAAACTTGAAAACTGAAATTTGATTCTACAGAAGGATGCTGCGGATATCATGGATTGAGCATGTGAGCAACAATGAGGTTTTGGAAAGAATGGAAACGAAAAGGAAATTAATACTGAGCATCGGGAAGAGACAGCTCAAGTTCCTGGGACATGCAATGAGAGCTTGGAGAACCTGATACTGACAGGCCAGATAGAGGAAAAGAGAGACAGGAGAAGACAGCGTGTAACGTTTTTGACTAGCCTGAGCAGGCGGGTGGCGGAATGGGGGTTGCGTGATGTGACAGGAGAAAGCATGCTAAGAACCACCAGGGATAGTTAGACGTGGAAAGCCATAATCGTCTACGTTTTGATAGGACAGAGCACATTTTTTTTAATCATATCACCCCGAGCAAGGCGATAACGCCACTGATGTGCAGGGGGATACGTGAGAGTGAAAAGATTGGGAAAAGAGAAAACCGGAAACCACAGATTTGGAAAAGAGAAAACCGGAAACCAAAAAAGAAAACAGGGAACAAGGGATGAGCCTCTACACCTGTACAATAAACGTGGGTGGAGTGTTAACCAGGCGATAGTTTATTCTATCTACTCCAATTGAAAAAAAAAAATGAAAAAGAGGAGAAAAAAAAGAAAAAGACAAGTGAAAAGTTTGGAAAAGAGAAAGTCGGAAACCACATTCTGAACAGGGAACAAGGGATGAGCGTCTACACCTGTACAATAGACGTGGGTAGAGTCTGAACCGGGCGATAGTTTAGTCTATATACTCCAATTGAGAAAAAAATGAAAAAAAAAAGAAAAGAAAAGTGAAAAGATTGGAAAAGAGAAAGCCGGAAACCACATCCTAAAAATAATAATAAAAATAAAAATTAGGAGCGTTGAGTTAACTAAGTTTTAACTTAGTTATAGAAGAAGAAAAAATCTCCCCTCTTTGTCTTTCTAACTATTGTTCCTTTCTTTCGTTTTCTCTGTCTCTCTTTTTATCACTCTTATTCCGTTTCCCCTCTGATTCATTTTATCACTCTTGTTCTCTTTCATTCTCTCCCTTTTTATCACACTTAATCTCTGCTTTCTGCTATGTGATATCAGTTCTTCAATGTGGCAGTGAATGCTGGACAATATCATCGAAGATGAAGAAAAAATTGAAGCAGTTGAAATATGGTTCTATAAAAGGATACTGCGGATATCACGGATCGAACAGGTGAGCAATTATGAAGTGTTGGAAAGAATTGAAACGAAAAGGAAACCCATATTGTGAATCAGGAAGAGACAACTAAAGATCCTGGGACATGTAATGAGGAAAGAGGGCTTGGAAGTCCTGATTCTAACAGGCCAGATAGATGGAAAAATAGCAGCGGATAACATATTTGAAGGGCCTGATAAGGTGGATGACAGAACGTGGGTTGCGTGGTGTTACAGGAGAAAGCGTGCTAAGGGCCACCAGGGATGAGGGGATTTTTTTTTAATCGTATCACCCCGAGCAAGGAGGTAACGCCACTGATGTGCAGGGGGCTACGTAATAGTTAAAAGATTGGAAAAGAGAAAACCGGAAAGCACATCCTAAACAGGGAACAAGGGATGAGTCTCTTAACCTGTTCAATAGACGTGGGTGGAGAGTGAACCGGGCGATAGATAGATCTATCTACTCCAATGGATATGGAAAGCGATGACGGCCTACCTTCTGAAAGGACAAGGCACATAGAAGAGGAAGAACTCAAAAACGAATGATTTACGAACATATGTTTATATGTGTGTGTGTGCGCGGGCGCATGCGGGTGGATAAATATATCAAATTACCGAAGATAAGATAATATGTTACATATGTTACATATGATAATTGGGTAATCTTAATATATAACATATATCTATCTATTTATCTTGGTTTATTTATATCTATCAAGATATCTGATTCTATACCTATCTGTCTATCTATCCCAGTCATTTTTATATCTATTTCAGTCTATACATATTTATTTATCTGTATACAATAAGAGCTACCATAGCTCTTATTGTATACATGGTATACAATAAATGGTAGCTCTTATTGTATATATACTATGTATATATATATATATATATATATATATATATATATATATAGTCATCCGCAGACAGATCTGTTTCGCTGTATCACAGCTTATTAGTACGGTTTGACAGCCGATTGCCTTTTACCCAAGTTTGAAATCCGACCGAATTGGCTTCAGTTGGCGATTCTACCTCTGAGCTACGGGTGCTCGGTAGTAGGAGGCAGACGTTTTAGCGTGTATATTATCATTATGCACACCCAATAGCTGAGAGTGTTCCAATTCATTGCTGAATGAACGATGCGTAGATGCCAGAGTAGCTACTGTTTTTCAGAGTCTACCATTCTTATATATAACATAGTGTGTGCATATATACATATATATATATATATATTGACACACACGTATATATGTGCTTGTGTGTGAATCTCTCTCTCTCTCCCTCTCCCTCTCTCTCATTCTGTGTCACTGTGCGTGCGCTTGTGTATATCAGTGCTTACATGGCCCCATAAATAACATGCGTTTATTTTACACAAGAACGATAGGAAAAGAAGAAGAAATCAAAGATGGAATTAAATGAAAAGAAAACCCATATAGCTTAGGCGGGAAGCAAAAAGAAGAACTAAAGAAAGAAAGAAAGAAAGAAAGAAAGAAAGAAAAAAAAGAAAAATTAGATGAAAAAGAAAAACAAAAAAGAAGGTATAAAAAGAAAGAATTTGTGATAAGAGAGAAGAAAGATAAACTTCACAATAAAAGAGAGACGGACGATTGTAAATGTTAATCGATACGAAAGACAGATATCTGGAAAATAAGCAAAGAGACAGATGAGAATACGGTACACATTCCCGGCATTCGTATGTGTACAACTCAAGTTAAAGCCAATAGCAACCGACAATGCTCCTACTTAAATACACACATGCTACCTCTGCTTCTCAGAACCCAATATCCAGTATCTTTATATTCTATACACTCAACTTCGCCGTCAATTTAACATGAGAACATCACCCGCATTTATTTATGTACGCATCAAAACCATTTTCCCGTTGTTCGATTGCCATCATCCCCCATACACCCCACAACGACCCTCTTCTGGTTTCATCACCAAGCGAAACCATTATCTGACACTGTTGTCACATGCGTAGGAATCGAGTTTTTCATGTTCCCTTTGCTTCAGTTTTTCCCTCTCTAACCCCACGCGGATAACGGCCAATCGGCTTGCTCTTAGAGAAATACCTAGGTGTCTCCCATAACGCGTTAAACATTAAAAACGCTGACTGGTTGGAAATATGTCGGTGAAAGAAAGCTGCAGTTGGAAGACGTTGCGTCGAGTTTGATGAAAATTGGTGTACGTTTCACGTCCAACAATAGTCGTGCTCGTCGGATTATTCGAGGTTATTACTCAGCTATGGAATGAAGAATCTTCTGAATGCCAACATCTTACAGAGATAAATATGCAAACTTGGAACACATTGACAGGTTATTTAGGGCAGCGTCCGTGAAAAATGCCACGCTGTCCGAACGCCCATCAGAAACGGAGACGGCATGAAACACGGACGCGTTTAAGTCATAAAAATATTTTCTTTTCATGTAACTTCATGACATCGGCAATCCACATTTGGTCGGGTGCCCCCGCTATTCTCCTCGGGGTTCATGGCAAAATACATCGGAGAGTGTGTAATGTGATCGATACCGACTTGGCAGACCGGCTGCAGTCACTCTCTCACCAGCATGACGTGGCTTCCCTGTGCCTCTTCTATAAATACTTTCACGGCTTCTGCTCCGATGAACTAAAACACTGGTACCCCCTAGGTACGAATTTGCACGAGATACTAGATTAGCAATTAAGTCCCACCCTTTTAAAGTGAAACCGATAAAATGTAACCGCGGTTTCTACTCCAACAGCTTCTTTTCTCGCACTTCCTGCCTGTGGAATTCCCTTCCACATGCTTGCTTTCCCGACAGCTACAATCTCCAGGAGTTTAAATGTAAGGTCAATAGACACCTCCTAACACACTAACTCGCATCCATTCTCTCAAACACTCTTCCCAACCTGCCCAAGCCTCGGTATCCTTACCCGTCTATCACCCTCCTTCTGACATTTCCTATATCTAACCACTCTTTATCATCACTTTCTCCTATGTTACGCAATAGTGGCAGTGGAATGCCTTGCTTGTGGTGAAATGATTAAAAAAAAATTATGGTTCTCCGCAACTTCATATCCTATGCTACCTCTTAGTAATGTTTTAATTCCTGTTATTTCCTGTTCTGCTAACCATTTACACAAGAGTTTTAGGTAGATTATCTCTACATTTCTTTGTCTCTATAAAATTCAACATGTCCTGTGAGTGTTAAATTTTCAATTCCGTCTTTCCGCATAATGAGCTCTAGAAATTTCAATTTTCGCTTTCTGATTCGATGCAAAAGTATAATTTTGTGTTGTTTTTTTTTTTTCACTAAAAACCTGTTTTTTTTCTCAGATATATAATCCATAATATTTGCAACAGGTTTCTCCTGGAAGACACTTCTGTAAATTGTATATATTTATCTAAAGTAAGCAACAACAAGCATGAAAGCAAACAATAAAACCAAATATAATAAAGAGTGTTTCTAAAAGTCAAATTCATGTGAATTTTAGGCAGAGTGTATACCTTTATAAACATTATTAAAACGAACACATTATACTATTTGCTATTCCATTCATAAACCAAGACATTCACATTAAATATTACTGCATTTGTTTTAAATAAGACCTACCTAACTATCTGTAGGTGTTCTGGCATTCACCCTGGTCTGGTTGAGCCATCTTCTTCCCAAGTGATGGAGAAAGATTACTTGGGATTTGTTTAAGAACAGGGGCCCAAATTCTACCCTCTTTAGAAATCAGGCATTTTAATTATCCCGCAACAGGTTGCTAATACCTGCTGCGGTAGACTAGTTGCCAGCCAAGGCTCTAGGGACCAATCTGTCCTGTTATTTAACCTATAACTGGAGGGAAGTGATGGATTAATAGCTTTCTCAAAGGTATTAGCGCGTAAATGAATGCAGAGTATTTAAATGAAATTCGAACTCGGCTCCCTGATTTCTCTTTCCGACCGATATCGGCTGCACCACAACGCACATCCGTCAAGAAACGCTTACAGCACCTGGTATTCCCAAGCTGTCACACATCTAAGTACTAACCAGGATCAACGTTGCTTAACTTTGGTGATCGGACGAGAACCGGTGTATTCAACGTGATATGACCATAAACTATTGAGTATTGCTGCCATATCTGGTCCGGTGCTCCTGCTATCCACTTGGGTCTCGTCGACCGAATCCAACAGAGAATCTGTAATGTGATCAATTCCGACACGGCAGCTAGGATACAGTCGCTTTCAGACCGATGCAGTGTGATTTCCCTATGTCTCTTCTACAAATACTTTCACGGCTTCTGCTCCGATAAACTTAGCTCACTGGCACCCCCCTATATATGACTTTCCTTGAGCCACAAGATTAGCAACTAGGTCTCACCCTTTTACTGTGAAACCCATAAATTGTAAACGCAAATTCTACTCAACAGCTTCTTTTCTCGCACTTCCCGCTTGTGGAATTCTCTTCCGCATACTTGCTTTCCTGACAGTTACAATCTCCAAGAATTTAAATGTAAAGTCAATCGTCATCTCCTCTCACACTAACTTACATCTTCTCTCTCATGCTTTTCTACATCCACCCCACTCTCATCAGTACTCACTTTCCTCTCCTACTCTCTTCCTGACACCTCCTAAAAACTCTCACTCGTCATAATATTCCTCCTATGTAACCCTCTGCACAACAGTGGCAGTAAAATAGCTTGCTTGGGGCGACCGATGAAAAGAAATAGTGCATTTAAATAAAAAAAAAACAAGACATTCAGTATAAAAACTCACGCCTTAAGGAATGAATGAACAATTTTCTTAATTCTATTTTAATTATGTAATTATTACATTAGTAACACATAGTTTAATAGTATGTTTGCCTATTCAGGTGTTCATCTAAACTCCTCTTTTCTTTGGCAATTTCAAATTTCATTTAGACGATGAAATTGATGTATTTTCATATCGATACCAAAAAATACTGCAGTGTTTTAAATTGAATGATTTATAACTGACTAGCCCCGGAAAGGGTTATATCACTAGCAGTATAGCCCGACATTGCTCGGGTGTAATGAAAGCTTTAAAACTAATCCATGGTCCTGGAGTCCAGACTCTTTGGACGTTGGCATGAAAGACTAAAAAGCAATAGTTGTTTCCAGTTAAAGCGAAACCGTAGACTGAAAGAAAAATGAATGGATGTAAGTCAAATTTTGATTTCCTGGTATCGATATCAAATAAGTTTTTTCGTCGTAAAATGAATTTTGAAGGCTAAATAAGTCCTCTGAGTAAATGGTATCATAGCTGAGACTAAGAACTACAATTATACCTACTTAGAGCCAAACCCGAGGCAAAAACTAAAGTAAAAGGACTGAAAAAATACAGACATACAGACAGATAAACAAACACACACACAAACATCTTGCCTTTTATATATATATATATATATATATATATATATATATATATATATATATTATCGATTTTCTGCTCTATTGTAAGAACTACAATTTTGAAACTTCTGAATATTGTTTCTTACGTCTTTGTCTATTAGTGTATCTAATTTGATTAAAATCGGACCATTCCTCCTATAACTCCATTTTTTGATTATCGATTTTCAATATTTATCGGGGGTACTTCGACACAAGACCTAGCTAAGAACACTCGCAGACGCTTATAGTACAACTGTGTAAATTTTCAAGAAAATTAGTTCAGCCGTTTCGGAGTCTATAGGTAACGGACACACACACACAGACAGACACACAGACAGACATACACACATACACACACAGAGACAAAGTTCCATTTATAAATAAGTTTAGATAGATTTAGATTTGAGGTAGTTAAGCCATGTGGGCAAATGTAGGCGCGTAGGACAAACTAGTACGTAGACGTAATGGACGTACTAGTTGTATGCAGTATCCTGAGACTTAGGCGTAATCAATAGCCATAGACCAATAGCCGTAGACCTATGGACGTAGATATTTATTCGAAGACCTGTAGACCTCTATGCGTCCTCGCCTCAGTCTGTATTTATGTCTGACGCCAGCTAATCACCTTACTGTGAGGTGGAACCAAAGTGTGTGCATATTCATTACATATTCGTTACAGCAATAACTTAATTTGAATGCAGTAAAACTTAATTTGAATGTCTTAGTTCTTAAACTGAATAACAAATTGTGCAGAGACAGAATATTGCGAGAATTATCGAGTATTTTTTTTAAACTGCCGATATCATCGTCAACAGAAACTATGCTCCAATAACGTCCAAATATCAGAGGAAACAACATTATTTGTAACATACATCTGACATGCAACTACATGCCCATCAAAAAGATTTAGTTTACATCTTTCGGTTTCGAGATCAATTACGACCCAGTTAAATACACACGGTAATCTATCGGCCTCTTTGTACAACTTACTCGTAGAGAACGACAACATAATACACTTATCTAACTGTAGACCACACTAAAAAATTATGGAAGCCTTAATAGTTATAATTAAAAAGATAGTTAAATTATCATGCACATATATAAATCTACCATCCGCCCGTGCATTGAATACTGCTGCCATATCTACTACCCACTTAGGGGTCATTGACAAAATCCAACGGAGAATCTGTAATGTGATCGACCCCGACTTGGCAGCTCAAATACAGTAACTTTTTCACCGGCGTAATGTGGCTATCATCTGTCTCTTTTACAAATACTTTCTGCTCCAGTGGACTTAGCTCTTTGTTGCCTCCTGTGTATGAATTTACTCGAACACCAGATTAGCAACTAGGTCCCACCCTTTTACGCAAATTCTACTCAATTAGCTTTTTTTCTCGCGCTTCAGGCCTGCGGAATTCCCTTCCGTTTACTTGCTTCCCCGACAGGTACAATCGCTAAGAATTTAAATGTAAAGTCAATAGTTATCTACTATCTTACTGACTTGCATCCTTTCTCTTATGATCTTTTCTCCGGCCACTTCATTTTCATCAATATAGTCATCTTTCTTTTACCCACTTGCTGACACCCCTATAACCTGTCACTGTTTCTAATAACTTTCCTCCTATGTAACCCCCTGTGCACCAGTGGCAGTAAACTGCCTTGCTTCGGAAGATTATATTAAAAAGAAAGAAAATTATGGACACAATTATCACATTCCATATATTAAGGCCAACTAGTGCATCCTTTTAGTAGCCAATAAATTAGCTGGAAATGTTGTAATGCAAAGCTATTTTTTTATATTACACCAAGACCCAAAGAAAAATATCTAATATCCATTTAAAAAAATTGTATTAAATTTTTTGCCAGTCATATTAAAGAATATGTGTGTGTGTGTGTGTGTGTGTGTGTGTGTGTGTGTGTGTGTGTGTGTGTGTGTGTGTGTGTGTTTAAAACCTCTGGAGAGCCCTCCACCCCTTCTATCACTCTCTTAACCTCTTATCAAGTTTTGGCAAAGTGTTCGAGGTTATTATCCATGCTTAAATGATGCAAAATCTCACATCCTACAACTTATTCTCTGATAAGCACTATGAGTTCCGCTTCGCCAGGTCTAATGCTCATATATCAGGTCTTTAAGCTCAGGCTCTTGTCCAAGTTATCTCGAAAGCGTTTCACAGGGTTTGGCATCCCGGCCTTCTGTGCAAGCTACATCTCTACGGTATAACTGATGAATTGTTTGATTTAATTCAATCGTTCTTGTCACATCGTAAAATAATGGCCATTCAGAATGGTCATGCTTCCAAATCCTTTTATGTGAACGTTGGTGCCTCTGAAGGCTCTATTCTAGGTGCTAGGTTATTTCTGATATTCATCAATGATCTTCCTGATGCAATCATTTTTCCAAGTAGACATCAATGCAGATGACATCTCCATCTACTACTGTCTCAATATGAAATCTGCCAGGTCTTTCAAAGTAAACCTCACTTTTACTCTTGGAAAGGACCTCTAATCTTTGATAGATCAACTTGAATCACACTATTCTCCCTGAAAACAATGCACTGCGCCGCCTTTGCCGCACTCTTGAAGTCGTTCTCAAGGGCAATGAATATATCGAATCAACAGTTACGCCTACTGATGAGGAGGTTGGGTTGCTGTGCCGAGGAATTTTTTCTCGTCAGAATCCATCTTGCACATTTATGTGTTTACTCTTCGTCTGTGCATTGAATACTGTTGCCATATCTTGTCAAGTGCTCCTTCTATTCCTCTCGGGGTTCTCGACGAAATCCAACAGAGGATTTGCCATCTTCTATCTCCTTGTAGAAATTTATTAAATGAAAAGAATAACAAAAATTAGTAGAAATTAATGTTCAATGAGAAAGTTAAAGGTACCAAGAGTTAAAGAAATGTTCGTAGTAGTAATTTGTTGGAAAGTGTTTATGCGTACGTACGTATGTACGTATGAGCGTTTGTTTGATAAGAATGTTTTTGGATAGAGATGAAGACTTAAAAGGAATCAGCACACGAGAAAGAAGGAGAAAGAGGACGATGTGCTATGCGACCTTATGTCCGGGTCGACTTGAAATTTCTTCTATGTTACATTTTAGCTTGTCGTTTCTCCTGCTTTCTGGCGCTGATCTGATCAAAGCCTTTATAGTCATTCAGATTTTATTGTCTTGCAAATCGCTCCCATTGATTTGAAAACCAATTTAACATCTACTTGCTAAATACGGTTTTAACTTTTTCTTTAAGAACATGATCACTTCTTTTTCTATTTGGGTAAAACCAGGATTTCACACGTCATTAAGAATTTTTGTAAAAGTGAATAAGAAGGTTGATTTCAATTCTTAGTTTCCTATATTGGTTGCTTGGTTGTTTTGTTTTTATGGCATAACAACCTCGGCAGGTAATTTATTGCCAACTAAATTTTTATTTATTTATTGCTGGTAATACATTTTTCTTTCAACAATTTATTGTTGTTTTTATATACGTTTTGTGTCTAGTAATACTTTTTTCTTTTTGAGTATCAAGATTCATTGGGGTTTGTTTTAAGGGCAGGGTCCCCAAGTCCTACTCTGTTATTTAACCCATAACTGGAGGGAAGGGGTTAATTAATACCATTCCCAAGGGTACTAAGTGAGTGTAGGTTATAAAATGGAATTCGAACTCGGCTCACCGATTTCTCTTTCCGAGCTGATATCCCCTGCACCACAACACATATCCGTCACTAAACGCTTACAGCACCTGGTATTCCCAAGCGGTGACCCATCTAAGTACTGACCAGGCTCAACGTTGCTTAACTTCAGTGATCGAGCGAGAAGAGGTGTATTCAACGTGATATGGCCGTAAGCATAGTTTCCTCTGTGCCACAGCTTAAAGTTTAGTGTCCACGGAAAAATCAACTAACAAAAGTCAACTAATAAACTTCTATTCTCATGATGACAACAAAATAAAATCTGAAATAATCATGTGATTCTACTTAAGAGCACTCAGACTATGAAGCTCTCAATATTTACACCAAAACAAAATTACAAATATCTAAAATACTCTATTTCATATTCAATGCGAAACAAAAGGCTTATAAAATGTTCCCAAATTGAAAAGAGGTTTCTCCTGAGAAACCTAACGAAACAAAAAAATATGATCCTACCCACGAATTCTATCACAACTACAATCGAAAGGTGTTTATTTAAACTCAATTTATCTAGACTCAACATAAAATCTGTCATAACTACATGGAAAACCATAAAAGACTTAATCAATTCAAAACAACACAACAAACCAAACCTTGAAGGAATTTACTTTATCAATGCAGGGCCTGCCAAAAATATTATATTGGAGAAACCGCAAGAAGTTTAAATAAAAACTTCGTCAGCAACTAATATAAAATAAAGACAACATTGAATGGTTAAGTGTGGCACTAGCTTTCCACCAGTTATCCTAAAGTGGCAGTGAAACCAACGCTTCAAAACATAGCGACGTCATAGTCTTATATTCCAAATTGATGCCTACATTTAAAACGGATATGTAGATATTGTATCAATGCAGAACATAGAATCGAGAAAGAAGAAGCATAAAAAAAATAATCGCCTTAGGTGAACACAACACACCTTTGCGTTGCGTGAATTTCATTGTTCTCAAACTGGATAGTCTTTCCTAGAATCTTCGTACCTGAGTTGCCTGTTAGCTTCTTTGTAAGAGGAATCTAATACGATTTTAAACACTCAACCGTTTTTTTAAACCATCTGATAATCCTGGGTATGACGGTAAACTGCATCCGGCAGCAAAGCTTCATATTGGCAGGTTGTGAGGAGCAGGGAACCACTTCTTAATTGCTGTTGTTCCCAGGTCCACCCTGACCTGGAATGGTAGCACCTGTTAGCTTGTGGTAAATGAATGGCAGAACAGAGTTTATGAGAGCTAACAAAAACAAATTTGTTGTGACCTAAAAAGGACAAGAAATTGTGGAAGCCATGATCAGGAATGTTTTGACTGGACATAACACATATGAGAAGAATGAGTTGTGTAAATGTTTGGCAGAACAGAGTTTGGGAGAGATAAAAATAAAATTTATTATGACCTAATACGGACAGGAAATTGTGGAGAGCCACGATCATAAACGCTTTAAATTTAAATTTTGATTCCCTTATTCTCGATCTTACTTGTGTTCTTTTTCTAATTAGTTTCTTTTAAGCTTTTCGCTCCAAAGAAGGCGATAATGTCACTAAGAAACACGAAATGAACAAAAAGCTGGGGAGAGCTATGATCGTATAATTCCCGTGAGGATACAGTAAATGATGTAAACCAGTTTGGCATTTAGGTTTCTAATAGTTTTTTTTTTCTTTAACTCGCTTGTGGAACTTTTTTTTTGGTTTCCAGCTTCCCTGTCATCTAAGTCAGTTAAGTGCCATATCTGATAGACGCTTGGGCGATCATATCCCAAAAGAGACATGACTGTCTGGGGAGAAGATTATCCCACAAGAATTTGCCATCACTTTCTGCGGTAGACTGGTTGCCAACGAAGGCTGTAGAACTCAATCTGTTCTGTTATTTAATCCATAGCTGGAGTGAGACGAGACGGATTAATATTTTTTCCCAAGGGTATTTGCGCGTATATGAATGCAATTCCAGTTGAATTCGAACAGGGTTTCTCGATTTCTCGTTCCAAGCCGATATCCACTGCACCACAAAAAATATAAATACACCGCTACTCATCCTGTAAAGTGTTTTTTTTTTCTATTACTCTTTCGAATCACAAAAGTCTTCTTGTTTTCGTTTCACCAAACCCTTGTCTCTTACTGACATTATCGCTTTCTATGGAGCGAAAAGATTTAAAGAAACTAATTAGAGAAAGAATACATGTATGATCGAGAATCACAGAAAAAAATTTTAAACAGTATGAAATAACGAATACAATTTTTAAAGAATAATAGAGTGTACTATAATTTTAAAAGTACATATTTTCATTTGTAGATTTTAATTCTGCTTTCCTTAACTCAGATATCGTCTGGTCCTGACGAGTTTTTTTTTTCTTTTTTTTTACCGGCTTTTAATACAAAAGACTTTGATTTTACAAAAGTTATATTAATGCATGATCTAATAAACTCGGAAATGTAACTCGTATGAATCGAAAATAAAAGATATTGACTGTTGTTTTATGATGTTTTGAAATTGGAAGTTTTAACTAAAACAATATGTAATGAAGAAATAAATGTATCTGGAAAGAGTTTATTTTTTCAAATATGGCGGCGTTACTCGTCTTGTTTTTAGCTCGTCTGCAGTATTGTTCAGGAAATGTTGCTTATACGCTAAAAGATGTTCTTTTGAAATTGAAAGTTCTAACTGGAATTATATGTTACGAAGAAGTTGTTTACGCTACAAGCTTCATTACTAATATATAACTCGATATTTTAGTGAAGTATATTTGAAGAAAGAATAAATAATCCCTAAAAGTCTGAACCAGACATTTACATTAGTGCATTTGTTTCAATGATTATTTTTCATTTATGAATTTTTTTTTTTAATCATTTCACCCCGAGCAAGGCGGAAATTCCACTGATGTGCAGGGGGCTACATAAATGTAAAAAGATTAATTAGAAAAGAGTGAGGAGTACAAACTAGTTAGAAAGGAACAATAGAAAGCTGAGAATGCAGGTGCGATGACAGATACATAGGTGGAGAGAAAGGGAAGGTTATACGGGGGTGGGGAGAGAGCTAGAGTCCAGTGGTTAGTAAATGAGTATTGACTTTGCATTTTAATTTTAGGAGGTTGTGAGTTCCACAGGCGGGAAGTGCGAGAGAAGAAGCTGCAGGAGTAGAATTGTCGTCTGCATTTGGCTAACCTGACTGTGAATGGGTGGGACCCAGTTGCCAGTCTGGTTGCACGGGTAAACACCTGTTGAGGAGGCATCAGTGACTTAAGTTCGTCTGAGCAGAAGCCATGAAAGTATTTATAGAACAGACAAAGGGAGGCCACATTTCGACGATGGGGAAGTGGCTGCAGTCGAGCCCCCAGATCAGTACCTATCACATTACAGACTCTCCTTTGGAGCCTGTCAAGAACACTGAGGAGAACGGCAGGCAACTTTAACTCTTTGCATGTGTGAGTGGCGTTGTAGCGGACAAGAAATTAATAAAAATCAACCTTCTTCACTTTTACAAAAATTCACAACGACGCGTGAAATCCTGGTTTTCCCAAATAGAAAAATGATTGACCATGTGCTTAACGAAAAAGTCGAAACCAGATTTCGCAAGTAAGTGTTAAAATGATTTTTGACAAATGACAGCAACTTGCAAGACCAAAAAGCACTTCGCGAGTAAATGCGAAAAATCTAGATTGTAATAAAAGGACTTTATCAAAGTCAGAGTGTCAGATGGGAGCCGCGAGACAAACATCTAAAATGTAGCATCAACTTCAAGCGACTCTGACATTGTCCTCTTTCTCTTTCTCCTTATCTCTTTCAACAATTACTACTACGAACATTTGTACGAACTCTTGATACCACAACTTTCTTAATTCACATTAACACCTACAACTCATGTTATTCTTTTCTTTTAATAAATTACTAATTTTAACATACAAAATGTATATTTTATTATTCCACTCTTCTACACTAATCCACTCATTCCAACTAATAAACAACCTTCTAATGAAAATTTTCTGATGATAACTCTGCATAAAATTTGTATGCTGTTATGTCTGACACAAGGCCGAACCAAGAAACATTAACCATCTCCCTACGCTACAGAGGTAACGGGATAAGATCAAATTCTTGTTGGTTCTTGTAAGACTACTGGGTTGTCTTAAAAATGTGTGCTTATTTTAGTCGTTTATTTCCCAACACGTCAGGACACATTAAATCTATTGACATTTCTGATTAGAGCACATTTTAAACTGACTCTTGAGAAAGAAAGGTTAAAATTACTTGGAGTAGATAGATCTACAATTGGAGTATATAGATCTATCCATCGCCCGGTTTACACTCCCCCCACGTCTATTGAACAGGTTAAGAGGCTCATCCCTTGTTCCCTGTTTAGGATGTGGTTTCCGGCTTTCTCTTTTTCAAGCTTTTCACTATTACGTAGCCCCCTGCACATCAGTGGTGTTACCGCCTTGCTCGGGGTGATACGATTAAAAAAAAAACTTAATACATTGTGGAGGATAGGAAATTAAGAATTAAAAGAAACTTTCTTCTTCACTTTGACAAAAATTTACAATGACTAGTGAGATCCTGGTTTTGCTAAATAGAAAATGTGCTTAAAGAAAAAGTCGAAACCGGGTTTCGCAAGTAGATGTTAAATTGATTTTCTGACCAGTAGATTTGCAAGACCAAAAAGGCTTAACGATCCAGTGCGAAAAATCTAAATGACTATAAAGATTTTCATCAGATCAATGCCAGTCAGTCCGACATGGAAGCAGGAGAGACGACAATGTAACAAGGCAGAAACATAAGGTCGCGTCTCACATCCTCTTCTTTCTCCATTTTTCTCGTGTGCTGATTCCTTTTACTTCTTTTCCATCCAAAGACATACTTATCAAACAAACGCTTATAGTTACATACGGACGCATGGACCCTTTCCAAAAAATAACTATGAACATTTCTATAAAGCTTGATACCCTTAACTTTCTCATTGAACTTTTAACTACTACCTATTTTTGTAATTTTTTTTCTTTTAGGAAATTTCTATTTTAACACAAAAATGTATATTTTTATTATTCCAATATTTCACACTAATCCACGCAATTCAACCTGGTGACAACTTTTTGATGAAAATCTTCTGCTAATTCTGATAATAACGAATAATCTTTAAGCTGTAGGAAATTCGGTTATGTATGACACAAGGCCGAATTAATAAACAGTAACCATAGCTTCTTATAGCTTCAACATGTCGATTTTTGCATCCCTATGAAAACTGAACACTATAAGATGCATTTTTGAAACTTGATGCTTTTTTATTATGATAAAGGTAAAAGACTGCCTCGCCAGCAACAACAAAAAAAAAAAATGCTATGTACTGTGAAGCTTTAGCTGAGAGAATTGTATGGAAATAGTTCCGTAAATTTAAATTTGGAGATTGTAGCCATATTAATGAAGAATTCTTTTTTAATCGTTTCACCCCCAGCAAGGCGGTAACGCCACTGATCCGCAGATTTTAACAGATATACAGGGTGCGACAGATGAATTCTCGTCTAAATGAGGCCGAAATGAAAATAACACCCCATCATATTTTAACCCATATACAGCGTGTGATTGTATCGTTTAGATCAAACCAAAATGAAAATTACACTGACATCTTATTTATACAGATATACAGAGTGCGATGTATGAATTGTCTAACTTACGAAAAAATTAAAATAATATTTATATATCATTTTCACAGATATTCCGTGTGCGATTGATGAAGTGTCATCTAAAATAAAAATAACACAGGTATCTCATTTTAACATACATACAGATTGCAGTGAATTAATAGTCCTCTAAATGTGGCCAAAAGAAAAATAAGACTGACATTTCATTTTTACAAAAACTGCCGAGCATCATCTTTGCTTTCTTGCCTTGTAAAACTTTGCAAAGTAATAATAACAAAAGGACCATTTTATTTTCAGTTAGAATTATCTACTTGGCTTTAAATAGTGTGAAATACATCATTTATTTTTTAAAAATACTGGGGTGGTTTAATAATTATATCCGGTACTGTGTTCGGATTTATTTCTACGATTTCCTCCATATCACGTCTCAGATTTAGGATTCTATAGCATTAGTCCAATATTTGCTATGTTATTTTTTTATTCTGTCCTAGTTTCGATTGGATTCCAGACGGTAAATTTTACGTTTTTTTAGAAGTTAACCCGTGAACGAGAATGAATCCTTTAAACTTATCAATTCGTTTAATTTAAACCTTTCAGTTTTCTTGTTAACGATTTCAGCGCATGTAACAGTCATCGTCTTCGATGGAAACCATCGCGGAGAAATCTTCGACATCGTAAGTTCATTGTGTAAAATAATCCAATCTCTCACATATGAAATGCTATTAGCACTGAGTAAATAGAAAGTAGTTCCAAAGATGGAAAGTGCGAGAAAAGTAACTATACGTATAGAAGTACTGGTTACATTTTCAAGTTTTAACAAATTTGAGTTAGTTTAAACAGCGAGTTTTTAAAAAGTAATCATTAAAAATTTTAGCACAAAAAGCTAATTTAATTTTTTTTCTTTATGCAATTATTCTTCATAACAATGAACATTTTCATTATAAAATTCATTTTTAAGGAATATTTTGTGTTTTTAACTAGTAAATATATATATATATATATATATTGTGTGTGTGTTTTTCTTGAGAGCCCTTTGTAACTGTCTCGACAACTTTCCATCGTACACTTTATTGATCATATAATCATTTTGAAGATAGTCAGTTAACACAATGCATTTTGCATCCAAAAATTCTGACACAATAAATTTCCCTAGAGATGAAACTTCAGTAGCCTATTTCAGAGCAAAATACGAGAGGTGTTTCCACTGTCCTTTTGTCTTGTGGTGATACCGACCAACCAAGAGCGAGCTGACCGGATGTTTGCTCTATAACAACCAGAAAGCGAATGAATAAAAATCATCTCCGCGCAGGTGGATTCGCGCAGTTGTTCCGGTTGAAAAATAAAAATTAATCAAATATCAAATTTCCATTTCGCAAGTCTACGCGAATTTTATTCACCAGCCAATGGGAAGCCCGGAAGAAAATACAAGCATGAAATTCAAAACGATCCAAAAAAGCAGATATAAAAAGCCGAGACAGAAAGCAGACAGACAGACAGACGGGAAAACCAGAGGAGAAGAGTGTAATTAATATCCCCTTGACTTAAGTTGAGTGGCTACTATGCTGGCCTCTTTCTTCTCCCCGTCTCAAAAGTACTTACTGACCTCAGGAGTGACCTCTTCAAAGACATTCCACACAAACCAACTTACTGACTTACGGACCTTAGACGTAGCAACTTCAAAATGAACAATCCTCCACATTCCTAAGCCTTTTATCTCTTTCAGCTCATTGTATTCAAGTATTATTTTAATTGTAAAACATTAATTCATATGTGTATATATATATAAATGTTATTTTATACTCAAATTGCCTTTCTTGATTTTATAATCATTTTATGACTTATAGTGGGTTTTTTTTTATCATATCACCCCGAGCAAGGCGGTAACGCCACTGATGTGCAGGGGGCTACATAAGAGTGAAGAGATTGGAAAAGAGAAAACCGGAAACCACATCCTAAACATATAAAAAAATTTTAAAAGTCTACAAAGGTTAAAATGTATACTAAGGGATTCTACTGAGTTCTACTTGTTAGTACAAAAAAGTTTTCATTCATGAAGTAGTTGTAAAATAGAGAAATTAGAAATAGTACGTTTGGAAGATTCTAGATCATTCCAGTATATTAGAGAAAGATCTAGATGATTCGAAAATCTTCGAGAAATATGCTAATTAGATGCTAGCCCCTATAAAAAATAGGTGTCTTGAAGAGAGTTGCCATTTGTTAAAAAGGAATTTCTGGCATTATCAACTCCGACTTGATTCGCAGTTTAGTATATCCAGCCGAAAGAATCTCTATGAAAAGTTGTCGACGAACAAAAAACCAAAAGAGAACCTCATGGAACTAAATATGTAAATAGAATTTTTGAATATTTTCATTGACCAAATTATTTATATATTGTTTATATACACATTTGAGGATTTCCAATAATAGCACTTAGATTACTTCGCTAACCCTAACGTGGTAAAGATACTTGACTCCTTAACCATCACATCCCTTTCCTTTGTAACACTTCGCCACTAGTAAACTCTCTGTTTTCTCTTTTGCATGCCAAAATTGTATATTTGTATATATTTTTATTTTGTGATTTTAGTAAATTAGTGTTTTTTTTTTTGTGTGTGTGTGTGTGTGTGTGTGTGTGCGCGCACGCGCGTGTTTTTAGTAAATATATGTTTGTGATTTAATTCTGTCTTTGTTAAACCATTTTCTTTTCTTTTGTTAAAACTTCCAACACGTATCAATAGAAAGTAGCTCTACAGTCGGGAGGTGCGAGAAAAGTAACTATTCATGTAAAAGTAACGGTGACATTTAAGTGTTTCAAAGATAAGATGGTGAAACTTAGATACCAATCAAGTAACACGCTTAAATTCATGCGGTCGAGACACAAGGAAAAAATATTTTCCTCACCACTAGCACAATTTGGAGTTTTATGAACACCGTAATCTGAATTGAGACTCACTTCAGCACCTGAAGAATACACTGTACATGAAACCCAGAGTTGTGCTACTTGTGATGAAAATGTTATTACAAAACAAATGTAATTTTTCTAAGATTTCTTAAATATTCACACCAGAAAAAGGAAATAAATAAATATACTATTTGATAAATAAACGGAGAATCTACTGAAAAAATGGAATACCCATTAAAAATATTGTTTACGTTATCAATATGTATAAATATAAAGGCGATTGTCAACCTAGGCCTTTACGTCGTGTTTATATATTCAATGACTGTAGGCGAACAGTTCACAAGCGAATGTCGATTGCTGGAATCGGATTAAGGAATTACTGTTCTTTAAAGAAATTTTTACTTTTTACTTTTGGATTAACTTACGTTAATTACTTTATTTAATCTTGTATACTTTGTCTTTAAACAAAATTTTAGGTGCGAAATTCACAATTATCATTCAGAATTTTATCACATGAAGTTAATTTAAAATTAATATCATTCTCTTTGCTATTGTTCTTCAACAATATCTATATTAAGTATTAAAATAAATGAATAATTTATTTTCTTTAACAGAACAGACAGATATTTTTATAGTATGTTTAATTTTTCTGTCTTTTGTAAATAAGTACGTTACATAAAAATATATTCACTACAAAATTAATGAAAAAGTCACTTATTCGAGTATTAATAAACAAAGTTAATGTCAAAAATCAAATTCAATAATTTTAAAAAATATTTTCTAACTATTCTTAAAAATATACCACAATATGTAAAAGAGGAAACTTTTTTGTCTTTTCTATATCGTCTTTCAAAGTTTTAACAATTTTACAATTAATTCTCAAAAAATATACTTATTAACAATTTTATCAGAGAAATTTAATTTAATTTTTTCTTTGTGCTATTATCATTTATAATAATGTATATTTTAATAATAAAATTCATTTTTAAGGAATAATTTGTTTTTAATATACGTGAAGCTTGTTAATACAGTTCTTGTACGAAAACAAAAACTAATGTAATTTTTGCACAGCTAATTTACTCAAAGAACCATTGTGAAATTGCTCATTTAAAAAATTGAATAATAATTGAGTAAAACATTTTTGCATTTTTCTTCATAACAATAATCACACTGATTTATAATCAATGTTAGATTTTACTCGGGTTGTTGTTAAAAAGATAAAGTAAATCTAATTTTACATATTTTTAAATGGTTTTAAAAATATTAAATTGGTTAATTTTGTTTATATAATCGTATTTTATGATGAAGGAGGTGATTGATTCTCACCCCACTTCCCATAAAATACATCATCATCAACATCATCATCGTCACCCTCATGTTACACTGTCTTTAGCTGCGGTAGATTGTGCAATAACATGAGTAAGTATCATGTGTAGTGATGTTGAGGGTAGAAACCCTTCAACCTGGGTTATTAATAGATGTTATCACGCCACCTCCTTGGGGGTCTACTTCTATTCTTTCTTCTTTCAACAATGCCTTCCAGACAGAATTGTGTTAAGCCTGATTGAGAATATTTAATATGTCTGTAGAGTTTTAGGGCCTTGTTTTGTATGATTGTCAAAATGAGGCTGAGATCGGTTGTTTGCCGAAGATCTGTGATCTTAATTTGTTCTCACAGCTAATGGTTAATTATGAACTTCATAACATGTTTGTGGAATGTCCTTATCTCTGTGCATAGCTTTGAGTTCCAATTAACAGGTTCTAGTTCGTACAGAGCAACAAGCAGTACGAATGTATTGAGACTCGTGTTTTGATGAAATTATGTATTCATTTAGATGTCAAATGTTTTTTTATTCTTTTTTTTTTAATCATTTCACACCAAGGAAGGCATTCCACTACCACTATTGCGCATGGGGTTATATAGGGGAAGGTAAAGAGAAAAAGTGGTTAAATATAGGAAATGTCAGAAGGAGGGTGATAGATGGGTAAGGATACCGAGGCTGAGGATTGGGTAGATGGGAAGAGTGTTTGAAAGAATGGATGCGAGTTAGTGTGTTAGAAGGTGTCTATTGACCTTACATTTAAACTCCTGGACATTGTAGCCGTCGGGGAAGCAATCATGTGGAAGAGAATTCCACAGTGGGGAAGTGCGAGAGAAAGAAACTTTTGGAGTAGAAATTGCGGTTACATTTTATCGGTTTCACTGTAAAAGGGTGGGATCTAGTTGCTAATCTAGTATCTCGTTTCCCCTTTAAAAGCTACCCAACCTAATCCTATTCTGTGTTTTACTGCTGCTCTACCATTATTTATAGCAAACAGACGATGACAGAGGTATAAAAGTTCTGTGACTTGTTCGATTTGTTTTCCATAAATTGCGAGGTGTTTGTTTGTGTTGATTACTTTTACTAGTTGTCATTTAGTAAAATTTAGTAAATTTAGTAAAATTTAGTTTATTTAGTAAAATTTAGTAAATTTAGTAAAATTTAGTAAATTTAGTAAAATTTAGTTTATTTAGTAAAATTTAGTAAAATTTAGTAAAAACTATTTAGTAAAGTACAATTATCCAAAAAATTTTATAAGGGGAGTTCATTTCGCTATACATATTCCACAGAAAATAACCAGATCACTGAAACAATTTTGAAGTCATTCGGAACGAGGTAATTCAGATGGAGATTATGGTGATATTGATGTAGATGAAACGGATAATAAAATACCAATAATGAGGGTTCGCTGAGTGACTGTAATGTCGAAGGGATAATTACTTTGATAATGTTGGCTTTATCGTCCATAATTATGTCACCATGTCTGTGAAAGTGATATTGACTATAATGATAGGGATTATTATTTTTATCCCATAAGACAGTGTCAATGTCAATGATGCTGCTATTGATGGCAACAATAACTCTCTTTATGGAGATAAGAATTGATGATAGATTATTATAATAGGTTTTTTATTTTTTAATCATTTCACCCCAAGCATGGCATTCCACTGCCACTAAAGACGACGGAAACAAAAAATTAACCATGTTTTTTCATTGCTCTGGTTGTAATATGGGTGATCGATTAACGTTGATTTTTTATAGAGAAATGAACCACCTCGTAAAATTGTTATAAGTGAATAATAAAAATGGATAATAGTAAGTAAATTGATTTTTTTAAACAAAGTTTCAAATAAAATATTTCCATTGGTAGAAAGGGCTGATTCGGAGCTTTGCAACGGAAGATAAAATATTTTTTGCATCCTCACTTCGACGAAAGTAAAAAACACGAACCAAAATTACGATCTTTTCGCTAATATAAATTCGAACACCATATAGAAAAATGTACAATTACACTTTTATTCTTTTTCTTCTGTGACGGTTGCGTGGAGTAAGGGTTTTGTCGGAGTATTAGCGTTCGTCTTCTCTGATTTCTTGCCTGTCTCTGATCTGACTGAACACCTTTCGGATCCCTCTCATCTATCAAACAGGTGAGTCTCGATCGACACGTAGTACTTTCGTCCCACATTTTGTTTATATTTGGAGTACTTATTTCCTTGACCTTGACCACCTGTTCATTAAAACAAAACCCAGCCTGCCACCTAGGTTTTTCTCACTCTTATATTTTTCAAAACAATATTTATTTTATCGCACCCGACCGGAAGTTACTGCCGGATACTCAAACATCCAAAAGCGTCACCACAGAAAGCAGAGCAAACCCATTAATTTCCGGTGACTCAGCGTTTCCAAAAGTCAAAACACAGAAAAACTACAACAAAACGAAATATAAACACACACAAGCTTTCCTACCTAAAAACAATGACCCGAAACTAATCTATGTTGACATGGTGTTCAAATAAAACCCATGTGTACATTCAAAAGTGGAAGGAGAATTTTAATAGACAAACAAAATACATTATTAACTGGTCAACGTTGCTGACCGCGGCTAACAGAAACATGTCCGATTTTTTCCACCAAATCACCGGGTCTCCGGGGTCGAGCGACGTTCTCCCCCTACCACCGGTGCCTGGCCGACCCTTGTCGCTGACAATAGCAGCTGCCGCAACCAGCAGCAGCAGGCACACCAAGTACCAGACAAAAGCACCAGGCACCAGCAGAAGCTGCAGTCCCTACTACATATGCAACAGTCATTTTAAGGGCTAGCTGATTAATAGTGCAACGGTTCTTTTTAGGATTAGCCGCTTACGTATGCGATAGTTCTTCTAAGAAGTAACCGTTTACATATGCTACAGTCCTTTTCATGACTTTCCAATTACATATGCTACATTCTTTCTAAGGCCTAACCGTCTCCAGCAGCAGCCACCAGCGAGAGCAGCAGCCACCAGCAACAGTCCTTCCTGGAACTACCAAGCTAGCAACCAGCATCGCCTCAGCACTGCCTTGCCAGCCGCTGGTCTACCGTCCTGAAATCAGGCGACCCTCTCGATTAACACCGCCCGACTTAACAATCATTCTGTACATACGTTGTCAGATTTTATAAATAAAATTTGGCTTGAATTTATAAATCCTCATCTTCGTTGTCTTTAATTCAATCGTATTACTTAAACTCATGGCGGGGTTAACGGCACTTGCTTTGACGACCCCTCTACAATTTTCTTTCAAATCTTGCCGACCCTGAAACGTTCAATGCAAATACACTTAATGGCAAAATTCTACAGCGACCAAGATATTATAATAACAAATCTATAACATTATGTAACTTTTTTCATTGTTACACTCATGAAAAATACCATTTAAAAATTTTGTCGGATAAAATTAATGTCAATATTAGATTTAAAATATGTTAATTAAAATTATAAGATTCAGATCATGTAGCAATGATGAACAAAATATCGTTCGTGTATTAAAATGGTTAGAGAGATAAGAGTGAGCATGAGCTACTTGTTAAAGGATAAACATTGAGACAAAACTAAAACTATTGCTTTTTTAAATGTATTTTCCATCTGAACATAAAACAGTGATTATTAGCAAATAGTACGACACAGAAACTTAGCATCATTCAGTATTTGATAATTTTTCTCGCGCTGTTACTTTCGTTTCTTCTAACCGTCCTGTTAGTATTATATTCTCCAAGCCCTCTTTCCTTATTACATGTCTCTTCCTGATGTCAAGTGTGTGCTTGCATTCGTTTGCATTCTCTCCAACAGCTCACCGTTGCTCATGTGCTCAGTCCATGGCATCCTCAGAATCCTTCTGTAGAACCACATTTCGATTGCTTTTCTTTATCTCTGAGGAGACTGCCAAACATTCACTGCTATGCAGAAGAACAGACATCAGATAGCAATCCAGTAATATATTATTTATTTATAGAGAAATTTTAGTCTAGCAATACTCTACTCAGATTCTGGAATGCAGCATTGGCCATGCCAATTTGCCTTCAACTCTCAGTGTCGCACCTTCTGTTAGAAAAGTTTCATTTACTTGCTTTAATTCAAACACGCAGCCGTTTATCCAATCTGTTGATCTTCTCACTGGAGGTATTCCAAAGTTTTTAATGAAATTATGAAAAGATTTTAATATAAACACGCTTGCATATATACACTAGCAGTATAGCCCGGCGTTGCTCGGGTGTAATGAAAGCTTTAAAACTAATCCATGGTCTTAGAACTCAGACTCTTTGGACGTTGGCACGAAAGACTAAAAAGCAATATTTGTTTCCAGTTAAAGCGAAACGGTAGATTGAATGAAAAATGAATGGATGTAAGTCAAATTTTGATTTCCTGGTATCGATATCAAATAAGATTTTTTCGTCGTAAACTAAATTTTGAAGGCTAAATAAGTCCTCTGAGTAAATGGTGTCATGGCTGAGACTAAGAACTACAATTATACCTATTAGAGCCAAACCCGACGCAAGAACTAAAATAAAAGGGCTGAAAAACTGATTTTGATCAGACCCGGTAGGATATCGGGGTATCGATTTCCAATATCGGAGTCAAATAAGTCATCCAAGGATAGAACTGCAACCTTGAAACTTCTGAATATCGTTTCTTATGTCTTTCTCTATGAGTGTATCAAATTTGATTAAAATCGGACCACTCCTTCTATAACCCGATTTTTTCGATATTTATCGGGGGTACCTCGACACAAAGCCTACTAAGAACACTCGCAGACGCTTATAGTACAACAGTGTAAATTTTCAAGAAAAATCGTTTCAGCCGTTTCGGAGTCTATAAATAATGGACACATACACACACAGACACACACACATGCAAAGTTGCAATATATAAATAAGTTTAGATATTTTTCTCTTTCAAAAAAGTCAAAATTCAACATTTCATACTCGGTCAAATCAATGAAGCAATTTGTTATTTTTGTAACTTTAAAATGTATAATAATAATAAAAAAGAAATTATATTAAATATTGATGTTATATCATCGTATCACAAAATTCTGGTTTGAAACATTCAGATCCTTCTCGGGGAATTTGAATATTTTGTTCCACTTCGGTCATTGTAAAAGAGATTTCAGGATTATTTGAATTTACACAATGTAAAACGAAGATCAACTTTCACATCAAAGGTCTCAAAATTAGTCTTATTTTTAATAATATTGCTAAAAATGTGAAAATGTGTACCTTTTTATTTGATGAAGGTCATGTCTACTGTATTATACAGTATTTCTAGGCGATTATCCGAAAATTGATTGGTTTCAGATAGTATTATAAAATTACGAGTGGGCCTGTGTCGTAAAAATAACGGCAAAATATTTACATTCTAAAATTACAACAACTTATATATTTATGTACCTACTGTTGCGTATCTTACATTAAGGTAGAAGAAAAAATAATACAACGCCACACACTAAGCGTGACAGAAATATATATATATATATATATATATATATATATATATATATATAAGAAAAAATAATACAATACAATACAATAATGTTGTATTATTTTTTCTTCTATAATTCTTCTTTATCTTCTATCATTATATATATATATATATATATATATATATATATACCGAGCGCCCATAGCCCACAGGCAGAATCGCGGACTGACTCCACTTCGCTCGGGTTTCAATCCTGGGTTAAAAGCAATCGGAGTCTAACCGCCTAACTGATGAGCTGTGATACAACGAAACAGATCTGTCTGCGGATGACTATTTACGCTCTCACACCCTGATTGCGCACTCTGGAAGAAATGGGAGACTTTGAAAAACAGTAGCTACTCTGGCATGTACGCATCGCTCATTCACTAATGAATTAGCGCACTCTCAGCTATTGGGCGTGTATAATGATAATATACACGCTAAAAATCCGCTTCATTTTATCGAGCGCCCATAGCCCAGAGGTAGAATCGCCGACTGACTCCACATCGGTCGGGTTTCAATCCTGGGTTAAAACCAATCGGAGTCTAACCGTACTGATGAGCTGTGATACAGCGAAACAGAGCTGTCTGAGAATGACTATATATATGGTGCTGTGATAATTTTGGGCTCCAAGCTTTTTCAGTAATTTTACAAACAAAACGGAATTGGACAAGCTGTAATTTTTTTTATTGCAAACTGCTTGCTATCAAGGTGCACATAGAGAATTGATAGTTTTAATGCAAAAGATCTGTCACTTAAAATAAGCAGGTTTGTGCAGAATTCGAAGTTTCGTGTGTGTATATGCATACATACAAGCATACATACATACACACACACACATATATATATATATATATATATATGTATGTATGTGTGTGTATGTATATACATAAGTGTGAGAAGCCGTGAACGTTTTGTTTAAAGTGCAGATTTATTGTTGTTATTATTATTATTAATATTACTTGCTTCTTGTATGATTAAGTGTCCATAATGGTATTTGCAAATCTACACGTGTTTCGAGTCTAAAGTTGACTCTCTTCAGGCGAATAAACTTTGACTTCACAGATAGAGAAAAGCAAATTGGTCCTTATATGTGTAGTCACAATTTATTCGCCTGAAGAGAGTCAACTTTAGACTCGAAACACGTGTAGATCCACAAATACTATTATGGACACTTAATCATACAAGAAGCAAGTAATAATAATAATAATAATAATAATAATAATAATAATTATTATTATTATTATTATTATAATAATAATAATAATTATAATAATAATAACAACAACAGCAACAAGTCTACATTTTAAACAAAACGTTCACAGCTTCTAGCATTTTTTATTCTATAGCAATTACTCTCGTTGGAACAACGCTATTTTTGTTTTTAATATATATATATATATATATATATATATATATATATATATATATATTCAACTGAATATATCATGGACTATAATATAATAATGAGGAGATATATATATATTCCTGAATACTCGACAACATAACTATTACAAAAAAGTAAAATTAAAAAAATAATTGTTAAATAGTCAACAGGCGGCAACAGGTTTCATAAATGGTAATAAAGTTTAAAAACTGGCAGTAGAAAAGGGACTGGACCAACGCTGCCTAGCCATTGTCTCTGTAAGGGACTGACAAGACTCTACCTGGCTATTTTCTCACTTATGAACCGACACAACGCCGCCAATGTCTTTCTCTCCATCAGGGTGACAGAAGGATATATATATATATATATGCGTATCTGTGTAAAATCCTTTCTAAAATAAAGACGGAAGCTGATGATGGTTCGCCAGAAATAGGCCTAAACTTCCGATTTACCATGAAATAACGATTCTGCTTTAATATTTCTTTTCTTATATTTGCTCTATATGTATTTATATACATATATATTTAGAGCTCTCTTAGAGAGTTATCCTACCACTGTATGTACAGGATACTCCTTTGGATTCATCTAGACACACTGCATGCTGATATATATATATATATATATATATATATATATATATATATATATATATATCGAGAGAGAGAGAGAGAGAGAGAGAAATAATGAAACCAAAATTATTAACGAAGAGGATATTTCTAAAAGATTTATTTAATATAAAATATTAAGAGATATATCTGTATAGAGAGCTCAATGGATACTATCCATAGCAATATGATATACATAAAAACAACACAACACATCATATAAAATGGTCATTAATTATAATTTATGTACAATTAAATGCAGATTGGTCTTTAACCCTAATTAAATTACTATTTTGCAATATAATATTAAAATGTCTCTAATTTATGGCAAATGAAGTAATTTTTGTGCATTTATTTATTTTATGGTAGACAAGTTCATTTTTGTTCTTTCTTTGTACATTTATAATTATGAAATAAATTAATGATTGTCGCTGCTTCCTAATATTATGCCTAGTTGTTAATTAACTCATTACGGGACATTACTAATAAATTCATTACTAAAAACGTTCACTTTAATTGTTATTTTGTTATTTAGTAACATTTTAGGTCTCCACATGGAACACAATCGTTTAGTTACCAGGGTTAAGTTAAAGAGCTTCCTGATGCACAGAGACGTGTATATATATATATATATATATCCGCAGACAGATCTGTTTCGCTGTATCACAGCTCTTCAGTACGATTAGACATCCGATTGCTTGTAGCCAAGTTTAAAACCATGAACAGAATAGGATAAATAGGATAGACAGATATATAGAAAAGGAATAAAGCAGATAGATATGAACGGAATCCGTTAAAGAGATGGAGACATAATCATTTAGTCAGTTAGATGCCATACGAGATAAAAGCTTGGGCGATCATGTCTCGAAAGAGATATGAATGACTGGGCAGAAAACTCTCCTGCAGCAGGTTGCCATAATTATCTGCGATAGACTGGTTTCCAGCCAAGATTATAGAAACTAATCCGTCATGTTATTTAACCCATAACTGGAGGGAAGATACGGATTAATGCCTTTCACGATGGTATTTGCGTGAAAGTGAAAGCAAGGAATTCAAGTAGAATACGAACTTGGCTCTCCGATTTCTCTCCACTCCACCACAAGGCACATGAGCAGATAGATAAATATGAGATATGAGCAGAATCATATATATATATATATATATATATATATATATATATATATATATATATGTTTGAACAGAATAGGAAATATACGTATAAACGCAAAAGATAGATAAATAGATAGATAGATAGATAGATAGATAGATAGATAGATATGAAAAGACTGAGATAGATAGATAGATAGATAGATAGATACATAGATACATAGATAGATAGATGTACTAATAGAGAGACATATTATCAAAAGAAGAGATATAAAATGATGAGATTCCGATAGATATGAGTATGCTTTATTGGTGATATATATATATATATATATATATATATATATATATATATATATAATAATAATAATAATTATTATTATTATTATTATTAAACCGACTCTGCGTGTATTCTAATCTCAAAATTTTATAGAAGGGACTTTTTAAGACCATGAATGACCAGCAGAATCTGACGAGCCGTTGTGCGAAACCGCGGTAGGTCTTGGCGATCTTGCTATTTTGTTAGTATATATATATATATATATATATATATATATATATATATATAGATTGGAGCAGACCGAAATAGATAGATAGATAGATAGATAGATAGATAGATAGATAGATAGATAGATATGATAATACTGAAATAGATTGTTAAAGAGAGAGAAAGTGTAGACTAAGTGTGATAAGTATTAATTTCAATATTAATAATAGCATTCACATTTAACAATAGGCATTTCTCTACAGTAGTATCACGAGTCTCACAGGCATGCACGCATGCGCGCAATCATTCCTCCGCTGACTGGTGTCAAAAACACGCAAACTCAGAAGAAAATGTGGAAAGCATAACAAGTTGAGTTGTGTTGACCGCCATGTTGTTGCCTGCGAATTTCTATCCATATTCATGTGTTAAGAGAAGCGTTGGCAACTGCTGTCTTTTGACGAAGTTTTCTTGAAAGACAGCGATGGATTTTCAGCCAACAGAAATCGCGTTTGTCAATAATGCAAACCGTTGAATGAAACAAGTTGGCAGGATTTCGATGAGATGCAAAGAGGCGGAAACAGCAAAACAGAACAGGCAAAAGAGCGTGAAAGAACCAGTGAGGAAATATTTGAGAGTACTTCTTCTTTTCCATGTCCCGTGTTTCTTCAGGACGTAGGCGATCATAGCCTCCCATTTTCTCCTCTATCTCGCCGCTTTTAATATTTTTCTACACGTTTTGGGCAATCATGTCGCGACAGTGACAAGACTGACTGGGCAGAAGTTCATCCCGAATAGGTCGCCATTGCTTTCTGTGGTGGACTGGTTGTCAGCCAAGGCTATAGAACCCAATCAGTCCTGTTATTTGACCCATAGCTAAAGGGAGAAGAGATTTATTTTATTAATAAGTAGTAATTAATGGAGGATTAGTTTATTACTTCATAAAAATATAAAACGGACCCCCCACTTTATGCCCAGTAGAAGCCTTAATCATGTTTTCAACTATTATATTCAGTCAGTCAGTTAAGTGCCATACGTGATACACGCTTTGGGCGATCATGTCTCGAACGCGACATGACTGACTGGGCAGAAGATTATCCTGCAGTAGGTCGCCATTGCTTTCTTTGGTAGACTGGTTGCCAGCCAAGGCTATAGAACACAATCTGTCCTGTTATTTGACTTGTAGCTAGAGGGAGAAGGCATGTATTATATTATTAAGTAGTAATTAGTGGGGGATCAGTTTATAAGTTCATAACAATATAAAACTGATCCCCCAATTTATGCCCAGTAGAAGCCTCACTCATGTTTTCAACTATAATATTCAGTCAGTCAGTTAAGTGCCATACCTAATACCCGCTTTGGGCGACCATGTCTCGAAAGTGACATGACTGACAAGGCAGAAGATTATCCCGTAGTAGGGCGTCAATGCTTTCTGCGGTCGACTGGTTGCCAGGCAAGGCTATAAAACCCAGTCTGTCCTATTATTTAACCCATAACTGTAGGGAAGAGACGGATTAATACTTTTCCCAAAAGTATTTGTGCGTAAGTGAATGCAAAAGATTTAACTGGAATTCGAAATCGGTTCCCTGATTTGTCGTTCCCAGCCGATATTCACTGCACTACAACGCACATCCCGTTCTCTTGGTATCTCTCCCAAACCCCGCTCCGTCATTCATTCGCTAAAGCCTATTTAATATGTCTCGAGTTGCTTTCCTTTATCTCTCTTTCCCTCTATCCCCCCTGTGAATATTAGATTCTCTACACCCTCTTTCCTCATTACGTATCTCAGGAATCTCAGCTGTCTCTTCATGATGTTAAGTATGAGTTTTCTTCTCGTTTTTAACACTTCTTCGTTGCTCACACACTCGGTACATGGTATCCTCAGCATTCTTCTGTAGAACCACGTTTCTACTGCCTTGAGCCTCTTGACAGAAAGTGCGACACAAAGATCCGAAGGCGAATTGGCATGACGAAAGAAGCATTCTAGAAGTTGAGTAAAGTATTTAGAAACAGGAAAATTTCGCTAGAAACCAGGAAGAGTGTACTGGATTGCTACGTGCTGTCTGTCCTTCAATATGGCAGTGAATGCTGGACAATACCATCAAAGATGAAGGAAAAACTTGAAGCAACTGAAATGTGGTTCTACAGAAAGATGCTGCGAATATCATGGATCGAGCATGTGAAAAATGATGAGATCTTGGAAATGATGGAAACAAAAAGGAAATTAATATCAAACACCAGGAAGAGACAACTAAAGTTCCTGGGACCCGCAATGAGGAAGGAGGGTTGGAGAATCTGATACTAACAGGCCAGATAGAGGGAAAAATTGACAGGGGAAGGCAACGAATAACATATTTGATGGACCTAATCAGGTGGATGATGGAACGAGAATTGCATGGTGTAACAGGAGAAGGCCTGCTCAGAGCCACCAGGGATATGGAAGGCCATGATCGCCTACGTCCTGAAGGGACAAGGCACATAGAAGAAGAAGAAGAAGAAGAAGATCCTCCAACATTGGCTGCTATACAGAAGGACATAACTGTCCAACACTCTGTCCTTTGTTTCTTATGAGATTTCCTGTCTTTGAATATTCTAGATAGCTTTCGAAACGTTTAACTTACGATGTTGACACAAGCAGTTACTCATTTTTCGATAGTGTTATGAGGACTTACACTTATGATACATGAACTTGTCCAATATATATATATATATATATATATATATATATATATATATATATATATTGCTTATTCAGTAATGAATTTGAGCACTCTGGTTCAAACGCTAAAAGCCTCCCTCCTTCTACAGAGCGCCCATAGCGCAGAGGTGGAATCGCCGACTGGCGCCAATTCGGTCGGGTTTCAATATTGGGTTAAAAAGCAATCGAATGTCTAAGCGTACTGATGAGCTGTGATACAGCGAAACAGATCTGTCTGCGGATGACACTATGTATATATATATATATCTAAGTACCAGTTCTGCTTTGTAGACACGGAACAACAAATCAGGAAGCCGAGTTCGAATTCAAGTTGAATTCTTTGCATTCATTTTCGCACAAGTACTCTTGGAAAAGTATTAATTCGTCTCTTTCCTTCCAGTTATGAGTTAAATAATAGAACAGATTGGGTTCTATAGCCTTGGTTTGCAACCAGTCTACCACAGAAAGCAATGGCAACCTACTGCAGGATAATCGTCTGCCCAATCAGTCATGTCTCTTTCATGACATGATCTCCCAAAGCGTGTATCACGTATGGTTCTTAACTGACTGACCTACTTTCAGTGTTATTGGCGTTTAGTACTGTCTTCTGACTTTTTTTACTACTACACTACCGGCCATAATTGTTAGGCCAACCCAGAGTTTTAAAATAATGATGTTTCATACTATTTTTTAGTATTCGTTGCCAAGTAAATAATTGTAAATGGAAATAAAATGCTCCTTTTTGCCCAATAACATGTGCATCAAAAGAATTTATAAATATTTAATAATTACCTATTAATGAAAGAATGAAGAAAATTTAGGGTGATTCGGACGAGTTCATGTTTGCTTCCTTGTCTTGTAAAATTTTGCAAATAATAATAACAAAAAAAAACATTCTATCTTCATTTGGCAATAAATACAAAAAAGTATAAAATACATCATTTCTTCTAAAAAAAAAATAAAACTGGGATGGCCCAATAATTATGGCCAGTAATGTATGTGTAGGTTCGATTCTCACAATGATCGATTTTCTATGGTGAATGTATGATGTTGTGTATCAGAATTTTTGCAAAATAAAACGCTAATTGTCTGTGTAGGGGTTGAACAAATGTAATTGTACTTGAGCATGTGTCTGTAACATGGATTTCTTAGCCACCGTGTGAGAGAGGCATATTTGGATACGAGCAGGCAACTATTATTAAAAGAATGGAACATTTTTATTGAACCATCAAAAAATGAAAATTGCAAATAAAAAACATCATGATGTCGCAGACAGTGTATAGAGACAGATAAAATTGTAAAAACTACCTAATTCTTTGTATGGCAACAAAAATAATGAGAACAGTCTGAACAATGTAAAAAGTGTAAAATAATTACAACACACCATCTCAGAAATATAGACAGATACTGAAGGTGAATATAGCAATAAAGTTAAGGACAAAAGTCAGAACATTGTAAATAGTTTAAATAATTACAATACCTCATATCAGATGTATAGTCAGATATTGGAAGTGAATATGGCAACAAAGATGAGGATAAACGTCTGAACAATGGAAATAGTGTAAATAATTACAATACCTCATCACAGAAATATAAACATGTACTGAAGGTGAATATAGCAATAAAGATGAGGACAACAGTTCGAACAATGTAAATAGTGTAAATAATTGCAATACCATATCTCAGAAATATAGACAGATATTGAAGGTGAATATGTCAACAAAGATGAGGAGAACAGTCCAAACAATGTAAATAATGTAAATAATTGCAATACCTTATCTCAGTAATATAGACAGATATTGAAGGTGAATATGGCAACAAAGATGAGGATAACAGTCTGAACAATGTAAATAGTGCAAATAATTGCAATACCTTATCTCAGAAATATAGACAGATATTGAAGGTGAATATGGCAACAAAGATGAGGAGAACAGTCCAAACAATGTAAATAATGTAAATAATTGCAATACCCTATCTCAGAAATATAGACAGATATTGAAGGTGAATATGTCAACAAAGATGAGGAGAACAGTCCAAACAATGTAAATAATTGCAATACCTTATCTCAGAAATATCGACAGATATTGAAGGTGAATATGGCAACAAAGATGAGGATAACAGTCTGAACAATGTAAATAGTGCAAATAATTGCAATACCTTATCTCAGAAATATAGACAGATATTGAAGGTGAATATGGCAACAAAGATGAGGAGAACAGTCCAAACAATGTAAATAATGTAAATAATTACAATACCTTATCTCAGAAATATAGACAGCTATTGAAGGTGAATATGTCAACAAGGACGAGGACAACAGACCGAACAATGTAAATAATGTAAATAATTGCAATACCATATCTCAGAAAAGTAGACAGATATTGATGGTGAATAGAGAAGATAGGTATTTTTTTAATCTTAATATTTTTGGTTTTGCTCACCAAGTTTTAACCAAAAACTTAGTATGACAGGATCTTGTCTTTTTTCTCTTACTTAGAAATTTAACAACGTAGAATTGAGTCCGACTAAAATTTTGCAAAATGACATCGTTCTTGGCATGGTAAATCGTATTTGTAGTGTTTGCGGGTTTTTAAGCTGAGAAAGCTGTTATGTTACACAGTGAAATTAATGTCGACCGCCGTAGTAATTATGAAGAAACTATTAACCAAAAAATATGCTTTTAGTAATAATACATTATTACTTCAAGAATTTTAACTTTTTTTTAGTCTATGTTATGTTTTGTATTATTTCCTTTAACTGTTTCGAGACAACTGGAGTCAATATAAAATTCTAGTTTAAATCATTGAATAGAGGTTTAAAATATTTCAACTTATTTATTATTTGAGTGTAGAAAATCCTGGGAGAAAAATATGCTTTAAGTTTCAAAGTTAACCCCTGATATATATATATATATATATATGTGTGTGTGTGTGTGTGTGTGTGTGTGTGTCCGTTACCTATAGCCTCCGAAACAAATTAACCGATTTTCTTGAAAATTTACACAGTTGTACTATCAAGGTCTGCGAATGTTCTTAGCAAGGTTTTGTGTCGTTGTACCTCCCAACAAATGTCAAAAATCGATAATCGAAAAAATCGGGTTATAGAAGGAGTGGTCCGATTTTAATCAAATTTGATACACTCATAGACAAATACATAAGAAACGGTATTCAGATGTTTCAAAGCTGCAGTTCTTACAATAGTGCAGAAAATTTGATATCGATACCAGGAAACTATTCATTTTTCTTTCAGTCTACAGTTTTGCTTTAACTGGAAAAAACTATTGCTTTTTAGTCTTTCGTGCCAACGTCCAAAGCGTCTGAGCTCCAGTATTATGGATTAGTTTTAAAGCTTTCATTATACCCGAGCAACGCCAAGCTATACTGCTTGTAAGGAAATAAAAGAACAGATAGATTAAAGCCTGTTATGCATTGCATTTACTTTTTTGTATAAAGTGCTCAATACTGGGTAGAGATTATTATTATAGTTTTGTAATTACAATAGTACATAAAAGCATTGTTTCACTATGGAAAATTTTCATGTTCAAAAAATTATTGTTATTTTTCGGGTGATATTTTTAAAACAAACCTATTAGTTAATGTTATGAAACATTAATTTTGTGCGTAGTGGTAAAATGATTTTAAAAGGAATAAGAAGATTACAATATACATATATATATATATATATATATATATATATATATATATATATATGCTGATCAGCATATACAAGTAGTTGAGACAAAACACAACGCACATGAAACGAAAACTGAGTTTAGATATAAAATATATTGTCATTTCTACGCATATATATATATATATATATATATATATATATATATATATATTACTTTTTAGAATTTCTTCATGTGTAGTACACAGTCACAGCTTCATATCAATATTTAAATATTAATCAGGCGTTAATGGTATATATATATATATATATATATATATATATATATATATATATATATAGACAACTTATTAGACGACCTAATATCGGAAACAAGAAAAAATCTTTTAAAAAAGCCCAAAAAGAAAGATTACATGCAAACACCTAATCCCGCAGTAAATTAATATGCTTAATACCTAAGCTATCTATTTGTCTATTGATTTATATATTGCTTAAACCTATAAAAACCAATACAGAAAAATTAACATTTGAAATTTCAATACGAGAATGCACTTCAAAATAAAAGGAAGGAGATCATTGGTATGTGTCATCATAGAAATAAATATAAATTGCAAAAATTATCCAATAAGTAACAATAAGGTTTTCTTAAAAAATTTTGTTCAACTGTTACTTCTGCACTACCTATCACTACTAACTCAAGGATCATGCCACATACCTCGTACTACCAAAGAGGAAATTACTACTAAAATTCCTTCAGCTTAATCCTATAAAAAACCAATATGCCCCAAACTCTTCCTTTAATAGAGAAAACTTTAGGCTTAGAATTTTTCCTCATTCTTTGTGTAAACGTGGCTGAGAATGCATGTCTTAAAATGACATGTTGAAAATGGCTATTTTATCCTCTAAATTTTATCTGATTTATATATATATATATATATATATATATATATATATATATATATATATATATATATATTTGGTTGCCAGAGGGAATTACATTCCTATTTTTAAGGAAATTTTAAGCACAAAACATAATCCTGCCATTAAATATTTATTCAAGTAAATATAAACTATTGTATTCCACAACCTTTCTTTTTTTTTTCTTCAAATTGAAGAATTTGACATCCCAGAATTCTAGTAGATTATTGCCAAAGAATTCATGAAGGATTTTTTTGCCATCCAAAAAAATGAAAACTTTTACCATTCAGGTTATAATTTAAGAACCTAAATAAATGAAAATGTTAAGGTTTCGCAACTTCGCATTTTCGAGTTGCAACTGTTTAAAAATCTTTTTCTTCATGTGCGGCGTCTTTTCAGAAGGGAGGCGAACGTGGCTTCCTCCAATTTTCTTCTGTCTGTAGCTCTTAATAAGTTTTCTCCTTGTTATTTCTCCTAAATACTGTTCCTACATAACATTTATTCCATCTTATTAAGTATGCTATCCGTTGTTTTCCTCTGTCTCTCTTGCCCTCAAGCAGTCCTGTGGGAATCAGATTTTTCAAACACTCTTTCCTCATTATGTGTCCCAGAAATTTCAACCATCTCTTCCAGATGTTAAGTATCAGTTTTCTTTTTGGTTACAATTTCTCTAAAACCTCGTTGTTGTTTGGTCTCTAGTATCCTCACCATCCTTCTGTAGAATCAGATTTCTGTTTCTTCGAGTATTTTTATCTCTGAGGAGATTATCAAGCATTCGTTGTTATATAAGAAGAATGATATTAAATGACAGTTTAGTACTCTTTTTTCTTTGCTTCTACCGATTTTTTCCTATTTGTGATATTCTAATCATTATTGATGAGATTGTCAACCATTCAATGACGTATAGGATGACTGGTGTCACGTAAGAGTCCACTTTTTATTATTCTTTTGTTTCTAACGAAATTTTCAGGTCTCTTATTACACTGTTTAGATTTTGGAATACATTTTAGGCGGTCCAATGCGTTCTATAACACTTTCCACTTTCGCAGGCGATCATGGCTCTTCACAATTTCCTGTTTTTTTGTAGTTCTTAATAAATTTTGTCTTTTTCTTATTTCTCCTAAATTTTGTTCCGTCATCCATTTACACAAGCTCTTTCCTCTTCTTTTATGTGCTATATCCCATCACGACGTAGGCGATCATGGCTCTCCACAATTTCATGGTATTTGTAGCTCCTTATAATTTCTGCTTGTTTGTTATTTTTCCTAAACCCTGTTCCTAAATAACATTTATTGCATCTTATTAAGTATGTTATCCGTTGTTTTCCTCTTCCTCTCTTGCCTTCGACCAATCCTGTGAGAATCAGGTTTACCAAATCATCTTTCCAAATTATGTACCCAAGAAATTTCAACTACCGTTTCCCGATGCTATGTACACGTTTCTGTATTTTTTTCATTTTTTCAATGACCTAGTTTTTGTTTGGTCCATGGTATTCTCACCATCCTTCTGTAGAATCAGATTTCTGTTTCTTCGAGTATTTTTGTCTCTGAGGAGATTATCAAGCATTCGTTGTTATATAGGAGGAATGATATTAAATGACAGCTTAGTACTCTTTTTTCTTATTTCTCCTAAACTTTGTCCCGTCATCCATTTACACAAGCTCTTTCCTCTTCTTTTATGTGCCATATCCCTTCACGACGTAGGCGATCATGGCTCTCCACAATTTCATGGTATTTTTAGCTCCTTATAATTTCTGCTTGTTTGTTATTTTTCCTAAACCCTGTTCCTAAATAACATTTATTCTATCTCATTAAGTATGTTATCCGTTGTTTTCCTCTTCCTCTCTTGCCTTCGACCAATCCTGTGTGAATCAGGTTTACCAAATCTTCTTTCTAAATTATGTACCCAAGATATTTCATTTACCGTTTCCCGATGTTATGTACACGTTTCTGTATTTTTTTTCATTTTTTCAATGACGTACTTTTTGTTTGGTCCATGGTATTCTCACCATCCTTCTGTAGAATCAGATTTCTGTTTCTTCGAGTATTTTTATCTCTGAGGAGATTATCAAGCATTCGTTGTTATATAGGAGGAATGATATTAAATGACAGCTTAGTACTCATTTTTCTTTGCTTCTATCGATTTTTTCCTATTTGTGATACTCTCATCATTTTTTATGAGATTGTCAAACATTCAATGACGTATAGGATGACTGGTGTCACGTAAGAGTCCACTTTTTATTATTCTTTTGTTTCTAACGAAGTTTTCATGTCTCTTATTATGCTAGTTTTTATTTGGTCCATGATATTCTCACCATCCTTCTGTAGAACCATATTTCTGTTTCTTCGTTTATCTTTATCTTTGAGAAGATTGTTGAGTATTTATTGCTATTTCTTCTTCTTCATGAAAACTTAACTTAGATGACGAATTTTGTCCTTTGAAGGAATTTATTAAGGAAAATGCAAGTTTTTTATTGAATAACAAATTGCGGAAACCGGGCAAACATGAAGCAGTTGTTGACGATTAAACATAAATATGTTAGGTATATGTCAAACGAGATGGCTAAACAATATCCCCCAAACTCTTCCTTTACTAGAGAAAACTTTAGGCTTAGAATTTTTCCTCATTCTTTGTGTAAACGTGGCTGAGAATGCATGTCTTAAAATGACATGTTGAAAATGGCTATTTTATCCTCTAAATTTTATCTGAATTATATATATATATATTTGGTTGCCAGAGGGAATTACATTCCTATTTTTAAGGAAATTTTAAGCACAAAATCTAATCCTGCCATTAAATATTTATTTAAGTAAATATAAACTATTGTATTCCACAACCTTTCTTTTTTTTTCTTCATATTGAAGAATTTGACATCCCAGAATTCTAGTAGATTATTGCCTAATTATTAATAATTATTATTATTCATCAGTGAAGACCAAAGGAGTATATACGCAGGAGGTAAAAATAATGAAAAAGAAGTAGGCGTTGCGGAAGGAAATGCGTTATGGGATACAACCAGATATCTAAAGGAAATCTAGTAGTTAAACTAAAAGGGAAGCCCCTGAATATATTGGTAATAATGGTATAGGCACCGACAACACAAAATACCGATAAGGAGTTCGAGTCTTCAATACCATTATTATGCCAAGGCACAGTTCCAATTACACGACATCAGAATCATCAAAAACCAAAGTTGACCACGGGAGAGAAGGTGAAACGGTCGCCAATTTCGTATTAAGAAACTGCAACAGTCGTGGAGAGGGATGGGTCCAATAGTGCAGATAAATAACAACTGATTCCAAGAAGACTATGGACATAAAGGAGAAATTAAGAACCGAATTGATTATGTCACTATCAACAAGAGATTCAGAAAACGCGGTCCTTTACTGCAAAGCCTAACAAGGTGCTGACTGCAAAACTGACCACATCCCAGTTTTATGCAAAATAAGGATAAAACTAAAGGTATTAAAGAAACGTAACACAGCCCGAAGACTGCAGTACAATAAATTCGGGAATTATCCGAACCTTCAAGAAATGTCTATGGACAGAGGGAAAACGAAATAAGAAGGACATAAGCTCAGAATGAAACACACTAAGAGTGGGTTTTGTGTCATCGGCGAACGACATTATTCCAAAGGAGAAAGGACGTCGGAGGAAAAATGATTGGATCAGTGAAGAAATTATTGACATTTTTTTAAAATCGTGTCACCCCAAGCAAGGCATTCCACTACCACTATAGCGCAGGGTGTTACATAGAGGGATTGGGTGTAGAAAATGTGAGAAGGAGGGTGATAGACGACTTAGAATGTACATAGGGAGAGAGTTGGAGAGAGTGGGTGTGAGTTAGTGTGTTAGGAGGTGTCTATTGACCTTACATTTAAACTCCTGGAGGTTGTAGCCGTCGGGGAAGCAAGCATGCGGAAGGGAATGCCACAGGCGGGAAGTGCGAGGAAAGATGCTGTTGGAGTAGAAATTGTGGTTACATTTCATCGGTTTCACTGTAAAAGGGTGGGACCTAGTTGCCAATCTAGTATCTCGTGCAAATTCACATCTAGGGGGCACCATTGATTTAAGTTCGTCAGAGCAGAAGCAATGGAAGTATTTATAGAAGAGGCACAGGGAAGCCACGTCACGCCGGTGAGAGAGATACTGCAGGCTGTCAGCATGATGCAAAAGAGCAAAAAGCGATGCCAAGATACGGAACTGAATACAATAAAATACACAAGGAAATAAGGAGAAAATGAAGACAGGATAAAGACATATGGCTTAACGACAAATATATCGAAGCAGAGAGACTGAGTCCGACAAATAATGCATAAAAAAATAAAGGAACTAATAGGACAATAGATCTGCATGGCAACAGGATCTACAAAAGCAAGTATACTCATACTAGAAAAATAAACAATACTTCCGAGATGGGATGGGTATATTTGTGATCGCTTCCGCGACAAGAGAGAGCAACCAACAATACACAAAAACACGGATAGACCAGAAATATTAAAAACTGAATCGAATCGGCAATGGTGAAATTGAACAGAAATAAAGAAGCAGGACCCGATGGTATTGACATAAAGATGTTGATGCCCTTGGAAAACTTTGGTATAGACAAGCTGACAGAAATAATAAATGAAGTCTATAAATCAACCCAATGAGCCACATAACCAAACTCATCATGCGGGTTCTGATGAAAAGGGAGCACAGCAGAATTGGCCCAGCGATAGGACAAGAACAATGTAGCTTCGTTAAAGATACCGGAATGAGGAATGCGACATTCTATCTCTATCTATGCTTCATGGATTGTGCAAAGGCATTTGAAAACGTACGCCACAAAAAACGTGACATAGATGCTCGAAAATGTCGACACCTTCGGAGAAGACGTTAGGATAATCAATAATATATATTAGGAGCAAACCGTTTGCGTACGGATAAGAAGTGAATTCAGCAGATATGCACAAAGTGAGGCGTAAGACAAGGATGTGTTTTCTCACCGGATTAATTCAAGTTATACAGCAAAACAATTCTGAGAAAAATAAAACCCTTGTCAGAATTGGTCATTGACGGCCACAATCTCAACAATGTAAGATACGCAGATGGCACATTGTTGATAGCAGCCACGGAAAGAAAAAGGCAGGACCTTTTCCAGAAGGTAGCAAGAGAAAACTAGAAGGAATATGCATAAACTTAAAAAAAAAATGAATGCATGATCATCAGCAAAAAATGACCCTAATATACCAACTACAGTTCTGAGAAACTAAAATAAAACAAGTCAAAACTTTAAATATCTGGAAAGCTTTTTAACGGAGGATGGAAAGTGCGATGTCGAGATTCAACAACGCATTATCTTGGCCAATGACACATTTCAAAAGCTAACCAAAGTATTGAAAGACGGAAAATCTCACTGGAAACTAAGAAGAGAATGCTGGATTGCTATGTGATGGAGGTCCTTCTGTATGGCAGTGAAAGTTCGACGATCTCCTCAAGGATGAAGGAGATGTTTGAGGCAGCAGAAATGTGGTTTTACAGAAGGTTGCTGAAGATACCATGGGCTAAGCACGTGACTAATGACGAGGTGTTGGAGAGGATGAAAACGAGGAGAAAACGCATAATTAACATAAGGAAGAGTCAGATAAGGTTTCTGAGACATGTAATGAGGAAGAAGGGCCTGAAGAATTTAATACTCACAGTACGGATAGATGACAAGAGAGACAGAGGAAAGCATCGCGAGACCTACTTGATAGGCCTGAGAAAATGGCTAGTGGAATGGGGTTTGGAAGAAATACAAAGAGAAAGAATTTTGAGAGCTACAAGAGACAGGATATACATATATATATATATATATATATATATATATATATATATTAATCATCCACATGCATGCCTGTTTCGCTGTATCAATATATATATATTGTACAAATTTCCGTAAATTAATGGAATTGATTAACAACCAATATGTTCAATTTCTTATATATATATATATATATATATATATATATATATATTAGTTATCCACATACAAACATATTTTGCAGCTCATCAGTGTGGATAGACATCTACTTACTTTTAGCCGGGATCGAAACTTGACCGATTTGGTGTCTGTCGAAGACGCTAACCCCTGAGCCATAGGCGTATGGAATCAGAGAAGGGAAATTTTAGCGTGTTGTATATAAGCGGGGTATACACACTTCAGTCACCGAAAAAACTCAATTCATTGATGAAGAGTATAGTGCGATGGATAAATTGTCTAAAATAAATTGTCCAAAATTACACAAGAATATCTTGTGATGCTAAAGTGTAAATGTAATCGTATGCCTCCATACGATTTTAGAATATCCTGCAAGGTTTCTGCAAGGTTTCTGCGCTGTAACCCAGGTGGTTTCAGTTTGGCAGATTAGGTGGCCAGAGTAAAAGGTGATGTGGTTGCAGAAATCCACTGACATTCATGACTGGGTTCTCTTGCTTGCGTGTCAAGGCCCAGTGTCATATTATCAGACGTAGAATCTTTCCCGTTCTTTTCTCATCGGAATAATCAGAGTGAGTTTTCCGGCATGGATTTAAAAGCGTTTGGTTGTCAATCTGAGGAGAGTGTGAAGGTTTCGGAAGAAGTTGGGTGAGTTTTATAATGATTACTATCCTCAGATTACAACACTAACATTTTAAAATTTTCGTATTAAATCTTTCGGTCAAAATGCCCAGCAGTAGAGCATGCCGTTTTTTTAATTTCTGGTGACGGGAATCGGGTCATGGTTCACAGATGAATGGCCAAGTGTCCCTACTATTCTCTACAATCGAGAAATTCAAAATCCAACAAAGCGCATGCGCCAAATTGATGCGCCATCGCATATTCTGTGTGTGCGTGTGTGCCCGTGCGCGCGATGTATATCCCCCTCGCTCTCATTCCCCTTCACTCTTTCCTCCCCTCTGTTGCTATCCCTCTTTTTATTCTCTCTGTCTCAGTCTTTAACTTCTCTGTCCGTCTTTCCTCTTCCGTTTCCGTTTCTTTCTTTCCAGCTCTCTTTCTTTCAACTCTCTCTTTCTTTCAGCCTTCTCACTTTATTGCCCACTCTCGCTTTCTTTTCCTTCTTTCTTTTCGTCTCACTTTTTCTTGCTCTCCTCAGTTTCTTTCCCTTATCTTTTTCTTCCACCTCTCCTTTTCTTCCCCTGTTGTTTTTACCGCCTCCATCTTTCTTCCTTTCTCTTTCTATCCCTCTTACTTCCTGTCTGCCGCTTTCTTTCCCTTTCTCTCCCTCCGTCTATATCCCCCTCTTTCTTCCTTTCTCTTTCTATCCCTCTTACCTCCTGTCTGCCTCTTTCTTTCCATTTCTCTCCCTCCTTCTATATCTCCCTCTTTCTTCCTTTCTCTTTCTATCCCTCTTACTTCCTGTTTGACTCTTTCTTTCCCTTTCTCTCCCTCCTTCTATATCTCCCTTTTTTTTATTTCTATTTCGTTCCCCTCTTTCTCCCCCTCTTTCTTTCTCTCTATCTCTTTCTTAATTCTCTCTTTCTTTTCCTTTATTATTTCTTAACCACACTCTCTTTCTTTCTTCCCTCTCTCTTTCTTCCCTCTTCCTCTCTCTCTCTCTTTCTTTCTCTCTCTCTCTCTCTCTGTTTCTCTTTCTCTATCTCTCTCTCTCTTTTGTTCGTTAATGATTTTATTTGGTTCTTCCTTACTTTTCTTCGAAATGCATTCTCTCCCTTTATAACTGGGCTGGTATTTTGATCGTGCGACGATTATGTCCTTGATTCCCTGGAGCAGCCAGACTTTGAGTTCGTGAATGACAACTTTTCAATCGAAGACATTGCCCCGGAGCTTGTCCCTCTGTCATCGGCGCACATCCGAAACTTTCTTTTGAAATCTTCCTGCTCGAGTTTCTCCCACTTCAAAAGACTATTTCAACCTTTATCGTTGAGCTCAGATCGATGACAAAACTCTTTGTGATAGCAGCGTCTCAAAAGCGAAGAAGTAAGCTATATTTCGGAATTCCTTGAAACGATCGGCATATTTTCAAAAAGAACACGCCAAAGAAAGTCTGGGTACAATTTGATAAAGACAAGTGAAGAAACAATAAATGCCATGTTAAATAGAAATCTTAAAACGAAATGTTTTCTTTTTATATAGTTAATATACTTAATATAAATGGTCAATATAAATATATCTTGAGTGGTTTTGTGTTTATTTTGTTTTACGACATATCAACATCAATGGATTTTTAAAAGCCGACAAGGTTTTTACAATAGATTCGTATGAAAAGAAGATATCGTACTCCTGTATCAACCTAGGGGTCCTTAAAAAAAATCCAACAGAGAATCTGTAATATGTTCGATCCCGACTTGGCAGCTCTGATACAGTCATTTTCTCACCGGCGCAATGTGGCTTTCCTATATCTCTTCTACAAATACTTTCAAAGCTTCTGCACAGATAAACTTAGCTCACTCGTACCTTCTATATATGAATTTACTCGAGCCACTAGATTAGCAACTAGGTCCCACCCTTTACTGTGAAACCAATAAAATTTAAACGTAAATTCTACTCCCCAGCTTCTTTTCTCACACTTCCCGCCTGTAAAGTTCCCTTCCGTTTACTTGCTTTCCCGACGGCTACAATCTTCAAGAATTCGAATGTAAAGTTAATAGTCATCTCCAATCTCACTAACTTGCATCCTTTCTTTCATGCTCTTTCTTCGTCCACCCCACTCCCATCAGTATTCCCATCCTTCTCTTACCGTCTTCTTGACACCCCTGTAACCTGTCTTTCTTTCTCATAACTTTCCTCCTATCTTTCTCCCCATCTTACTGCCCACAAACTATTCTCTGACAGACAGTGTGGCTTCCGCTTCGCCAGGTCCACGGCCGACATGCTAACGACCATCACGGAGTACATGTTCCAGGCCCTTGAGGAGGACGCTTGATTGATGTGATCCAATCTTTTCTAAATAACCGCATATTGAAATTCTTGAATGGGCATGCCTCCACAACCTACTGTACAAAAGCTGGTGTTCCTCAGGGCTCTATCCTAGGCCTGACGGTTTTTCTTATTTTCATAAATGATCTCCCAGACGAGATCAAGAGCCAAGTAGGCATCTACGCAGATGACATCACAATTTACTCCGGCATCAGTGAGAAATCCGGCGTGGCGGACAAACATAACCTCGCTGCGGATCTTGAAAGGGATCTACATTCGCTGGTGGATTGGGGTAAGAAGTGGCTTGTCAATTTCAATGCGTCTAAGACCAAGCTGCTGTCTGTCAATCATCACAGGCAACTTCTCCTGCCTCACATAAGCATGAACCAAGCGAGTCTCCCTGAAAGCAATACACTCGGCCTTACCCACTCTTCCGATCTCAATTGGAACCATTACATTGAGTCAATAGTTAATCCACTGATAGGAAGTTTGTGTCACTTTGTCGGGACAAAATCTTTTTCCACCTGAATCCATCTTGCATATATGCAAATCAACCATTCGTCCGTGCATGGAATACTGCTGGCATATATGGTCGGGCGCCCCTGCTGTTCATCTCCCAGTATTCTTGACAGGCTCCAAAGGAGAATCAGGAATGTGATTGGTACCGACTTGGCGACTCGACTTCAGCCACTTTCTCACCGACGGGGTATGATTTTCCTCTGTCTGTTCTGTAAATACTTTCATGGCTTCTGCTCCAACGAACTTAAGTCACTGGTGCCTCCGCAACAGGTTTTTACTCGTGCAACCAGACTGGCAACTGGGTCTCACCCATTCACAGTTAGATCAACCAAATGCAGACGACAATTCTACTCCTGCAGCTTCTTTTTTCGCACTTCCCGCTTGTGGAACTCTCTTCCATATTCTTGCTTTCCTGACAGCTAGAACCTTCAGGAATTTAAATGCAATGTCAATACTCATCTCTTAATCACTTGAGTTTAGTTCTTTCTACACCACTCTGTATATCCTTTTCATTCTCTCCACTTTTGCAACTGTGATCACACCTTTATTCCCATCCTTCTCTTGCTCCTTTCTAACTGATTCGTCTTTTTTTTCACTTTCTCCTATTTAATCTTTTTACTCTTATGTAGCCTCTTGCACATCAGTTGCGTTAACGCCTTGCTAGGGGTGATACGATTAAAAAAAATAAATAAATGTGACCCCTTGCTCAACAGTGGCAGTAAAATGCCTTGCTTGGGGCGACACGATTATAAAAAAATTCTTTGTAGGAAATCTGTTTGAAGATCAGGTTTCATTGACGTTATTTTATAATGAAGGTTTTGAATTAATGGTATATGCAATTTTCTTCAAAAATTTATTGCTCTAAATATTTTTAAATGTATTGCTGGTAATTTTTTCTTCATAAATGCATTGCTGGTAAAATCTTCTTCTTCCAAAAAAGTATTGCTGGAATTTTCACTATAAAAAATCTATTTTTATACTTTCATAGTGTTTTGACCCCAATTTTACTATTTGCCCATTGCTGGGATCCTAACAGGTACTACCAACCTGAATCAGAGTAGATCTGGAAACAACAGCATTTAAGAGGTGGTTCCGTGCACTTTAAACTTCCCAATTATAGGCCTTTCTGCCCGATGCAGATTGTCGTCAAATCCAGGATCGAAATGTAGTTTATCTTCATACTCAGGACATGTCATTCCGGAGGTTATCCTAGAGATCTATTCGCTCATCAGCACTGTTAGACATCCATTTTCTTTATATATATATATATATATATTCACACCAAACAAGGCGATAACGCCACTAAGACGTAAGGGTTTACTATATATATATATACAGGACCACAATTTACGCATAAATATTACAATCGTTATTTATAGTGTGAAATATTTTCACGCTCTTTTTAATCATTTCACCCCAAGCAATGCCATACCGCTACTGATGTGCAGGGGGCTACAAAAGAGAGTTAAAGTTTTAGACAGTGAAACAGTGAAGACACAGACGAACAGCGGGTGAAAGATAAAGGCCAAGAGAAGAATGTGAACACAGGAGCGAAGACAGTTACGGTAGAGAGAAAGGAAGAGAACAAGATATACGGGGTGATGTAAAAAGGGCTTAAGTGGATAAGAGATGATTATTGACTTTGCATTTAAATTCTTGGAGGTTATAGCCCTCAGGAAAGCAAGTATATGGATGGGAGTTCCACAGGCGGGAAGCGCGAGAAAAGAAGCTGTTGGGATAGAATTTTCTCCTGTATTTGGTTGATCTAACTGTAAAAAGGTGGGACCTTGATGCCAGTCTGTTTGTCCGAGTAAATTATTGTGCAGGGAACACCAGTGGCCTATGTTCTTCGGAGCAGAAGCCATGAAAATATTTGTAGACGCTGATAAGAAATGAAACGTCATTTGTCAATGTAAGTTTAAGTTTTCATAAAAAATCTGTAAAGAAAAATGTGTCTTCTTAATGTGACTTCAGAATGGAGGTGATCATAGCCCCCACAATTTCCTGACACTTGTGTTTCTTAGAAGTTTTTTTTTTCATCCCAAAAACATTTTTACCATCAATTTGCTCAGATTCATGAAGATACGACTCATGCTGCTTTCCTCTGTCTTTTTCCCCCTTAATCTGTCCAGTGAGTATCTGGTTTTTCAAGCCATTCTTCCCCCATTACGTGTTCAAGTGCCTCTTTTTTTTATATATAATCATATCGCCCCAAGTCTACGGGGTTTTGGAGTAAATGAAATCAAAATGTAAACTTATATTAAGGATGCCCCTGGTATCCATCTAGAGGTCTTTGACAAAATCCAACGAAAATCTGTATTGTAACGATCTCGAATTGGCAGCTCAGATACAGTCACTTTCTCACCGGCGCAATGTGGTTTCCCTGTGTCTTTTCTACAAATACTTTCACGGCTTCTGCTCCGATGAACTTAGCTCACTGGTGCTCCCTATATATGAATTTACTTGAGCCACAAGATCAGCAACATTCTTCTTTTCTCGCACTTCCCGTCGATGGAATTCCCTTCTGTTTACTTGCTTCTCCGTCAACTATAATCTCCAAGAATTTAAATGTAAGGTCAATAATCATCTCCTATATCACTTACTTGCATCCTCTCTCTCATGCTCACTTTTCCGTCCACTCCACTCTCATCAATATTCTCATCCTTCTTCTGCCCACTTCCTGACACCCCCTATAACCTGTCACTCGTTCTCATAACTTTCCTCGTATGTAAAACCCTGCACAATAGAGGCAGTAAAATGCCTTGCTTGGGGCGATATGATAATAAAAAAAATTCTATACTGTTATGATGTGGATATAAAGTGGGGGATAAATTCTACATTACAACCAATATATAAACTGATCCCTCACTTTATGGCTACATTCATACTTCTCTTACCCACTTCCTGACACCCCCTATATAACCTGTACTCTTTCTCATAACTGAGTCTACGGCTATATCGTGTTGAATACAGCGGTTTCCGTCCGATCACCGAAGTTAAGCAATATCGAGCCTGGTCAGTACTTAAATGGGTGACCATTTGGGAATACCAGGTGCTGTAAGCATAATGACCAAGAATGGTCCATGGGTTCTCCAGGTTTGGGTGCAAGGCTAAAAACCCTGCCCCGTAAAAAACAGTTTGTTACAGAAGCAGCAACAAAATATTTATGCCCTATGCACCACCTGGGTGTGATGCATAAATGATGATGACGATGATATCGACCCAAAGCAAGTCATTTTATTGCCACTGTTGTGCAGAGTGTTACATAGGAGGAAAGTTATGTAACCATGTTCCGTCTATGGTATCCTGAGCTTCTTTCTATATATCCACATTTCTGTAGTTCCTTCTTCATCTTTGAGAAGATTAAAATTCGGTGCCATATATGAAGGCAAGTGATACCCATCAGTTCAGTCCTCTTTTTTTTCTAAAGACAGTTTTCTATTTTTTAATATTCTACTTAATTTATTTCCATATATAGAATTAAGTAATTCTTTAAGAATGAGATAACATTCTTTTATCATTAAAGAATCATCTAATTCTAAATATGGAACACTTTAAAGCGAATATTCTAAGGGTCAGTGTAGAGTCGCGTAATATTCTACTTAATTTATTTCCATATATAGAATTAAGTAATTCTTTAAGAATGAGATAACATTCTTTTATCATTAAAGAATCATCTAATTCTAAATATGGAACACTTTAAAGCGAATATTCTAAGGGTCAGTGTAGAGTCGCGGAATATTCTACTTAATTTATTTCCATATATAGAATTAAGTAATTCTTTAAGAATGAGATAACATTCTTTTATCATTAAAGAATCATCTAATTCTAAATATGGAACACTTTAAACCGAACATTTTTAGGGTCAGTGTAGAGTCGCGTAATATTCTACTTAATTTATTTCCATATATAGAATTAAGTAATTCTTTAAGAATGAGATAACATTCATTTATCATTAAAGAATCATCTAATTCTAAATATGGAACACTTTAAACCGAACATTTTTAGGGTCAGTGTAGAGTCGCGTAATATTCTACTTAATTTATTTCCATATATAGAATTAAGTAATTATTTAAGAATGAGATAACATTCTTTTATCATTAAAGAATCATCTAATTCTAAATATGGAACACTTAAAAGCTATTATTCTAAGGGTCAGTGTAGAGTCGCGTAATATTCTACTTAATTTATTTCCATATATAGAATTAAGTAATTCTTTAAGAATGAGATAACATTCTTTTATCATTAAAGAATCATCTAATTCTAAATATGGAACACTTAAAAGCTAATATTCTAAGGGTCAGTGTAGAGTCGCGTAATATTCTACTTAATTTATTTCCATATATAGAATTAAGTAATTCTTTAAGAATGAGATAACATTCACTTATCATTAAAGAATCATCTAATTCTAAATATGGAACACTTTAAACCGAACATTTTTAGGGTCAGTGTAGAGTCGCGTAATATTCTACTTAATTTATTTCCATATATAGAATTAAGTAATTCTTTAAGAATGAGATAACATTCTTTTATCATTAAAGAATCATCTAATTCTAAATATGGAACACTTTAAAGCGAATATTCTAAGGGTCAGTGTAGAGTCGCGTAATATTCTACTTAATTTATTTCCATATATAGAATTAAGTAATTCTTTAAGAATGAGATAACATTCTTTTATCATTAAAGAATCATCTAATTCTAAATATGGAACACTTTAAACCGAACATTTTTAGGGTCAGTGTAGAGTCGCGTAATATTCTACTTAATTTATTTCCATATATAGAATTAAGTAATTCTTTAAGAATGAGATAACATTCTTTTATCATTAAAGAATCATCTAATTCTAAATATGGAACACTTAAAAGCTATTATTCTAAGGGTCAGTGTAGAATCGCGTAATATTCTACTTAATTTATTTCCATATATAGAATTAAGTAATTATTTAAGAATGAGATAACATTATTTTATCATTAATGAATCATCTAATTCTAAATATGGAACACTTTAAAGCGAATATTCTAAGGGTCAGTGTAGAATCGCGTAATATTCTACTTAATTTATTTCCATATATAGAATTAAGTAATTCTTTAAGAATGAGATAACATTCTTTTATCATTAAAGAATCATCTAATTCTAAATATGGAACACTTTAAACCGAATATTTTTAGGGTCAGTGTAGAGTCACGTAATATTCTACTTAATTTATTTCCATATATAGAATTAAGTAATTCTTTAAGAATGAGATAACATTCATTTTTCATTAAAGAATCATCTAATTCTAAATATGGAACACTTTAAACCGAACATTTTTAGGGTCAGTGTAGAGTCGCGTAATATTCTACGTAATTTATTTCCATATATAGAATTAAGTAATTATTTAAGAATGAGATAACATTCTTTTATCATTAAAGAATCATCTAATTCTAAATATAGAACACTTAAAAGCTATTATTCTAAGGGTCAGTGTAGAGTCGCGTAATATTCTACTTAATTTATTTCCATATATAGAATTAAGTAATTCTTTAAGAATGAGATAACATTCTTTTATCATTAAAGAATCATCTAATTCTAAATATGGAACACTTAAAAGCTATTATTCTAAGGGTCAGTGTAGAGTCGCGTAATATTCTACTTAATTTATTTCCATATATAGAATTAAGTAATTCTTTAAGAATGAGATAACATTCACTTATCATTAAAGAATCATCTAATTCTAAATATGGAACACTTTAAACCGAACATTTTTAGGGTCAGTGTAGAGTCGCGTAATATTCTACTTAATTTATTTCCATATATAGAATTAAGTAATTATTTAAGAATGAGATAACATTCTTTTATCATTAAAGGATCATCTAATTCTAAATATGGAACACTTAAAAGCTATTATTCTAAGGGTCAGTGTAGAATCACGTAATATTCTACTTAATTTATTTCCATATATAGAATTAAGTAATTATTTAAGAATGAGATAACATTCTTTTATCATTAAAGAATCATCTAATTCTAAATATGGAACACTTTAAAGCGAATATTCTAAGGGTCAGTGTAGAATCGCGTAATATTCTACTTAATTTATTTCCATATATAGAATTAAGTAATTATTTAAGAATGAGATAACATTCTTTTATCATTAAAGAATCATCTAATTCTAAATATGGAACACTTAAAAGCTATTATTCTAAGGGTCAGTGTAGAGTCGCGTAATATTCTACTTAATTTATTTCCATATATAGAATTAAGTAATTCTTTAAGAATGAGATAACATTCTTTTATCATTAAAGAATCATCTAATTCTAAATATGGAACACTTTAATGCGAATATTCTAAGGGTCAGTGTAGAGTCGCGTAATATTCTACTTAATTTATTTCCATATATAGAATTAAGTAATTATTTAAGAATGAGATAACATTCTTTTATCATTAAAGAATCATCTAATTCTAAATATGGAACACTTTAAAGCTATTATTCTAAGGGTCACTGTAGAGTCGCGTAATATTCTACTTAATTTATTTCCATATATAGAATTAAGTAATTCTTTAAGAATGAGATAACATTCTTTTATCATTAAAGAATCATCTAATTCTAAATATGGAACACTTAAAAGCTATTATTCTAAGGGTCAGTGTAGAGTCGCGTAATATTCTACTTAATTTATTTCCATATATAGAATTAAGTAATTCTTTAAGAATGAGATAACATTCACTTATCATTAAAGAATCATCTAATTCTAAATATGGAACACTTTAAACCGAACATTTTTAGGGTCAGTGTAGAGTCGCGTAATATTCTACTTAATTTATTTCCATATATAGAATTAAGTAATTCTTTAAGAATGAGATAACATTCTTTTATCATTAAAGAATCATCTAATTCTAAATATGGAACACTTTAAAGCGAATATTCTAAGGGTCAGTGTAGAGTCGCGTAATATTCTACTTAATTTATTTCCATATATAGAATTAAGTAATTCTTTAAGAATGAGATAACATTCTTTTATCATTAAAGAATCATCTAATTCTAAATATGGAACACTTTAAACCGAACATTTTTAGGGTCAGTGTAGAGTCGCGTAATATTCTACTTAATTTATTTCCATATATAGAATTAAGTAATTCTTTAAGAATGAGATAACATTCTTTTATCATTAAAGAATCATCTAATTCTAAATATGGAACACTTAAAAGCTATTATTCTAAGGGTCAGTGTAGAGTCGCGTAATATTCTACTTAATTTATTTCCATGTATAGAATTAAGTAATTCTTTAAGAATGAGATAACATTCTTTTATCATTAAAGAATCATCTAATTCTAAATATGGAACACTTTAAAGCTTTTACTCTAAGGGTCAGTGTAGAGTCGCGTAATATTCTACTTAATTTATTTCCATATATAGAATTAAGTAATTCTTTAAGAATGATTATAACATTCTTTTATCATTAAAGAATCATCTAATTCTAAATATGGAACACCTTAAAACGAATATACTAAGGGTCAGTGTAGAGTCGCGTAATATTCTACTTAATTTATTTCCATATATAGAATTAAGTAATTCTTTAAGAATGAGATAACATTCTTTTATCATTAAAGAATCATCTAATTCTAAATATGGAACACTTTAAACCGAACATTCTAAGGGTCAGTGTAGAGTCGCGTAATATTCTACTTAATTTATTTCCATATATAGAATTAAGTAATTCTTTAAGAATGAGATAACATTCTTTTATCATTAAAGAATCATCTAATTCTAAATATGGAACACTTTAAAGCGAATATTCTAAGGGTCAGTGTAGAGTCGCGTAATATTCTACTTAATTTATTTCCATATATAGAATTAAGTAATTCTTTAAGAATGAGATAACATTCTTTTATCATTAAAGAATCATCTAATTCTAAATATGGAACACTTTAAAGCGAATATTCTAAGGGTCAGTGTAGAGTCGCGTAATATTCTACTTAATTTATTTCCATATATAGAATTAAGTAATTCTTTAAGAATGAGATAACATTCTTTTATCATTAAAGAATCATCTAATTCTAAATATGGAACACTTTAAAGCGAATATTCTAAGGGTCAGTGTAGAGTCGCGTAATATTCTACTTAATTTATTTCCATATATAGAATTAAGTAATTCTTTAAGAATGAGATAACATTCTTTTATCATTAAAGAATCATCTAATTCTAAATATGGAACACTTTAAACCGAATATTCTAAGGGTCAGTGTAGAGTCGCGTAATATTCTACTTAATTTATTTCCATATATAGTATTAAGTAATTCTTTAAGAATGAGATAACGTTCTTTTATCATTAAAGAATCATCTAATTCTAAATATGGAAAACTTTAAAGCGAATATTCTAAGGGTCAGTGTAGAGTCGCGTAATATTCTACTTAATTTATTTCCTTATATAGAATTAAGTAATTCTTTAAGAAGGAGATAACTTTCTTTTATCATTAAAGAATCATCTAATTCTAAATATGGAACACTTTAAAGCTATTATTCTAAGGGTCAGTGTAGAGTCGCGTAATATTCTACTTAATTTATTTCCTTATATAGAATTAAGTAATTCTTTAAGAATGAGATAACATTCTTTTATCATTAAAGAATCATCTAATTCTAAATATGGAACACTTAAAAGCTATTATTCTAAGGGTCAGTGTAGAGTCGCGTAATATTCTACTTAATTTATTTCCATATATAGAATTAAGTAATTCTTTAAGAATGTGATAACATTCTTTTATCATTAAAGAATCATCTAATTCTAAATATGGAACACTTTAAAGCGAATATTCTAAGGGTCAGTGTAGAGTCGCGTAATATTCTACTTAATTTATTTCCATATATAGAATTAAGTAATTCTTTAAGAATGAGATAAAATTCTTTTATCATTAAAGAATCATCTAATTCTAAATATGGAACACTTAAAAGCTATTATTCTAAGGGTCAGTGTAGAGTCGCGTAATATTCTACTTAATTTATTTCCATATATAGAATTAAGTAATTCTTTAAGAATGAGATAACATTCTTTTATCATTAAAGAATCATCTAATTCTAAATATGGAACACTTAAAAGCTATTATTCTAAGGGTCAGTGTAGAGTCGCGTAATATTCTACTTAATTTATTTCCATATATAGAATTAAGTAATTCTTTAAGAATGTGATAACATTCTTTTATCATTAAAGAATCATCTAATTCTAAATATGGAACACTTTAAAGCGAATATTCTAAGGGTCAGTGTAGAGTCGCGTAATATTCTACTTAATTTATTTCCTTATATAGAATTAAGTAATTCTTTAAGAATGAGATAACATTCTTTTATCATTAAAGAATCATCTAATTCTAAATATGGAACATTTTAAAGCGAATATTCTAAGTGTCAGTGTAGAGTCGCGTAATATTCTACTTAATTTATTTCCATATATAGAATTAAGTAATTCTTTAAGAATGAGATAATATTCTTTTATCATTAAAGAATCATCTAATTCTAAATATGGAACACTTTAAACCGAACATTCTAAGGGTCAGTGTAGAGTCGCGTAATATTCTACTTAATTTATTTCCATATATAGAATTAAGTAATTCTTTAAGAATGAGATAACTTTCTTTTATCATTAAAGAATCATCTAATTCTAAATATGGAACACTTTAAAGCGAATATTCTAAGGGTCAGTGTAGAGTTGCGTAATATTCTACTTAATTTATTTCCATATATAGAATTAAGTAATTCTTTAAGAATGTGATAACATTCTTTTATCATTAAAGAATCATCTAATTCTAAATATGGAACACTTTAAAGCGAATATTCTAAGGGTCAGTGTAGAGTCGCGTAATATTCTACTTAATTTATTTCCTTATATAGAATTAAGTAATTCTTTAAGAATGAGATAACATTCTTTTATCATTAAAGAATCATCTAATTCTAAATATGGAACATTTTAAAGCGAATATTCTAAGTGTCAGTGTAGAGTCGCGTAATATTCTACTTAATTTATTTCCATATATAGAATTAAGTAATTCTTTAAGAATGAGATAATATTCTTTTATCATTAAAGAATCATCTAATTCTAAATATGGAACACTTTAAACCGAACATTCTAAGGGTCAGTGTAGAGTCGCGTAATATTCTACTTAATTTATTTCCATATATAGAATTAAGTAATTCTTTAAGAATGAGATAACATTCTTTTATCATTAAAGAATCATGTAATTCTAAATATGGATCACTTTAAACCGAACATTCTAAGGGTCAGTCTAGAGTAGCGTAATATTCTACTTAATTTATTTCCATATATAGAATTAAGTAATTCTTTAAGAATGAGATAACATTCTTTTATCATTAAAGAATCATCTAATTCTAAATATGGAACACTTTAAAGCGAATATTCTAAGGGTCAGTGTAGAGTCGCGTAATATTCTACTTAATTTATTTCCTTATATAGAATTAAGTAATTCTTTAAGAATGAGATAACATTCTTTTATCATTAAAGAATCATCTAATTCTAAATATGGAACATTTTAAAGCGAATATTCTAAGTGTCAGTGTAGAGTCGCGTAATATTCTACTTAATTTATTTCCATATATAGAATTAAGTAATTCTTTAAGAATGAGATAATATTCTTTTATCATTAAAGAATCATCTAATTCTAAATATGGAACACTTTAAACCGAACATTCTAAGGGTCAGTGTAGAGTCGCGTAATATTCTACTTAATTTATTTCCATATATAGAATTAAGTAATTCTTTAAGAATGAGATAACTTTCTTTTATCATTAAAGAATCATCTAATTCTAAATATGGAACACTTTAAAGCGAATATTCTAAGGGTCAGTGTAGAGTTGCGTAATATTCTACTTAATTTATTTCCATATATAGAATTAAGTAATTCTTTAAGAATGTGATAACATTCTTTTATCATTAAAGAATCATCTAATTCTAAATATGGAACACTTTAAAGCGAATATTCTAAGGGTCAGTGTAGAGTCGCGTAATATTCTACTTAATTTATTTCCTTATATAGAATTAAGTAATTCTTTAAGAATGAGATAACATTCTTTTATCATTAAAGAATCATCTAATTCTAAATATGGAACATTTTAAAGCGAATATTCTAAGTGTCAGTGTAGAGTCGCGTAATATTCTACTTAATTTATTTCCATATATAGAATTAAGTAATTCTTTAAGAATGAGATAATATTCTTTTATCATTAAAGAATCATCTAATTCTAAATATGGAACACTTTAAACCGAACATTCTAAGGGTCAGTGTAGAGTCGCGTAATATTCTACTTAATTTATTTCCATATATAGAATTAAGTAATTCTTTAAGAATGAGATAACATTCTTTTATCATTAAAGAATCATGTAATTCTAAATATGGATCACTTTAAACCGAACATTCTAAGGGTCAGTCTAGAGTCGCGTAATATTCTACTTAATTTATTTCCATATATAGAATTAAGTAATTCTTTAAGAATGAGATAACATTCTTTTATCATTAAAGAATCATCTAATTCTAAATATGGAACACTTTAAAGCGAATATTCTAAGGGTCAGTGTAGAGTCGCGTAATATTCTACTTAATTTATTTCCATATATAGAATTAAGTAATTCTTTAAGAATGAGATAACATTCTTTTATCATTAAAGAATCATCTAATTCTAAATATGGAACACTTTAATGCGAATATTCTAAGGGTCAGTGTAGAGTCGCGTAATATTCTACTTAATTTATTTCCATATATAGAATTAAGTAATTCTTTAAGAATGAGATAACATTCTTTTATCATTAAAGAATCATCTAATTCTAAATATGGAACACTTTAAAGCGAATATTCTAAGGGTCAGTGTAGAGTCGCGTAATATTCTACTTAATTTATTTCCATATATAGAATTAAGTAATTCTTTAAGAATGAGATAACATTCTTTTATCATTAAAGAATCATCTAATTCTAAATATGGAACACTTTAAAGCGAATATTCTAAGGGTCAGTGTAGAGTCGCGTAATATTCTACTTAATTTATTTCCATATATAGAATTAAGTAATTCTTTAAGAATGAGATAATATTCTTTTATCATTAAAGAATCATCTAATTCTAAATATGGAACACTTTAAACCGAACATTCTAAGGGTCAGTGTAGAGTCGCGTAATATTCTACTTAATTTATTTCCATATATAGAATTAAGTAATTCTTTAAGAATGAGATAACTTTCTTTTATCATTAAAGAATCATCTAATTCTAAATATGGAACACTTTAAAGCGAATATTCTAAGGGTCAGTGTAGAGTTGCGTAATATTCTACTTAATTTATTTCCATATATAGAATTAAGTAATTCTTTAAGAATGTGATAACATTCTTTTATCATTAAAGAATCATCTAATTCTAAATATGGAACACTTTAAAGCGAATATTCTAAGGGTCAGTGTAGAGTCGCGTAATATTCTACTTAATTTATTTCCTTATATAGAATTAAGTAATTCTTTAAGAATGAGATAACATTCTTTTATCATTAAAGAATCATCTAATTCTAAATATGGAACATTTTAAAGCGAATATTCTAAGTGTCAGTGTAGAGTCGCGTAATATTCTACTTAATTTATTTCCATATATAGAATTAAGTAATTCTTTAAGAATGAGATAATATTCTTTTATCATTAAAGAATCATCTAATTCTAAATATGGAACACTTTAAACCGAACATTCTAAGGGTCAGTGTAGAGTCGCGTAATATTCTACTTAATTTATTTCCATATATAGAATTAAGTAATTCTTTAAGAATGAGATAACATTCTTTTATCATTAAAGAATCATGTAATTCTAAATATGGATCACTTTAAACCGAACATTCTAAGGGTCAGTCTAGAGTCGCGTAATATTCTACTTAATTTATTTCCATATATAGAATTAAGTAATTCTTTAAGAATGAGATAACATTCTTTTATCATTAAAGAATCATCTAATTCTAAATATGGAACACTTTAAAGCGAATATTCTAAGGGTCAGTGTAGAGTCGCGTAATATTCTACTTAATTTATTTCCATATATAGAATTAAGTAATTCTTTAAGAATGAGATAACATTCTTTTATCATTAAAGAATCATCTAATTCTAAATATGGAACACTTTAATGCGAATATTCTAAGGGTCAGTGTAGAGTCGCGTAATATTCTACTTAATTTATTTCCATATATAGAATTAAGTAATTCTTTAAGAATGAGATAACATTCTTTTATCATTAAAGAATCATCTAATTCTAAATATGGAACACTTTAAAGCGAATATTCTAAGGGTCAGTGTAGAGTCGCGTAATATTCTACTTAATTTATTTCCATATATAGAATTAAGTAATTCTTTAAGAATGAGATAACATTCTTTTATCATTAAAGAATCATCTAATTCTAAATATGGAACACTTTAAAGCGAATATTCTAAGGGTCAGTGTAGAGTCGCGTAATATTCTACTTAATTTATTTCCATATATAGAATTAAGTAATTCTTTAAGAATGAGATAACATTCTTTTATCATTAAAGAATCATCTAATTCTAAATATGGAACACTTTAAAGCGAATATTCTAAAGGTCAGTGTAGAGTCGCGGAACAATATATCATAAAATTAATGCCTTATATGATTGACGCTTCTGGTTCACCAAGTATAAATTTCTCTTTTTAACTCCATTTTCTCCAAACCTCGTCAGTGCTCACACGTCTCGGAATGGTGATTTTTTAAGTAAAACTTAGATGTAGCATAAATCCAAATCTATGGAGAAATTGGTGAGGTTCAGGCTCACTGCTCGGACGTAATTGTTCTGGTGCTAACCACTACTCCACTTCGGCATGCCAACGCGTCTCAGTGTGTGGAAACAGGCGATCTGCTCAGAGGAAGTTAAGATTCCTTGTTATGCCTGACTTAGAAGACTAACTTAATTTTTACATCAATAAAATTAATGAGTTAAACTGTAGCAGTGACTTACCTCGGCGATCCAAAAGGGCCAGAGTCGTGTGTACGTTTTGCAAGGGATTGAGGAGAGACGGCGAACCGACGAGCTTTGAATGAATGGTGAATCGGACAGCACTTCGTGCTGATAGAGGCTTGTAACTATTTTCATTGGCTGGTTCTGGTCACTCATTGTTTGAGTGTTGGCTGGGTTAGGTGTATAAAACATGGTATACTTATTTAAGATGAGTTTTTTGTTCGTGAAGGTGAGTGGCGTATTGGAGATCGAGACGAGAAATGTGGGTTTGTTTTGCTTAGTGAAACTACTGGACTCGTATTATCTTTTTCTGTGTGTGTGCTTCCAGCGGTTTTTTTTTTTTGCAGCAAACACATACGCACAAAGGGAAAGGGATGTCACCTTTGATATTATGTTTTTCTTTGTTGTTGTTGCATTATCGTTGATTGATTTTTTTATTGTACAATATAGTGTAAATTGTTATACAGAGAAGTGGTGTGGTGGAAATGTTTTGGTCATGAATAAAAGGCACTTGAAATGTTCATGGGGGACATTTTGAAAAACAAGGAGGCAAGGATTGTTATATATTCAGTACTGTAATATCTTGGTCGGTGTGGAATTTTGCCATAAGGTGTATTTTGTGCTAGGTGACGAAGTCGATGTAAGATGTGAATAAATGGGTATTACTTTAAAATGTCCAAAAATGCAGAAAATGCATGCGTGGATCTAGAATTTATTAAGAGTAGCAAAAGTCAGAAAAAGTCAGAGCTTGAGGTAAAATGCACCGGAAGTAACAGCTGTTAGTAGAGTGGAAGTGACGTCAGTCTAACTGTTTGGAAGTCAGTTAAATTTTTAGTAGTAATTGCAAGATGGACTTTTGCTGAGTGGTTGACTTAAGAAGAGCTCAGAGTGGGGCCGGGGTAAGGTAGGTGTTAGCATTACTGGCTTTATTTGATGCGTGTGTGTGTGTGTGTGAGTGTGTGTGAAAACCCCGACCAAATCCTACCCAACATCACAAAAGAAGATCCAACAAAATATGGTTGCGTGTTTTATATTTTCTGTTTATTTTTTATCAGCATGAAAGAGAAATCAACGTTTTTGCAGTATATTTCGTCGAGGTTTCTTGCGAAAAAAAAAACAAAACAAAAAAACAATATTTGGGTCTAGTTAACCTTCGTTGTCGTCGTCAGGTTGCAGTGAAAAGACTATTGTGATGTTTTGGCCACAGTTTAATTTCCGAGAATGGAAATTTTTGTCTCGGCCTATTCGTGTTCCAGAGAATGCAATCGGGAATAAATTTAATTACAGTTTCATTTATCCTGCGAAGACCAAGCAGGAGTTTATTCCCCGTTGAATCATTACGAAGTTTTTATGAACCGTCATTTATGACAGACACGTAATGGATAGCAGTTTGTGCCGAAATTTTTTTTTTTTTTTTTTTTGCCGACGAGGAAGAACACGAAGAAGAAGAAGAAGAAGAAGAAGAAGAAGAAGAAGAAGAAGAAGAAGAAGAAGAAGAAGAAGAAGAAGAAGAAGCGGTTTATTCTCCCGTTGAAGTGTTTGAAGTTTTAATCTTCGTCGTCGTCCCAATTAGTATACACGTAGTGAACATTAGATAGAAAATTTTCCTGCGATAGGTAGGCATTTCTTTCGGCAACAGAATGCTTGCTAACCAAGGTTCTTCTTCTATGTGCCATAATCTTTCAGGATGTGGGCAATCATGACTTTCCACGTCTCCCTATCGCTGGTGGCTCTTAATATTTTTTCTCGTGTTACTCAACGCAACTTCCGTTCCGTCATCCACCTGATCAGGCCCTTTTAATATGTTATCTTCTTCTGTCTCTATTTCCCTCTATCTGACCTATCAGTATCAGGTTTTCCAAGCCCTGTTTCCTCATTGCATGTCCCAGGAACTTCAGTTGTCTCTTCTTGATGCTCACTATTAGTTATCTACTCAATGCCATTCTTTTCAAAACCTCATCATTGTTCAAATGTTCGGTCTATGATATCCGCAGCATCCTGTTGTAAAACCCCATTTTCGCTGCTTCAAGTTTTTCCTCATTTTCAATATTGTCCAGCATTCACTGCAGTATTGAAGAATTTACATCACATAGCAATCTAGCACTCTGTTCCTTGTTTCTGATTCTTAGAAATATACACAGCTTCTGAAACGCGTCCTTCGCCATGCCAATTCGCCTTCGGACCTCTGTGTCGCACTTTCCATCTCCTTTTAGAACACTTTCTGGGTTTTTAAATTTTAGTAATTGCTTGATTCTAGTATTCTTACTTGTATTTGGCATTTTGGGTTGTTCATAACCAAGGTTACAGAACCCAATATATCCTGCTGTTTAACCCATAGCTAGAGTGATAAAAGATGGATCAATGCATTTCCTAAGGGTAGTTGCGCGTAAGTGAATGCTAGAAATTAAAGTGGAATTCGAAATCAGCTCTACAATTTTTAATTTCAAGCCGTTATCTATTGCAATACAACGCATAACTCCTACATTATAGTAACTAATTAAAGCATTGCTTAATTGTTAATATGGATTACTTTACGGAATATGGATTACTTTACGGAATATGGATTACTTTACGGAATATGGATTACTTTACGGAATACTATATCTATTTATGTGATAATAGTAATTCTTGATGTAGAGTGGTGTAAAAACGAACCATAAAATGTATACCTTGGGTTTTTGATGCATCTGTCACTCTATACATCGCTTCATAGGAAATATTTATTGAGTGATTATAATATGCTTTTTATTAGATTATGCGGTTTTTATATATTTCAGTAAACGTAAAAAATCCTCATATAAATATTCTATTTGACTTCGTGTGATTTTATGATAATCTCCTGTTGACTAATTTTCAGTTTTCTGCATTTATAGAGCTTCCTTAATTAATGATCAGAGAAATATCTTGATTCGAGATACAAAAGCTGTTTATGACTCTCTACTTGTGAAGGAAGAGTGGTGTAATAAAGAAATAGTTTGCATCCAGTGTTTGATGCTTCAGACCCAAAAGCAAGCCTTTCTTCACAAAAGATATTTGCGGCATAAATATTATTGGTTTTTTTTTTGTTTTTTTTTTTGTTTTGGCTTACATGTTTGTTGATATACCTATATTAGAAGTAACATAATATAAAATGAAAGTATCTATCTATCTATCGTGGTGTAATAAAAAAAACAGTTTGCATCCAGTGTTTGATGCTTCAAACCGAAAGCAAGCCTTTCTTCACAAAAGATATTTGAGGCATAAATATTATTGTTTTTTTTTTGTTTTAGCTTACATGTTTGTTGATATGCCTATATTAGTTTAACAATTTTCCCTTTCGCACTTTTTGGCCAATGGACATGATTGTTTACATTTGCTCCGTAAAACATCTAAGATCTAAGATGATTGCTGAATTACGTCACAGAAATCCAATCACACATATCAAACGTGACTAAAATATTTTTTATTAAAAATAAGGATACTTTATATTTAATTTTTATTCCGACGTTTTAAAAATATATTTGGTCAACAAAAAAATGAGAATATTTTCCCCCGTAATTTTGTAACAGAAGAAATATTTTAAAAACAAAGTGTTTTTCAAACAAAACAAAATATGTAAAATAAAAAGTGGCATCTTCTCATACTACGGGCAACGCCGGGTTATGATGCTAGTATATATACAAGAATCCTTGAAATTTGGTAAGCTAAGTTGCGATAGAGATAAACTCCAAAAAGAAATTAATGTTAAAATCTATTTTAAAATGTAACAGAGTATAATATATATATATATATATATATATATATATATATATATATATATATATATATATATGTATATATATGTATATATGCAAACATCTTCATTATCTATCTATCTATTTATCTATCTATCTATTTTAGTCTGTTCATGATCTACCAAGCTATCTATATATAAATCTATATTTTTACTCATCGTTCTATCCGCTTTGTTGAAATCTAACCATCTAACTAGCTTTCTTAACATATGCAGTAAATATAGTAATTTTATTTTTCACATGAAACAAAAAAACATTATTGAAAAAATACATTCGAACTTATCTAAGAAAAAAAGTTTTTAAAATGCGCTCAAGGCTTAGTTTTGTGTAGCTCATAATAAGTAATAAATATTTTCCCTGTGTATTAAAGGCTGCAGGATGCCCATAAGCCGGTTAATATTTATCGAGTATATATATATATATATATATATATATATATATATATATATGTTTTAGAACATGTAGATAATTTTTTCTAAATATGTCCTCTACAATCATATGGCTGTTTCGACGTTGGCTGTCCAACGGCTCATCAGGAGGAATGGGCAAGGACTGAAATCATCCACTGTCTATATTTGGTTCATTGTTGTTGTGGGGTTGGTTGGGGTTATTGGTAATGAAGGGAATGTGTCTTCCGTGTTGACCGTTAGACTTTTGACGAACTTGGTGTTTAAATGCTAAATGGTTGATTAATGGCATTATCTGTTAGAATGTACGTTTTTATTGGTCGGGTATATCTTTTGATTAGAATTTCGAAGAACGTGGTGTGTGGGGGTTGATTACTTGGTCAGTTTTGCGTGTGTGTGTGAGGTTTTTTTCTGATTGGGGAACCCATCTTGTTTGTTGACCTCAAGAATTTTTAGGATAGCGTCGTGGTTAGCTAGTGCTTGATTAATTGGTGTCTGTTGTTACCAGATAGATTTTATGTATTCTCTTTTATTTAGTGGCAAGGCTGTCTTCTTCGGGGTTCCTTAGATGGACGTGATAGGGGTAGGGTGTTTTTTCCTTTTAATTTTGATTTTTTCAGTACGGAATACTTTTGTATTTAAGTAAGGTTTTTATGGGTCGGTTTCTAATATAATTCGGAATGTTAAACTTTGCTTTAGAATTTAGTAGTTTGATCTTTTCTCTAGAATTGTTCATTTTTATTTTTTATTTTTATATTTTTATTTTAGCGGGATAGTGGTGTTTATTCAAGTGTGGAGTATTATTGTATTTAGGCGAAGTTATTTCCAAAAAATCTAAACTTGTATTTTTTAGAAGGTAAATGCAAATTTGTATTTTATCAGTTTTTTATAATATATCTAAATTTGTATATTTAATCTTAATTATGAATTTACAGGATTGGTTATTTTCTTAAAATATAGTTTGGAAGCCTGCTTATTTCATTTGATTTTTCATTTTATTTATTTAGATATTTTTGTGGGTATTGGACCTTACTTTAAGGATTTATTAGATCGATTTTTTCTATAGCATTTTTAATCTTTTATAATAAGAATATCTAATTAAATTCTTAGTATTTTTTAGCATGATTGTAGGGTTACATCTTAAATGTGCTTACAGTTTATTTTTGTGCATGATATAATTATTCTGAAATAGTATATGTAATCTTAATTTTGAATAAAAGAAATGATTCTTTTTCGAGTTTGGGAGCCATTTTTTTCGTTTAATTTTGATGTTTCCAGTACGGAATATTTTTTGTATTTAAGTAAGGTTTTTACGGGTAGATTTTCTAATCTAATTTGGAATATTAAACTTTGCTGTAGACTTTAGTAATTTTATCTATTTAATTGTGGAGTATTTTGTATTTAGGTGAAGTTATTTATAAAAAATTTAAAACTGTATTTTTTAGAGGGTAAAGTTGGTTTTTGCACGATGTAGTAGATTTTTATGATTGCTAATTTGTAATAGTGGAGGCATTCGCTAATATAGTTAAGTGTGGAGGGATTTTTGTGAGTGGGTTTTTTATATGGTGAAATAGTGAACTTATTGCTATTAGTGTTGATTAGTATGTCGAGGAAAAGAATTTTGTTGTCATTGCTGAGGTCATAGGTGAATTTTAGGACTGAGTTATCCTGAAACCTGTTTTTGAAGTTGTAGGATTTCGTCAGTATTTTTAATTAATAGTAGGATATCGTCAACGTATCTAAGGTATATTGATGGTTTTCTGAATTTTGTAAAGGTAGTATTCTTGAGGTTCGACACGTAGAAATTGCTAAATGTCTGACCGAGTACTGAATCAATGGAAACGCCGTCACGTTGTATGTACATAGTGTTGTTAGGGTCGACAAAAGGGACTTCGGTAGTACAAACTAGTAGGATTTTTCTTAAGATGTTGGAATTAATTTTGGGTGGGTGTAATGCAGGATTATTGTAGATATTCTTTATAATTATGTCGATAGTTTTGCTAACAGGTACATTAGTGAATAGGTTTTCGACATCAAGTGAAGCTATGATTTCATTATTGGGCTGTTCGCTCTTAAGGATTTGGATTGCCTCTAGAGTTGACTTAATGCTGTATTTACTCGGGAGGTAAGGTGTGATAAGCTGGTTAATATGTTTAGTTAGATGGTATACAGGAGTAGGAATTTGGGATATGACAGGGCGGAGAGGATAGTTAAGTTTGTGCGTTTTTATGGTCCCGTATATGTAGCCAGGTTTGTAGTCGCCCATAAAAAATGGACCTGTTTAATTTTCTCTGTATAACTCCTCTCTGTTAATAATTTAAATGTTCTATGTTCACTGAATATTAAATGTTCATCCTTTGATAATGGCTTATGTAAGCCGAAAGCTCAGACCTGATAAAAAAATCAACAATTATTGCGAATTCTTGTCTTCTTTCCATGAAAACACTATCAAGCTAATCAGATCATACGAGAGGATCTTACACAAAATAGACAGAACTTGTCAATATTATTCAATGAAACCTGTATTAATATATATATATATATATATATATATATATATATATATATATATATATATAGTACTGTGCAAAAGTATTAGAACAAGAACTATTTTATCTATTATGTGGCATATTGACAGAAAATAATTAATTTGATTAAAGTAATTTTATTTCATTTACTCAATAAATGCTTTAACAAGAAAAAATACCTTCTACAAAATGAATTTAATATTTAGTATAATAGCCTTTTGCTTGATCACAGCCTTCATTCTATCAGGCATTGTCATCACAAGTTTCTCCTGCCAAGCAGCTTGTATTTATTTCCCAAAGTGTGTCTTGCAAAGTAACATTAGATTTATCATTTTTTATCCAAACTTTCCCATAAATGTTCAACAGATTCAAAATAACCTGTTTAATATAAAATAGGAAAAATTAAATATTACTTCTTTTTAATACATTTCTTTTACAGCTAGTTTTAAAAAATCAATATTTATTAGCAATTTACTTGGTTTTTCAACCTGTATTTGAACTTCAGTGAGTTTTTTAGAAAAATCACCCGTCCTAATACTTTTGCAGACCACTGTACTGGTACTATGCAAAAGTGTTAAAACAGGGGTGATTTAAAACTTTTTTATTTTGGTGCCTCATAAAAGATAAAATATATTTTGTCCTAATACTTTTGCACATATTACCCCGACAATAGTATCCAGAGTAATTTCAAAACTCGACCCCCATAAGGCGTGTGGAGACGATGGAATCCCGGTGATAGTCCTTAAGAGGTGTGCCCCTGAACTTTCCCCTGTCCTCTCTAAACTGTTTAACTACTGCCTTTCTGCTTCCTGCTTTCCTGGATGCTGGAAATTCTCCTCAGTCGTTCCTGTCTTTAAGAACTGTGGTGAACCCTCGGACCCATCCAACTATCGCCCGATCAGTCTTCTACCAATATTCGGGAAAGTGTTCGAGGCTATAATAAATGCTGAAATAGTTCATCATCTCACCGCCCACAAACTGTTCTCCGACAGGCAATATGGATTCCGATTTGACAGGTCCACAGCCGACCTGCTAACTACTGTAACGGAGTACATGCTACAGGCCCTTGATGAGTCTGACGAGGCTCGCGCGGTTGCTCTGGATATCTCCAAGGCTTTCCACAGGGTTTGGCACCCTGGCCTCCTATGCAAACTACGCGGTTATGGTATTACCGGTCGCCTGCTTGACCTAATCCAATCTTTCTTAAATAACCGCAAAATGAAGGTCGTTCTGAATGGGCGTGCCTCTTCGTCCTACAGCACGAATGCTGGTGTCCCACAAGGCTCTATCCTGGGCCCAACGTTCTTCCTTATTTTCATCAACGACCTCCCAGATGAGATCAGGTCCCAAGTAGGCATCTACGCAGATGACACTACTACTCCCGCTCCAGTAAGAAACCTGTCGTGGCGGACAGACATAATCTCGCTGCTGACCTTGAGCGGGATCTACACTCTGTGGTGAACTGGGGCAAGAAGTGGCTTGTCAACTTCAATTCCTCGAAGACCAAGCTGTTGTCTGTCAACCATTACAGGCAACCTCTTCTGCCTCCCATAAGCATGGACCAGATGATTCTCCCGGAGAGTAATACACTACGCCTCCTCGGACTTACCCTGTCCTCAGACCTCAAATGGAAGCACTATATTGAATCCATAGCAAAATCTACTGCTAAGAAGATTGGGTCACTATGTCGATCCAGGATGTTTTTTCCACCTGAATCCATCCTGCATATATACAAGTCAACCATCCGTCCGTGCATGGAGTACTGCTGCCATTTATGGTCAGGTGCCCCTGCCGTTCTCCTCAGTGTTCTTGACAAGCTCCAAAGGAGAGTCTGTAATGTGATAGGTACTGATCTGGCGACTCGTCTGCAGCCACTTTCCCATCGTCGAAATGTGGCCTCCCTCTGTCTCTTCTATAAATACTTTCATGGCTTCTGCTCGGATGAGCTTAAGTCACTGATGCCTCCTCAACAGGTGTTTACCCGTTCAACCAGACTGGCAACTGGGTCCCACCCATTCACAGTCAGGTTAGCCAAACGCAGACGACAATTCTACTCCTGCAGCTTCCTCTCTCGCACTTCCCGCCTGTGGAACTCACTCCCGTATTCTTGCTTTCCTGACGGCTACGACCTCCAGAAATTTAAAAGCAAAGTTAATACTCACCTACTAACCACTGGCCTCTAGCTCTCTCCCCTCCCCTGTATAACCTTCCCTTTCTCTCCGCCCATGTACCTGTCATTGCACCTGCTTTCTCAGTTTTCTATTGTTCCTTTCTAACTAGCTTGTACTCCTCACTCTTTTCTAATTAATCTTTCTACATTTATGTAACCCCCTGCACATCAGTGGCGTTTCTGCCTTGCTCGGGGTGAAATGATTAAAAAAAAAATATATATATATACTAGGTGCGATTGAGAAATTGTCGCAATTATTTTATTATTTCAAAACTAATATGCTTTTATACTAAATATTGAATTCATTTTGTAAGAAATATATTTTTTCTTCTTAAATCATTTGTTGAGTAAATCAAATCAAATTACTTTAATTAAATAGTTTATTTTTTGTCAATATGCCTCATAAAAGATAAAATAGTTTTTGTCCCAATACTTTTTGCACAGTAATGTATATACATATATATATATATATATATATATATATATATATATATATACACACACACACACACACAAACGAGTTGCGATTGGTAAATTGTCGCAATTATTTTCTTATTTCAAAGCGAAAGGCTATTATACTAAATATTAAATTTATGTTGTAACAAGTATGTTTTTCTTGTTAAAGCATTTGTTGAGTAAATCAAATAAAATTACTTTAATAAAATTGTTTATTATCTGTCAATATGCGTCATCAAATATAAAATAGTTCTTGTCCTAATACTTTTGTACAGTAATGTATATGTCTTTAATCTTAATATTTATTTCAGTCACTGAAGTCATTTTCAGTCACTTAAGTGCCATACGTGATACACGTTTGGGCGATCATGTCTCGAAAGAGACTTCACTGACTGGGTAGACGATTATCCCGCAGTAGCTTACCATTGCTTTCTGCAGTAGATTGGTTGCCTACCAAGGCTATAGAACCCAATCTGTCTTACTATTTAACCCATAACTGTATGGAAGAGACGGACTAATACTATCCCCAAGGGTATTTGTGTGTAAGTGAATAAAAGGAATTCAAATGGAATTCGAACTCGGTTCCCCGATTTGTCGTTCCGAGTCGATATGCACAGCACCACCATGTACATATTTAAGTAAAATCAGGCTATATAATAATTATCAACGTTTGTTTAATTATATAGGGACGTACGTCAGTAAGTTTCCGAGTGATTGCTGCACATAATCGTTTTAATAATCTAAACATTTACATTATTTATCTGGTTTTAGAAATAATATATACTTAACAGTTTAATAAATCAATTTTTTACAAGGTTTCTTAGATTACAATCTTATTTGTTCAAACCTTTCATTTCTGACTTAAAACACTGCAGCTAAAAATAACTCAAATTTTATTTTTAGCTGCAATATTTTTAGTAAGAAATTTCTTATTTTTACTTCGCTAGAATATTTTGTCCTGTTCTTTTCCAGTTTTGATATAACCTTGAGAATTCTACTCCTTTAATAACTCATGACTCATTAACTCATTTCCAAACGAAATATCTTCAAAAGATTTTACAATATAATTGTATTGAACACTTTTTTAAGATAACAGTGTACTGGGAAATGTATTAATCCATCTCTTCCCTCCGGTTATGGGTTCAATAACAAGACAGATTGGGTTCTATAGTCTTGGCTGGCAACCAGTCTACAGCAGAAAGTAATTGCAACCTGCTGCGTGATAATCTTCTGCCCAGTTAGTTATGTCTCTTTCGAGACATGATCGCCCAAGCGTGTATCACGTATGGCCCTTAACTGACTGACTGTGTAATCGTCTAATTTAATTATGACCAAAACTAAGTAATATATATATATATATATATATATATATATATATATTTGTTTATTTATTTTTCTTTAATCCGAAATGGAAAAGTAGGAAATTAAATTCCATGAACCTGATCCTAATTAATATTCAAAATTTTAATATTAAAAACTGATACAGGAGAGCTCAATGTACTTAAAATTACAGAGCCAATTTAAATTAAAGTAAATTTTCAAAATTTAAAAATGTTGAATGAACATTTCAACATGAAATCTCTAAGAGAGAATTCACGTTTCCTCAGCAACATAGTTCCATATCAAAATGAAGAAAAATAGGATTAATTAGGAGACAAAAATAAATAACGGTTAAGATTTGAGAAATATACGTCACAAAAAAAAATATTTTAAAGGTCAGTCTTTTTAAGTGAAGAGATGGGAGATTGGCATGTCTAGCTTAAATAGGCGAAAATAATTAAGGAAATGTGAGGTCGTTAAATTGAAAATTGGGTTAAACAAAACAGAACAGAAAGGGAAGGGGCGGAATATAAAAATAGTGTATAGAGAAAAAATAAGGAAGGGGGAAAAAAGGAAAGAAAGAAAAAGGAGGGAATATCAAATATCAAATAGAAAACGCTCGATACGTGTCAAATACGTTTAACTTTAAATGTTTAAAAGGGTTAGATATTTGGAAACTTATTTGAAAATGGGAAAAAATAAAATTAAAAAAAAATTTTTAAAAATTTAATTAAGTTTATTTAATTACCGACTTAGCTGACCGCCTGCAGTCACTCTCTAACCGGCGTGACGTGGCTTCCCTGTGCTTTCATGGCTTCTGCTCTGATGAACTTAAATCACTGGTGCCCCCTAGGTGTGAGTTCGCACGAGATACTAGATTGGCAATTGGTTTATAGTGAAACCGATGAAATGTAACCGCAATTTCTACTCCAACAGCTTCTTTTCTCGCACTTCCCGCCTGTGGAATTCCCTTCCGGATGCTTGCTTCCCCGACGGCTATAACCTCCAGGAGTTTAAATGTAAGGTCAGTAGACACCTCCTAACACACTAACCCTCCAATTCTCCCCAACTCTCTCCCTATGTACATCCTAAATCGTCTATCGCCCTGTGTAACCCCCTGCGCTATAGTGGCAGTGGAATGCCTTGCTTGGGGTGTCATGATTTAAAATATATATATATATATATATATATATATATATATATAGAGAGAGAGAGAGAGAGAGAGATAGAGAGTCTGTACTGAGTAACTATATATTTTCTTTCCTGTGATACTTGTGCATTTCTTCCTTTTCATGGCTCATTCGAAAGTTGAAATCGTATATTTTTATTTGATATACTTATATCATACATCCCAATAGATGCGTCGAGATGGGTCATCAGTGATGTTATTCTTGGATTCATTGGGAGTTTCGGGTCTTTCAACATCAGACTCCCTCGTCCAAGTGACCCAGTCGGCTTTGGTCTCCCGCCAACTCCCATCTCGATATGAAACTTGCAAACGAGTTAAAAGGCAGTATTTATGCTTTTAGCGCAGTTAATGTCATTTTTTGCCACAGCCAATCAGTGTGTAGCAATTTTTTTTTTTTTTTCTTTCTTTTTCCTGGATGTCCCCCTGCCCCATTATTCTTTAAACAGGTATGTATGAGTTTTGTTTTGTTTTTTTTCCTCAATACGGGTGTTTTACACCACATATGTGTTATCAAGTTATAACTAAAATACTTCTTAACTTAAACACGCTCATTTCCTCTTTAAATTAGTTATCACTATACTAACGGTAAATTAAGATAAACGCTTAAAACATAAAATGCTTGCGACCTAAGACGAAAATTCAATAAAATTAAGGTTGTAACCAATTTGTTAATTTAAAAATCTACGGTTAAAAGACTAATAAGACTATCTTAAACAATATCATAAAAACGACTAAAAAAGTTAACTCATTTCGTGGACTAACACGCGTGCGAAAAAATTATAGCGAACGTCCTTTAAAACTAAGATTCGTATGGAATTACTAAAAAATCACGAAACTAAAAAATTCATAAACTATACATATAAATGTCTAATAAAATAATACAATTTTTGATTAACCGTTTACAAAACCTATAATCCCCCCTCTAAATAGTTAAATATTTATTTAAATACATATACCGTATATGTATATAATACACATACAGATACATTAGGACTATTGCAATTGTCACCTGAAAAGGACAGGTATTTTTAATGCAATGTTGTTAAAATACTATTTACAAATTGTATACTCCCAAAAAGCAACATATATACACATACACACGTGTATATGCATAATTACAAATAACTGTCACACGTGTATCATGTTAAAAAAAAAAACCTTGATTCAATTTTTAACTGCTTTACCATTCCAGGTGTCCGCCCTTCTTATCCACAACCAATTCGTTGCTCTTTCTGCAGCATTTGATATATCTCTCAGGGCCTTTCTTTTTTGATATAAATTTTATTTCATTTTTATTTCTATTTCAGATATACATTATGTACACACGATTAACAAAAGAGAAAACGATAGCGGTTTTGAAGTGGTTCTGGTTTCTCTGGCAGATTTGACTTTCCCCGACTTTTCTTGCGGGGTGTTCACAAAGGCAAGTCTACAAAGTAAAGTGCCGCAGCACCGTCAAACTTAAGAAACAAATCCGAATTGCCATTGATCAAGAGCCATTGAAACTGTGCGAAAAAATATGCCGCTCAGTCCCTGAAAGATTAGCAAAATGCATTGAGCTCCATAAATAGCACACGAAGCTTTCATAAAAATGACGTTTAATGTTGCCAAAAACTTAAGTCTACCATTTGTTAATTTCTATATTGAAGCTACTTATTTCTTCTGTGTTACATATATATATATATATATATATATTAGTATATATATATATATATATATATATATATATATATATATATATATATATATTGAGTTTTATATATATATATATATATATATATATATTGAGTTTTATTTTATATATATATATATATATATATATATATATTGCAGTATAGCCCGGTGTTGCTCGGGTGTAATGAAGGCTTTAAAGCTAATCCATGGTCCTGGAGCACACACTCTTTGGACGTTTGCACGAAAGACTAAAAAGCAATAGTTTTTTCCATTTAAAGCGAAACCTTAGACTGAAAGAAAAATGCATGGATATAAGTCAAATTTTGATTTCCTGGTATCGATGTCAAATAAGTTTTTCGTCAGAAACTGAATTTTGAAGGCTAACTAAATATTATCATGACTGTTACTAAGAACTACAATTGTACCTACTTAGAGCTAAACCCGAAGCAAAAACTAAAATAAAAGGTTTGAAAAAATACAGACATACAGACAGATAAACAGACACACACACAAGCATCTTGCCTTTTATATATATATATTGTCGATTTTCTGCACTATTGTAAGAACTGCAACCTTGAAACTTCTGAATATCGTTTCTTATGTCTTTGTCTACGAGTGTATCAATTTTGATTAAAATCGGACCACTCCTTCTATTACCCGATTTTTTCGATTATCGATTTTCTATATTTATCGGGTGTACCTCGACACAAAACCTAGCTAAGAACACTCGCAGACGCTTATAGTACAAATGTGTAAATTTTCAAGAAAGTTGGTTTTGCCGTTTAGGAGTCTATAGATAAGGGACACACATACACAGAGAGAGAGAGAGAGACACACACACACACACACAGACAAAGTTCCATTTATAAATAAGTTTTGATTTATATATATATATATATATATATATATATATATATGTATGTATGTATGTATATATAAAAATCTAAACTTATGTATATATATATATATATATATATATATATATATATATAACTCAATAAACACGAAATACTTAAACTAATAAACATAGATTCATTCAATAAATATTTCTTATGAAGAGAGGTTTGGTAGACCTGAGGCGTCAAACCCCGAAAGGGAAATATTTACCATTTATTCTTACGACACACTTGTGTATATCGCAATAAATTTCAATAAATGATTCCGTAGTTTAAATTAACCCTTTCCAAAGTCAACCAGTCAGCAGATAATTTTAAAGAAATGCTTCTCATCCCTTCTAAACGCCAAGCCAAGAAAGTTTAATTAGAAAGTAAAAGCAGCGATGAACACCAATGTAATATCAATTATCGTCTTATATGGCAGAGAATACTGAATAACATCATCACTGAAAAGTAAGGCAATTAAGGCAACAGATGTATCGTTCTACAGAAGGATGATGACAATGCAATGAATGAAATTATTCAGTAAAAATTTAATTGAAAGGTAAATGAAAAGTTTACCGACATGCAACCTTAAAGCAACTTGATATTTCTGGGAATAATGATGATAAAAATATGGTATGGAATATCTGAAAATCAAATGACTTACCGATGGGAAAAAGGGAATGAGAAATGCAAAGTGTAGATCGTCAAAGAATCTTAAATAAGTGAGTAGAAAAATAGAGTGCAAGAAAAATAACAAGAGGAACCGTGGAATTTCCACAGAAGGATAATTATAATTTCCTGGGAAAAAATTACTTTGTCATACTAAAAATGATAGTAACCTTTTAATAAATAAAATAAATTAATAAAATAATAAATTTTAAAAGAATTGTTTTCATTATTATTACTATTATTATTATTATTATTATTATTATTATTATTATTATGTCATTTTTCATCATATTTCGATTTCTGCTTTGGTCTCACTACCAACCAAGTCTGCGGGGATACTTAAGGCAGGTCGTGGCGTGTTGTTATGGCTCCATTTCATGTTTTTCTATCTTCCCTATCATCCCCAGCATTACATAGATAAAGTTTTCCTTAGTGTGTGGGCTGTACTTAATAAGACAATTTTTTATATATCTCTTAAGCTGGGGTTTCCAGGGATTCTTTCAATGTGTTGTTTTGTTCCATTTTTTATCATTCCAAGTGCACCTACTATCACTGGCACAACTCTTGTTTTCAATTTCCACATTTTTTCTATTTCAATTTCCAGGTCTTTATATTTTGACAGATTTTCAAATTCCTTGATTGCTATGTTAGAATCCGCTGGACAAGCCATATCAATTAATAGACAAGTTTTCTCCTTCTGGTTTTTAACAATAATGTCTGGCCTGTTTGCTTCAATTTTTCTGTCTGTGTAGATGGTGTAATCCCATAGAATGGTTACATCTTCTATTATTATTATTATTATTATTATTATTTAATAATTTAATAATATGTAAAGTTTTAAAAATATTTTAAAATCTTCACAAAATTGATTGCGAGTAGTCTTTTTTAGGTAGGAATTGATAATTATATTGCCTTTCTAAAATTGAAAAGTTTAATAGAAATCGTTTTATTATTAATCGATTTTTTTTCTTTACAGTATAATGTCCTTAATAGTTAATATTTATTTCAACAATTAAAAGCTTATCCAATTAAATTATATCAGATTTTGTGGAATTTTTTATTTTATTCTTTGGAGAAGATTTTCGGATAATGATTGCAAATCAAAATAAAAAATAGAAGATTTATATTCCCCAATGAGTCCTGCGTTAAACACATAAAACAAAAATTAGCCATGAATATAAACTTTTTCATGGATTTACGTGGAGTTTGGAGGTAACAGAGGTAAAAAAAAATATTTTTATCAAGATTTTTAAAAAATGATAATTTCAGAAATAATTTAATTCATTTGCGAATGAGTACTGATAGTTTCATTAATATCCGACAATTATTTGATCTTTGCGAGAATTTCAAATTCATGTGTTTGTGACAGGAAAAACATTAAGTTTCCATTGTAACGTTTCTTTAGCCGCTAACTCAAATCAAAGTAAAATTTTAACAAAATTTCGAAAATGTTAGAAGGGATCAAAAATGTTTTAAAAATAATTAAAGTTAATTTAAAGGCTCCTGTGTCCATTGTAAACAGAAAAGACTGACTGACTATATCGAATCCATTGCCAAATCTGCTGCTATGAAAGTCGGCTCTCTGTGCAGGGCCGGAAGTTTTTCCCACCTGAATCTATTCTGCACATATACAAATCTACCATCCTCCCGTGTATTGAATATTGCTGCCATATCTGGTCGGGTGTCCCTGCTGCTCTGCTTGGGCTTCTTGACAAAATACAAAGGAGGATCTGTAAGGTGGTTGATACTGACTTGGCAGACTGGCTGCAACCACTCTCTCACCGGCGTGATGTGGCTTCCCTGTGCCTCTTCTACAAGTACTTTCATGGCTTCTGCTCCGGTGAGCTTAGATCACTGTGGCCGCCTAAGCACAAATTTGCACGAGTACTAGATTGGCAACTGGGTCCCACCCTTTTACAGTTAAACAAATAAGATGTAACCGTAAATTCTACTCCAACAGCTTCTTTTCTCGCGCTTCCCGCCTGTGGAACTCCCTTCCACAAGTCTGCTTTCCTGACAGCTACAATCTCCAGGTGTTTAAATGTAGGGTCAATAGACACCTCCTTTCAAACTAACTCCCAATTATTCTCAGAACACTCTCATCTACCAAACCCTCATTCTCGGTATCCTTACCCGCCTATCACCCACCCTCTGACATTTCCTATATTTAATCATCCTTTCTCCACTCTATGTAGCCCCCTGCGCAGTAGTAGCAGTGACATGCTTTGCTCGGGGTGAAACGCTTATAAATAAAAAAAAATGAGTAATAGCCAAGGGTGTAAAAGAGGCCAGCAATTCCGTTATTAGGTCACGGGATACGACGACAAACCTACCTTTCTTTAATATATTGTATAGTACACACACATAGACACACAGCTTAAGATGCTGCTGCTACAGTAATGCTACAGTAACGTCTTCAAACATAAAGTTATTGGATAATAAAATAACGATATTACATAGTGTAATTTTATTAAAATATCTATAAAAGTAATGTCCATAGAAGCTACTTTTCTGTAATCTTATATTAAGCGGCGTATGCACAGAATATTACCAAAATACTGTATGTTGTTTTGTGATAGATTTTGAAAGACAAAATATTTTTTTTATTACTGCAAAATCATGGCTCCTGTGTTCATTGTAAACAGAAAAGACCAACTAAGTAATGGCCAAGGGTGTAAAGGCCAGAAATTTTATTATAAGGTCTCGGGATAAGTCAACAAACCTACCTGTTTTTACTATAGTGTACAATACACACACATATACATACACACAATTACTCTACAACCACCAGCTTAGGCTGTTACTGAAACGATAATGCTATAAACTCTCTCCTCCTACTCTCTCACTCTTTACTACCCTTCTGTTTGGCATATATGAGCGAAAGGCTGAGGACAGTAAAAAGGAGATAGAAGGGAAATAAAGATCGTGTAGAGAGTGTTGTGCAACGGACGGACGAACAAAGTAACTAAGGAAAGAACAAGCAGAATTATAATATAGATTCTAAAAAGAAATTTCTATCAGTGGAAACACTTCAAAATGCGATTGTTATGTAGTCATATGAACGACTAAAAAGAAGAAGAAAAAGAGGGAGAAGAATAAGAAAAAATACGAAGACAAGAAAAAGAAAAAAGAAGAAGAAAAGCGATGATGTAGAGGAATAGGAAGACGAGGAGAAAAAGAAGGTGAAAAAATAAAGGTGAGGAAGATGCGTAGGCAGACGGGAAGACGAAAAAGAACTTTATGTAGCAGAAATAAAGATCGTGTAGAGAGTGTTGTGTAACGGACGGACGAACAAAGTAACTCAGGAAAGAACAAGCAGAATTATAATATAGATTCTAAAAAGAAATTTCTATCACTGGAAACACTTTAAAATGCGATTGTCATGTAGTCATATGAACGACTAAGAAGAAGAAGAAAAAGAGGGAGAAGAATAAGAAAAAATACGAAGACAAGAAAAAGAAACAAGAAGAAGAAAAGCGATGATGTAGAGGAATAGGAAGACGAGGAGAAAAAGGTGAAAAAATAAAGGCGAGGAAGATGAGTAGGCAGACGGGAAGACGAAAAAGAACTTTATGTAGCAGAAAGTGCTTCAAAAAGCCTCTGTCGTTAAATCTTGCGAACCCTTTTAACAATGACAAATTTATTAGTTTTATTGAAACGAAAGTAAAATATTCTTTTACGAAAACATAAATTTATTAATTAATTACTTTCTAGTAATTTTAAAACCTATGTGTCTAATAATTAGTCATTGTAATTAGTTCTAAGTCTAATTCTAACTCTGCAATTAGTGCTTCGTCTGTCAATAAAATTTGGGTGAAATGAGTCCGTGACATTTTGTACGTAGCTTGGCGTATCCTCGCTGCTATGTCAGAACTTCTTCATCTAACATGTCCCTTTAGAACGTAGAAGATCATGGCTTTCCACGTCTCCCTATTTCTTTTTGTCTCTTGTTACCCCACCCAAACTCCGCTCTGACATCCACCTGCACAGGCCCTTTATCCGCTGCTTTCTCCGGTCTTTCTTTACTTCTATCTGTCGGATTATCCAAGCTTTCCTTCTTCATCATATGTACCAAGAACTTCAGCTGTCTCTTCCTGATGCTCAGTATTTTTTTAATCATTTCACCCCAAGCAAGGCATTCTACAGCTCCTGTTGCGCAGGGGGGTTACATAGGGGAAAGTGAGGAGAAACAGTGGTTAGTTATAGGAAATGTAGGGAGGAGGGTTATAGACGGATGAGGATACCGAGAATGGGGGTTGGGTAGATGGGAAGAGAGTTTGAGAGAATGGATGCGAGTTGGTGTGATAAAAGTTGACTATTGTCCTTACATTTAAATTCCTGGTGATTGTAGCTGTCGGAGAAGCAAGTATATGGAAGGGAATTCCACAGCCGGAAAGTGCGAGAAAAAAAGCTGTTAGAGTAGATATTGCGGTTACATTTTATCTGTTTCACTACAAAAGGATGGAACCTAGTTGCAAATTCATATCTTGGGGGCACCATTGATCTAAGTTCATCGGAGCAGAAGCCGTGAAAGTATTTATAGAAGAAGCACAGGGAAGCCATATCACGCCGCTGAGAGAGTGTCTGAAGCCAGGCTGCCAAGTCGGTATAGATCACATTACAGATTTTCTGTTGGGTTTTGTCAAGAACAATATCAGGGACACCCGAATAGATGTGGCAGCAGTATTCAATACACGGGTGGATGTTAGATTTATATATGTGCAGGGTGGACTCAGGCGGGAAAAACTTTCTGGCCCTGCAGAGAACCGACTTTCATAGCAGCGGATTTAGCAATGGATTCGATATAGTTATTTCATTTGAGGTCCGCTGAGAGTGTGAGGCCAAGGAGGCGTAGTGTTTTACTCTAAGGAAGGCTAGCCTGTTTCATGCTAATGGGAGGTAGGAGCGATTGTCTATGAGGGTTAATTGATAGCAGCTTCGTTTTGGAAGCATTAAAATTTACGAGCCATTTCTTACCCCAGTCTACCACGGATTAGAGGTTCTTCTCAAGCTCGGCAGCGAGGTTCCCTTTATCAACCTCATCATAATTTTGATCGAGGTGAGATTAAACTGTGATGTCGTCGGCTTACATGCCTGCTTGGGGTCTTATAGCATCGGGGAGATCGTTAATGTGGATTAGAAAATGTATACGACCTAAGATAGAGCCTTGAGGAACACCCGCGCTCGTATAGTAGTTTTTGGGGGCATGTCCATTTAATACTACCTTCAATGTGCGATTAAAGATAAATGACTGGATTAGGTCAAACAAATGACCAGTCATGCCATTGCTCCGCAGTTTGCGTAGAAGGCCAGCATGCCAGACTGTTTCGAACGCTTTGGAAATATCCAAGTCAACGGTTCGAGCTTCATCATTCCTGTCGAGAGCCTGGTATATATACTTAGTGATGGTCGTTAGCATATCAGCAGTAGATCTGGTCAAGCGAAAACCATACTGTTTGTCCGAGAAGAGCCTGTGGGCTAAGAGATGCTGAACCACCTCGGCGTTGATAATGGCTTCGAACACTTTGCCAAAGATCGGAAGGAGGCTGATAGGGCGGTAATTTTCTTTTCGTTTCCATCCTTTCCAAAACCTTATCATTGCTCACTTGCTCGATCTATGATATTCTCAACATCCTTCTGTAGGACCATAATTCAGTTGTGTCAAGTTTTTCGTTTATCTTTGACGTTATCGTCCAGCATTCACAGGAATATTGAAAGACAGACATCACATAGCAATCCAGAACTACCCTCGTTCGTTTTAGCGAAATGTTCCTGTCTCTTAATACTCTGCTTAGCTTCTGGAATGCGTCATTTGCCATTCCAATTCGCTTTCAGATCTCAGTGTTGCACTTTCCGTCTTCCGTTAGAATACTTCCCAAGTACTTAAGTTTTTGTACTTGCTTGATTTTAGCATCCCCAGCCTGTAATTGGCATTTTGGGCTCCTCCATTTGCTGATGACTACACATTCTGTTTACTTGTAATTTATTTGCAGTCCTTTCAGAACTAATGGAACAAAAATGTATTTCACGCATGTATGGCTGCCCTTCTCCAGCGGACCCTTTTGAAAATTAATTGCAACAACTATTTTAGTTTCCTTTCTGTCACCATAGGTTCAATTTTAGACCAATTCGAGTACAGGTTGTTTTTTCCGCAGATAAGATCAGTTGTGTGCAATAATATGAATCTCTTTGCATGCTGTATGATAAAATTTATCTTGATTATCGATCAGTTGTCTTACGGTGATTGTCTGTGTTGGACGTTAAGGCAAAGGAAGCGTACGAAAATTGTAATGCTATACGAATACACTAGCAAGCCTTACAGAGAGATTGCGGATATAGTTGGTGTCAGATTTTAACTGTCAGTCGTGTCATCAAGACAAATAAATTGTCTAAAACGTCTAAAACGTAAAGAAATATGCAGTCGGAAGAGAAACACAACGCAAAGGGACGACGTATACGTGATCGTGAAAAGTATGAAAGAACCAAGAAAAACATTATTCGTTTGGTTACAAATATTTGCACAAGGGAGTATTTTGACAATAATCTTTTTCATATTCCATTTGACTCTTGCCGACTCAATGACAAATCTGAAATTAAACCTGGCTGTTGCGTTTCAAATAGATCTCCAATCTGTGATTAAATGCGGTAGAAGTAGCTCGTAAATTTTAATAACTCCCAAAAAAAGTTGCTTCTTAAAACCATAGAGAAACAGTCCTCTCTACCGTCAGAATAAATTTAATTCTAAACTTAATAGATTTAAGTTTAAGTGAAACATCAATTGCCATGTTTTATTTACTTAATATTACATCAATTCTTATCTATTCTTCGACATTCCCTGAATCTTTTTATTCTCTTACTGTAAACATTTGCACAGTAAGAGCCTTGCTTTGAATGAAATGACTATAAAAAATAAAATAGAATAAAAAAATGATAAGCCTGTAATTAAATGCACAGTGCCGGAATGGTAAACATTTGACTGACATTGTTTGGTGTTTTGGGCTTAGGAAACCTCTGTTCGTAGAAAATATTTCAGTGGGTAAATATTGCTTTGTTTTTCTATTAGATTATGAGATTATTGACTTAAAGATGTTTATTAAGAAAATTATGCAAAATGTAAAAATCTGTCTATCTATCTGACTACCATCGCCACTTTTTATTTCTCAATTTAGCTAACTATATATATATTGTAATTTTGTTATTACAATGGAATATAAAAGCATGATATGAATACAAAAAATGCTCATGTTTCAGAACAATACTGTTCCTCTTCAGGAGATATGTTAAAATAAATGGCGAAAATCATTTATTTAGAAAATATAAGATGAATTAATGGTTATTTAGAAAATTAGGGAGTAATAATTGGAGGAAATGCTTTAGGTGTGTCAATGTTGTTCAATCAAAATTGAGAATTATGTAATCATGGAGATATATTTGTGTTATGAAAGGGAGCAGGTTGGCTTAGATCTAGACATGTCACATTTTAAGTTTGTCTAGATAAAATACATAGTCGGATTATAGTGGGAGCTTAGTTTTTTTTAAATGGCCGGACAATAAATTTAATAGGGCGTTGCATTTCATTATTTTTTAACTGAACAATTATATATATATATAATTCCAGTGGAATTCCATGCCTTCACTTACCCGCAAATACTCTCGGGAAAGGTAGTAACTTTTCCCTCAAGCTATGCGTTAAATGGCAGAACAGATTGGGTTCTATAGCTTTGCTGGCTACCAGACTACTGTGTGAAAATCTTCTGCTTAGTTATATCACTATTGAAATATGATCGCCCAAGCGTGTATCGCGTAGGGTACTTAACTGACTGACTGATGTATAAATATATACAGACAGATATATTCGTATTTTATATATATATATATATATATATATATATATTAGCAGTATAGCCCGGCGTTGCTCGGGTGAAATGTAAGGTTTAAAATTAATCCATGGTCCTGGAGCTCACACTCTTTGTACGTTGGCACGAAAGACTAAAAACCAATAGTTGTTTCCAGTTAAAGCAAAACTCTAGACTGAAAGAAAAATGAATGGATGTAAGTCAAATTTTGATTTCCTGGTATCGATATCAAATAAGTTTTCCTTCGTCGTAAAATGAATTTTGAAGGCTAAATAAGTCCAATGAGTAAATGGTATCAGGGCTGAGACTAAGAACTAAAATTATACCTTAGAGCTAAACCCGAAGCAAAAATTAAAATAAAAGTGTTGAAAAAATACAGACATACAGGCAGATAAAGAGACACACACACAAAAATCTATCTATCTATCTATCTATCTATCTATCTATCTATCTATCTATCTATCTATCTATCTATCTTTCTATCTATCTATGTTCTTCTCTTTCTGTCAACCTAAACACACACACATATATATATATATATATATATATATATGTGGGGGGGGTGTTTGTCTGTATGTACAAACAAAGGTTATTAATTTTCTATGTACCTTCGTTTTTTCTGTTTTTAGATTCATATATCAAAATATCTACATTCGTCTCTTTTTATTTTCTTATCTATCTATCTATCTATCTATCTATATATATATATATATATATATATATATATATATGTGTGTGTATATATATATATATGTATATATATATATATATATATATATATGTAATCAGACCAGGGACCACAACACCACTATTTTGTCACTGTCTTCGGCCATCCGCCACGGTAGGGATGGACTTATATTTTCAATTCAATTATCTTTATTGTTAATAGCTTAAATGTTCTATGTTTACTGTGTGTTATTATTTACTCTTTGATAATGGCTTATGTGAGCCGAAAGCTTAGACCTGATAAAAAATTCAACAAATACTGTGATTTTTTGTTGTCTTTTAACGACATCACCATCAAGTATATCAGACGGTATGAACGGATCCTACACAAAATTAATAGACAAAACTTGTCTATATTATTCAATGAAACCTGCATTAATGAAAAAATGCTGCCAAAATACACACAATATATATATATATATATATATATATTGGAGTTCATGTACATCAAATCTAAACAACCAACACTCAATAAAATCAGCTTTAAATCCGGACATAACACATTACATTGCATTTGCCTACATGGTTCTGTTGTCATTTCGCGCTATCACGCGGTGTGACGTCATAGAACCGCATTGCAAATTTGAAAACTGCGTTTATTATGTTTGGTAACTATTACCGTTGCCAAGCGGAGTTTTATATCAACACCAAATAAAATCGTTGGTGATGGTGTATGTTATTGTATTTCAGTCTAAACAACCTCTCTGAAGATGGCCCATTGAACCAAAAGCTTAGAAGCAAATCAATAAAAAATTATCCAAATGTTGGAAAATTTTTGTCATTATTCTCATCTGAAATTAAAGCCAAAATACGAAGTTTAGAACGGCTCATGATTAAACATAATAGACATTCATTGTCTCTTATATTTAACAGCATATGTTTAGAAAATTATTTGCTGCCTCGATACACTATATATATATATATATATATATATATATATATATATCTTACCACCTTTTTTCCGTGTTGCTTAAACTTACGTCGATTTAACACGGCTGTCTGTTAATTTTTAGTTACATTCTCCCTTTTTTTTGCGAACCCAGACGATGTCAATTTTTTTCTTTTCTTATTTATTTGATTTTATTCTATCTTTTTCTTTTTCTTTTTCGTTTTCTTTTTCTTTTTCTTTCCCTTTATTTTTATTTTTATTTTATTTTATTATTTATTTTTTAATTTCTTTGCAATCTATTTAAAAAGGAAAAGTAGACTAATTTTTCTCCAGTTTCTGAAAGGTTTTTTCTGTTGCTGAGGTGATGTGTCGTCCCCCGTGGGAATCTTCATATCGAAATGGCCATTCAACATCTTTGAATTAATCCTTTTTTAATATATATATATATATATATGTTTACATCCTCGAATATATGTCTGTCCGCATCAATTTATCTTTCCATATCTATCTATCTATATATCTGTCTGTCTAATTTATCATCTCTCTGTCTTTCTCTCTCTCTCTCTATCTATCTATCTCTCTCTCTGTCCAGATCTATCTATCTGTCTTGACATACGCAGTGTTAATACATTTCATATGTTTTATTGCTCTTAATTAAAGTAAAACTTTATTACAATCATTATTTATACAATGAATTATTTTAGAAATATTTGGAAATATAATATCTCTTGTCAATGCAAATTTCTATTATGCTGGAAATATGAAATTGCAGTAAAAATGAACACATTTTAATTTACTTTTCCAAATTTATTTGATGCGATCATACGAGAGTCGTCTATTTGAAAAGTTTCCCTTATAGAAATTTATTGCAATTCTTTAATATTCCTACTTCGTTGCCTGGAATAATTTCTTGTGTCGAAGTCTGGAAGAATGTAATCAAAATTCTCTTCGTTCTAAGAAGATCAGCATAATAATACAGCATTTTGGCTCAAGGTTTGATGCCTTAAGCTTATCAGTCCGCTTTCATTGGAAATATTTATTATGCTAAAGAAATATTTTCTTCCTTAGATTAAGGAATCGTTTATTTATCTACATTTACGTTAAAAAGATTGTGTCAAAACTGCATTATCCCAATATTACCCGTTTGAATTATTTTTTTAAATAATTACCTCAATGTCAGTTCCAGGTCCGAGCGTGGAAATAAAAATCTGCGCACTACTCACCCGACTACAACCCCCTTGACTATTTCTTTTGTGACTAACAACTACGCCCACAACACGGTCGGCTCTCTGAAAGCTTCCATCGTGAAGGCGTTCGGCGCTATGGACAAGGATATGGTCGCCAAAGCGTGTGACTCGTTTCGCGTCCGTCTTGAGATGGTTGGAGCCGCCGCCGGCGGTTACATTGAAAAATAATGTAGTACATAACACTAACTTTTGCTAAATTAACTGTCGGGTCTCTTGTTTTGTTTTTATTGCTTATATGTTTGTTTTTTGTTCTTTTGTTTTGTTTTTTGGGGTTTTTTGGGGTTTTTTTGTCAAATGTCGGATTTTGCTCCAACATGCTCTATAGAATGAATTGAACAAATCCAATTGTTGAATAACTGCATAATAGCTTTTATTTGTGGATGAATACGGCTGAAACGCATTTCGTGGAGGAGATTTTAGGTTTTTCTAAAATTTTAGGTTTTCTCTCCTTGTTTACACAAAGAACAAAAAATCTGACTTTTCAACTGGTAATATGCGACTTCTGCAGTAGGGTTTGTAAGATTTCTTAATTAGATTACGGAATCGTTTAAAAAATCTACCTGTACGATGAAAAGATTATGTCAAACCTTCACTATCCCAATCTTACCAGTTTCTTATTTAAAAAAAATAATTACATCAATATCAGTCCCAGGTGTGAGTATGGAAATGCAAATACTGCACAGATTGTAACTTACTCACTTCTATCCACATCTACGTTCACATCCGGACAAATTTATATTCATGAGCAGGTGTAGGTCGACCATCTTCAAATCAAACAAAAAAGTCTCTTGAACGAAACGGCTATTTATTAATCATCTAAAATTCCATCGCTGCGCAGATGGGTACTTGCTTAATTATATACACATATCTATGTTGAAAGATATGGAAGTGTATATTCATGCGCAAGTGGTGGTCGCACATCTCCAGATAAAAGAAAAAAACTCCTAATCTAAATGGCTCTTTAATAATAACCTTAAATACGATTGCTGCGCAGATAGGCACTTAACAAAATTGTAAACACATATGCATGTTGACAACCATGGAAGTTTATATTCATGCCCAGGTCGTGGCCGCACATCTCCAGCTCAATCAATAAATAAGTCCTCTGAGTAAATGGTAAATGGTAAGAACTACGATTATACCTACTTAAAGCCAAACCCAAAGCAAAAACTCCAGATCAATCCAAAAAGTTTCTTGAAAAGAAATGGCTATTTATGAATGATCTTAAATTCCATCGCTGCGCAGATGGGTACTTGCCTAATTCTATACACATATCTATGTTGACAACCATAGAAGTGTATATTCATGCACAGGTGAGAACCGCTCATCTCCAGATAAAAAGAAAAAAAAACTCTTAATCGAAATGGCTCTTTAATAATAACCTTTAATACGATTGCTGCGTAGATTGGCACTTAACAAAATTGTAAACACATATGCATGTTGACAGCCATGGAATTGTATATTCATGCGCAAGTAGGGACCGCCCATCTCCAGATCAAATAAAAAAGCCTCTTAAAAGAAATGGCTATTTAAGAATGATCTTAAATTCCATTGCTGCGCAAATGGGTACTTGCCTAATTTTGTACACATATCTATTTTGAGAGCCATGGAAGTGTATATTCATGCACCGCTGGGGGCAGCACATCTCCAGATAAAAAGAAAAAAACTTGCAATCAAAATGGCTCTCTAATAATAAACTTAAATTCGATTGCTGCGCAAAAAGGCACTTAACGAAACTGTAAACACATATGCATGTTGACAGCCATGGAATTGTATATTCATGCACAGGTGAAGGCCGCACATCTTCAGATAAAAAGAAAAAAACTCCTAATCTAAATGGCTCTTTAATAATAACCTTAAATACGATTGCTGCGCAGATAGGCACTTAACAAAATTGTAAACACATATGCATGTTGACAACCATGAAAGTTTATATTTATGCCCAGGTCGTGGCCGCACATCTCCAGATCAATCAATAAATAAGTCCTCTGAGTAAATGGTAAATGGTAAGAACTACGATTATACCTACTTAAAGTCAAACCCAAAGCAAAAACTAAAATAAAAGGGCAGAAAAATATACAGACACACACACAAGCATCTTGCCTTTATATATATATATATATTATCTATTTTCTGCACTATTGTAAGAACTGCAACCTTGAAACTTCTGAATATCGTTTCTTATGTCTTTATCTATGAGTGTATGACATTTGATTAAAATCGGACCACTCCTTCTATAACCCGATTTTTTCGATTTTCGATATTTATCGGGCGTACGTCGACATAAAACCTAGCTAAGAACACTCGCAGACGCTTATAGCACAACTATGCAAATTTTCAAGAAAATCAGTTCAACTGTTTCGGAGTCTGTAGGTAACGGACAAACACACACACAGACACACACACGCACAAAGTTCCATTTATAAATAAGTTTAGATAATGCTATATATATATATATATATATATATATATATATATATATGTATTAGATAATACTATTACATAATCCTATAACGGTGGCTTTTAATTCGTTTCCGTCGCCTTCCTCCGAGGAAGTGTTTTGGACAGTTTCATCATTGTTCATGTTTTGGATACTGCCCGAATAACCAGCACTATCAGTACTATCGAGTTGGTTACTGTCGATATTGCCTCTGAAGTAGTCGTCCAATCCAAGCGACCCCTTATCTCTAATCGCCGCTCTTGCAAGCCCCACAAAGAATCCTGTTCCGTTAGTGTCCTCGAGGAATCGTTCATCCGTTTTTTCTGTAGTTATATTAGGATCCGCACAACGTAAGTCGTGTTCCCTAGCTGCTTGGTCTAATTTGTTTAGTGCCGGTTAATATTTTAATTTTTTTTAAATTTTTGTAACTTGAGACGGTGAACTCGACGAACTTACGCTTTTTTGCGTCTTTCTTCCCTTTGTTTTGGCGGTGCCATTCATTTCCGGTTCCGCTAAAGAGTTTCATTTTTATTATCTCCCTTTTTGTAATCAGTGAAAATCTTTTTTCTCTTCAGAAGCAGGTCTAGTAATTAGTATAGACACTATACCTTTTCTGTCAAAGGTACGGTGCAATGAAACACAATCCTTTACTTTTGATGTAATGCAATAGAATAATTACATTTATCAATTTACTGACACAAGTTTAATTAACCTTAACCTTAGATGGATGTAAATGAAGTTGTCTCATATCTTGCCCCCGGGCATATATGAAAAAAAATGCTCACAAGTGACTATAATAAAACCCAACCGATATTCGGAGTCTTCATTTCTATTAATTATTTTCTATTACAAAACCCGCACTTACGGCACCTAATAATTCAAGCGGTCACCAATCGACACTATTAGACTACCCCAGTTTTTAATAGAAATTATGTATTTTATACTATTTTTAAGTGGATAATTCTAAATGAAAATAAACATAGAATGGTCCTTTTTTATTTTATTTTATATTTTTATTTTTTTATTTTTAATCATTTCACCCCGAGCAAGGCAGAAACGCCACTGATGTGCAGGGGGTTACATAAATGTAGAAAGATTAATTAGAAAAGAGTGAGGAGTACAAGCTAGTTAGAACGGAACAATAGAAAGCTGAGAAAGCAGGTGCAATGACAGATACATGGGCGGAGAGAACGTGAAGATTATACAGGGGAGGGGAGAGAGCTAGAGTCCAGTGGTTAGTAGGTGAGTATTAACTTTGCTTTTAAATTTCTGGAGGTCGTAGCCGTCAGGAAAGCAAGAATACGGGAGTGAGTTCCACAGGCGGGAAGTGCGAGAGAAGAAGCTGCAGGAGTAGAATTGTCGTCTGCATTTGGCTAACCTGACTGTGAATGGGTGGGACCCAGTTGCCAGTCTGGTTGCACGGGTAAACACCTGTTGAGGAGGCATCAGTGACTTATTACTTTGCAAAATTTTACAAGGCAAGAAAGCAACGATGAACATGTCCGAATCACCATAAATTTTCTCCATTCTTTCATTGATGAAACTGCAATATCGGTAATAATTATAAATTAGGTATTATAAATTCATTTGATGCACATGTTATTGTGCAATACTAACAAAAAACATTCTATTTTCATTTACAATTATTAACTTGGCAATAAATACTAAAATATAGTACGAAATACATCATTTTTTTAAACACTAGGATGGCCATAAAAATTCTGGCTGGTTGTGTAGTTACTAACCAGTCTCTTCTCTTCTTCTATGTGCCCTGTCCCTTCAGGACGTAGGCGATCATGGATCTCCACGTCTCCCTATATCTGGTGGCTCTTAGTATGTTTGCTCCTGTTGCTCCTGGCAACCCCCGTTCCGTCATCCACCTGATCAGACCCTGCAAATATGTTATCCGCTGCCTTCCTCTGTCTCTCCTTCCTTCTATCTGTCCAGTCAGTATCAGGTTCTCCAGGCTCTCCTTCCTCATTGCATGTCCCAGGAACTTCAGTTGTCTCTTCCTGATGCTCAGCATCAATTTCCTTTTTGTTGCCATTCTTTCTAACACCTCGTCGTTGCTTGTATGCTCAGTCCACGATATCCGTAGCATCCTTCTGTAGAACCACATTTCGGCCGCTTCCACTTTTGTCCTCATTTTCGATGATATTGTCCAGCATTCACAGCCGTATTGAAGAACTGACATCACGTAGCAGTCTAGCACTCTTTTCTTCGTTTCTATTGAGATTTTCCTGTGTGTTATTATTTTGCTCATCTTCTGGAACGCGTCCTTTGCCATGCCAATTCGCCTTCGGATCTCCGCGTCGCACTTTCTATCTCCTGTTAGAACACTTCCTAGGTACTTAAATTCTTGGACTTGTTTGATTCTGTTCTCCCCCACCTGTATTTGGCATTTTGGGTTGTATCTTTTGCTGATGACCATGCACTCAGTTTTCTTAAAGTTTATTTGTAGTCCCTTCTTGTCACTCTCCACTGCTACTTTCTGTATGAGATCTTGCAGTTTCCTTTCCGTGTCCGCAATCAGTACTGTATCGTCCGCGTATCTTATGTTGTTCAGGTTGTGGCCTCCAATAACAAATCCTGGTGTGTCATCTAGGGTCCTCAAAATATTCTCGCTGTATAGGTTGAACAAATCCGGTGAAAAGACACATCCTTGTCTTACGCCTTTTTCTATCTTTGTGTATCTACTGAGGTCGTTACCTGTCCGTATGCAGGCCGTTTGCTGCCAGTAGAGATTCTTGATTATTCTTATGTCTTTGCCGAAAATGTCGAGGTTACCTAGCATCTCCATCAATTCTTTGTGTCGTATTTTGTCGAATGCTTTCGCGTAATCAATGAAGCATAGGTACAAATCTTTCTTCATTTGTAATGCCCTTTCAGAGAGCATCCTAATTGTTCCAGTGTTCCTTGACGAGCCCGCACTGTTCCTGCCCTATCTCTAGCCTGATTCTGCTTCTCGCTCTATTCATCAGGATTCTGACAATCAGTTTTGTAATGTGAATCATTAAGCTGATAGTTCTGTGTAGTTTGCACTCGTTTGCACCAGGTTTCTTCGGCAGCGCTATAAATATCGACTTGCATCGTCGTCTGGTATTATTCCGCTGCTATAAACGCCGTTCGTAAATTTGTAATGCGGTTCTCACCGCGGGATAGCTCGAATTGTTAACAGAACCATATATACGTTGCTTAAATTTAGTAATCGGATGAGAACTGCTATTTCGACTTGATATGGCCGTGTGTGTGGGGGGGGGGGGTATGTGTGTGTTATTCCTTCGCGAGAAATAATCATTTAAATGCAATCATTGAAAAAGTTTGTAAGCTATTTTCGAGCAGTATGTGTGCGTTGTGGTGCATCTGATATCGGCTCGGAACGAGAAATCGGGAAGCAGAGTTCGAATTCCAGCCGAATTCCTTGCATTCACTTACGCGCAAATACCCTTGGGAAAGGTATTAATCCGTCTCTTCCTTCCAGCTATGGGTAAAATAATAGGACAGATTGGGTTCTATAGCCTTGGTCGGCAACCAGTCTACCGCAAAAAGCAATGGAAACCTACTGCGGGATAATCTTCTGCCCGGTCAGTCATGTCTATTTCGAGACATGATCGCCCAAGCGTGTATCACGTATGGCACTTAACTGACTGACTGGATATAATAGTTGAAATCGTGATTAAGGCTGATACTGGTCATAAAGTGGAGGATCAGTCCTATATTGTTATGAAGTAATAAACTGATCCCTCACTAATTACTACTTAATAATATAATACATCTCTTCTCCCTCTAGCTATGAGTCAAATAATAGGACAGATTGGGTTCTATAGCAATGGTCAGCAACCAGTCTACCGCAGAAAGCAATGGCAACCTACTGCCGGATAATCTTCTGCCCAGTCAGTCATGTCTCTTTCGAGACATGATCGCCCAAGCGTGTATCACGTATGGCACTTAACTGACTGGGAAGTGCGTTGTGGTACAGTGGATATCGGAACGAGAAACCGGGGAGCCGAGGTCGAATTCCAGTTAAATCCATTGTATTCACTTACGCGCAAATACCCTTGGGAAAGGTATTAATCCGTCTCTTCCTTCCAGAAAGCAATGGCAACCTACTGCGGAATAATCTTCTGCCCAGTCAGTCATGTCTCGAAAGAGACATGATCGCCCAAGCGTGTATCGTGTATGGCACTTAATTGACTGACTGGCACGAAAATTATATTGTGTACCAGGAGATAAAAAAAACGTCTTGAACGTTGTGCAGATATTTCCATGCTTTGCTCGAAGCGTAAATGTTGCTGCTTCGAGCGAAGTAATATAATATATTCAATCAATTTTATATCGATTGCTAATAAGTATCCTTGAAGCCTTTTAACGGAGGACCGAATTTGCGACACTGAAATCCGAAGGCGTATTAGGATAACAAAGGAGCCCCCCAAAAGTTAAGCAATGTTTGAAGAAACATAAAAAAGTCATTAGAAATAATAAAAGTGTGTTGAAATATGACGTAAAAACAGTTCCCCTATGTGGCATTGAAGGCTGAATACTCTCCTCTCGGTGAGAATTTGGTGCTACAGAATGATGCTGATGATCTGAATATATGACCATCGACGATGTTTCAGAAAAAATGAACAAAATAGACACTTGTGCTTAACACCAGACAGTGTAAAGGTTATTGGCGCACATAATGGCCCGAGGAGTAAATGTTTCTGCCTCGGGCCAAGCAATATAATATATATAATATAATATATATAATTTTACATCGATTGCTAATAATATCCTGGAAGAATTTTAAAAGAGGACAAAAATTGTAACATTGAAATCCGTATTAGGCGTATTAGGAAAACAAAGGAGTTATCCAAAAGTTAAGCAATGTTTTAAGTAATAGAAAAATATCGTTACAAACAATAAAAGAGTAAAAATAATATGACGTAACAACAGTCCCCCTATGTGGCATTGAAGGCTGAATACTCTCCTCTCGGTGGGAAAGTGGTGCTAGGGTAGAACGCTGATGATCTGAATGTATGACCAACGACGATGTTTTTGAGAAAAAGTGAGCAAATTAGACACTTACACTTAACACCAGTCAGGAGCACATAATACGGAAAGCAGACTTGGAAAATTTTATATTCTATATTTATATATTTCTATCAAGTTTTCTTATTTTCTTTCCGTCCAGTAAGCTCTTGCGTGTTAGTGGTATTATCGCCTTGTTTGAAGTGAAATGATTTTAAAAACGACTAACCATCGATCCGACAAATTACGCCAATAAGATCTGATAGAGACGCTAAGCAATCTAGCCAGATTCGGGAAAGACAAAATAATCAAGAACCGACCTGGATATGGACAGGAAACGAGTTCAGCAGGTATTATGTATTATTATTGTTATTATTATTATTACGGTATTCCGGCTTAATTTGATATAGTCGAACTTTTGAAATATCTATAAAAAGTGAACGGCTCTGTGAAACTTAGCTTTAAAGTTGTCAATTTTAATTGACATAAATGAGTGGAAATATTGGAAAAGGGTAATATGCATTGTTATGATTCACGCCGGGAATCTAAGTATCGAAATAATGACAGCTGCTCAATTCGCTTTGAAAACCATGAAAACAAAATTGTGACACTGAAATCCGAAGGAGTATTAGGAAAAGAAAAGAGCCCTCCAAAAGTTAAGCAATATTTTAAGGAACAGAAAAATGTCGTTAGAAACAATAAAAGAGTAAACAAATATGACGTAATAACAGTCCCCCTATGTGGCATTGAAGGCTGAATACTCTCCCATCGGTGGGAAAGTGGTGCTACAGAAGAATGCGTGCGTCCTGGTGCAGTGGATATTGGCTCGAAACGAAAAAATCGGGAAGCCGAGTTCGAATTCCAGTCGAATTCCTTGCATTCACTTACGCACAAATACACTTGGGAAAAGTATTAATCCGTTTCTTCCTTCCAGTTATGGGTTAAATAACAGGACAGATTGGGTTCTATAGCCTTGGTTGGCAACCAGTCTACCGCAGAAAGCAATGGCAACTTAGTGCGGCTAATCTTCTGTCCAGTCAGTCCTGTCTCTTTCGAGACATGATCGTCCAAGCGTGTATCACGTATGGCACTTAACTGAATGAGTGAACAAAATGGACACTTGCACTTCAATCAGGGGCAGTAAAGGTTACTGGAGCACTTAATACGGAAAGCAGACTTGGAAAATTTTATATTTTCGGTTTCTCTATCTAGTTTAATATTAGCCAAAGAACCATTCTATTTTCATTTACAATTATTCACTCGGCAATAAATTAAAAAAAAAAGTATAAAATACGTCATTTTTAAAAACACTGGGGTGGCGTAATAATTGTGACCGGTAGTGTATGTCAAAATGAGATGTTATTTCCAATTTCACACCTGTTGTTCAAAAAAGTTGTTCTAAAAGACATGTAGACTCTTTATATTCACTTGAAACTATAATAAACTTGAAGGAAATTTTACTAATCAGAAACACATCAATGAGGAAATTTTAACCAATTCAAATCAGACATTAATTATACATCGCAAGCAGATGAGAAAATGACTTAAACAAGACTGCCTAAAATAAATAAATGAAAATATTTATAAATAATTAATTTGGTACTTCCGGATCGATACATTTTTCTATCGTTATTATCTGTGTATATGTGTGTGTATATGTGTGTGCGTTTGTGTGTGTGTGTCCGTTACCTATAGACTCTGAAACGGCTGAACCGATTTTCTTGAAAAATTTACGCAGATGTACTATAATCGTCTGCGAGTGTTCTTAGCTAGGTTTTGTGTCGAGGTACCCCCGATAAATATCGAAAATCGATAATCGAAAAAATAGGGTTATAGAAGGAGTGGTCCGATTTTAGTCAAAATTGATACACTCGTAGACATAAGAAACAATATTCAGAAGATTCAAGGTTGCAGTTTTTACAATAGTGTTGAAAATCGATTATATATATATATATATATATATAAAAGGCAAGATTTGTGTGTGTGTGTCTGTTTATCTGCCTGTATTTCTGTATTTTTTCAGCTCTTTTATTTTAGTTTTTGCATCGGGTTTGGCTCTAAGTGGGTATAATTGTAGTTCTTAGTCTCAGCCATGATACCATTTACTCAGAGGACTTATTTAGCCTTCAAAATTCTGTTTACGACGAAAAAACGCATTTGTTATCGATAGCCAGAAATCAAAATTTGACTTACATCCATTCATTTTTCTTTCAGTCTACGGTTTCGCTTTAACTGGAAACAACTATTGCTTTTTAGTCTTTCGTGCCAACGTCCAATGAGTCTGAGCTCCAGGACCAATGGATTAGTTTTAATGCTTTCATTACACCCAAGCAATGCAGGGCTGTACTGCTAGTCTGTTTATATATAGATGAGGTATTTTAAATATTTATGCTATTTTCATTGTTCGAACTGTTACCCTCATCTTTTTTGTCATATTTACCTTCAATATCTGTCTATGTTTCTTAGATTAAATTTTGTAATCATGACATTATTTATATTGTCCTTGGTTTTGCCATCATCGTTGCGTCCATAATAATCTTTAATATATGTCTTTATTTCTGGGATGAGATATACTTATTGCACTATTTACATTGGCTGTGTATAACCCGCTGTTCTTTTTCTGTGGAATGAGGTTGAAATAATAGACGTAGAACATTACTGGAAAATACGAAAACGTAAGGAATCAGAGAATATGATAGGCCGCAACAATCGACAAGAATAGAAATCAGTACAATATGGAAACCAGTAATTCAAAGTCGTAGAGAAAAATAATAATAGTAATAATAAATCTGTAATATAAGTCCTGGTAAGCAATGTTTACTGAGACATTAGGTTTAAAAATCCCAATAATTCATACACTGATGTCCTCAAGGACAAAATGGATGAAAGCTTTAGTTAAATCCAGGGAGTTAAACCAAAGAGTTGTGAGTTCGATACCTCGTTAGAGCACAGGTGAATAAAAATTTGAAGAGTTGAGTTAAAGGGAGGTAACTGACGTTGAGACATCCAGAAATCTACAACGGTGGAAGAAATAAAGTGTTTAGTTCGAAATTCCTATCACCTGAAGAAGTCTACAGAGTACATAGTTGTGAAGTCTTATTACTTTGTTTTGTTTTTGGAAGATATCGTTTGTTGTTCGTCAAACGGTTTCGGACTTTGTTAAAATACTTGCCATATCTTTAAACATCAGCACTTGTACTACTTGGGCATTCTAATTAATAGTATGCTTACTAGGATTTTTCTCTTGCTTTCATCTACACATTCTCACCTCTTATAATTAATTCTTAGTGCAAGAGTTCTTGTCGCCTTTTGTAACAGGCCCTGTAGTTTGCTTTCTGTGTCTGTTTCAACACAGCGACTTCAGTCCAGTATCATTAGCACACCGTCGTCCACATGCGTGTTCAGCACAGAGCCATCAACGATGTTATTAGCACAGTTTCATCAACGCAATGTCATGGCTAAGTAAGTAAATTCAGCCATTTTTGATATCTAACTTTTAAACTGAATTTTATAAAAGACAAAGTTTTCTTGAAATTTTCATTTTAGATGATTTTCATTTGAAATGATTACATTTACTACTTCCAGTAATCAAAATACTCTGGTTTATTTTAAACAGAAATTATATTGAAATATAAATGTTTGAATTTTTTTTTTTCAAATTTTGAACTTTTCCGCCATTTGTGAGTGATCGACACATTTGTAAATAAAAGTTAATTCTCGGTTTTATAAAACTTGCAAAAATAAAATATACATAAGCGACACATTCTTTTTGGAAAATTAGTAAATTTTATGTTAAATAAACTGATTTACACAATTATTACTTCTTTATAGCGTGAAATTTAAAATAAAACTATTTATTAATCACAGAGTTTAACATTGTGAACTGCCCGCCGTATATCAAACGTGTTGACAGGTTCTTGATTAAAGATAAGACAAAAATGTATAGCATTAATAAGTGACAAAATTGTACAAATTTGTTTTTTGGGTAAAGGAGGAAACTCTGACCTTTGAATTTGCACATAGAAATTATCATACAATTTTTTTTAAATATGAAGACCTAACGATTTGTATAAAACTTTTCAATTTTCGATAGACAATATAATCTTCAATTATCAACTTAAAAATCTAACCGCAACCAATCTTTGAAGTACTTTAAAATATTTTTGAAACTTTCTAAATTATTATAATTAAAAAAAAATTATTTTAAAATATTGTTTTTTTTTCATCAGAGTATAATGTCCTTAATTCTTGTTATTTATTCTAGCTATTAAAATCTTATCAAATTAAATATCAGAGTTTTATAGCATTTTTTATTTTACTTTTCGGAGTAGATTTTTGGATACAGAGGCTATACTAAAAAAGAAAATAGATGATTTATATTCTCCTATGAGTTTTACGTTTAAATAACAAAATCATTTACCACATCAAAGTAAATTTTAATAAAATTTCATAGATTTACGTGGAGGAGGGGAAAAGATGCAAAAAAATCACTAACTTACATCCTCTCTCTCATCCTGTTTAGGATGCGGTTACCGGTTTTCTCTTTTCCAATCTTTTCACTCCTATGTAGCCATTTTAAAAAATAATTTAAAATTAACTTGATCTTTCCTCTTAATAATAATATAAATATTTCGATGGAAAATATTCGTTTTTATTAAGTTTGGGGCCTTTTTTATTCGTAGTATACTGTTTTTTTGTTTGTTTGTTTTTTTTAGCGATTTAGTTGAGGTACCTATAGTAAAGTTTAAGCACACCGATCGGCTTTTTGACTGGAAGGTGTGACCCGCTAAGACCAGCTATGACCGGCTACGAAAAGCTTAGGACCCAGTATGTGTTTAAAACTGACTTTTGCTATATTCTTCTATGTTCTCTGTCCTTTCTCCTGTTAAACCATGCAACCCTCGTTCTGTCATCCACTAGCTCAAGCGCATAAATCTAGAATATAAATGTATAGAAACTGATATGGTCACAAAATGAGGGATCAGTTTATATATTGATTATAATATAGAATTGATCCCCCATTTTATACCCACATTATAATTTCTTATAAACAGTTGGCATATATCTTCTTCTATGTGCTCCGTCCTTTCAGGACGTAGTCGGTCATAGATTCCCACGTCTCCCTCTCCCTGGTGTCTCTTAGCACGCTTTCTCCTGTTACTCCACGTAACCCTCGTTCCATCATCCACCTGCTCAGGCCCTGCAAATATGTTATACGCTGCTTTCTCCTGTCTCTTTTTTCCTCTATCTGACTTGTTAGTGTCATGTTCACGAAGACCTCCTTCCTCATTGCATGTCCCAGGAATTTTAGCTGTCTCTTCCTGATGCTCAGTATTTATTTTCTTTCCGTTTCCATCCTTTCCAAAACCTCATCATTGCTCACCTGCTCCATCCATGATATTTGCAGCATCCTTCTGTAGAACCACATTTCAGTTGCTTCAAGGTTTTTCTTCATCTTTGATGATATTGTCCAGCATTCACTGCCATATTGAAGAACTGACAATACATAGCAATCCAGTACTCTCTTCTTTGTTTCTAGCGAAATTGTCCTGTTTCTTAATACTTTACTCAACTTCTGAAATGCTTCATTCCCCATGCCAATTCGTCTTCGGATCTCTGTGTCTCACTTTCCGTCCTCCGTGAGAAAACTTCCCACGTATTTAAATTTTTTACCTGCTTTATTTTAGTATCCCCCAGCAAATATTTGGTATTTTGAGCTGCTCATTTTGCTGATGACCATGCATTCGGTTTTCTTTGCAGCTTATTTGTATTCCTTTCTTGTCACTCGTTTCAGGTACCTTCTGTAAGAGGTCTTGTAGTTTCCTTTCTGTGTTTACTATCAGCAATGTATCATCTTATATATTTTTATTCTTCGTCATTGACGCTTGTGTGGAGCAGTTGGAGAGAGTCGCGCAAACAAGGAGTCGTCGTGAGTCGGAAGCCGACGAGAGTTTTCTCTTTTCTCTCTGTATTCAGCGAAAAACTCCAGACATATAACTCCAAAACTCTTATGTATTTTTGTTTTTTCAGGTTATCGCTCAACTGATGTCAACTACGACCAGATACATCAGTTAAACATATTCGCTGGTTATGGTTTTTCAAGCTGGTTGTTGACTGTGTTTCTGCTTCTGAGGTTGCATCTCGCTGCCACCATCCACGGCCGGATATTTTCGTCAGTCATATTTGTTCTGGAGTCTCCCCATTTTCCAGGATAATAGACTCGTCTAGAGAATACATATACTCCGGCATATAAACAAAATGTGAGACATCAACAGATAACGTGAGACATCGAGAGATCCGGGAGACATTGTGAGATACAGACAAAAACGAACGATCAGTCAGTTGAGTGCCATACGTGATACACGCTTGGGCGATCATGTCTCTCTCGAGGCATGACTGACTGGGCAGAAGATTATCTCGCACTAGGTTGCCATTGCTTTTTGCGGTAGAGTGGATGCCGACCAAGGCTATACAACCCAATCTGTCCTGTTATTTAACCCATAACTGGAAGGAATAGACGGATTAATACCTTTCCCAAGAGTATTTGCGCGTAAGTGAATGCAATGAATTCAGCTGGAATTTGAAGTCGGCTCCCCGATATCTCGTTCCGAGCCGATACCCAATGCACTTCAAACGAACGATACCGAGCGATAAAACGTCAGTAGTTCGTAGTAGCTCTGAGCTCCACCCAGCCAGAACATTATTATACAGCACCCGCCAGCTTCCGACGTAGACATGCTAATTATACTACGGCTTTACTTCAGAGACATTGTATATATCAGGCTGACTAACTGTATTCCTGAATTATTAACCTGCTTTCAAGTTTGTCTTCATTACGCTTAATATACTTATTTTTCTATCGCAAATTCTGTTTATTGTTCCTTTATTTTGTGCGATTCCCATTCTCAGGATCAACAACAATATTTTTGATATGCATTGCTTTTCATGGATGTGCGTTGTGGTAAATTGGATATCGGCTCGGAACGAGAAATCGGGGAGCCGATTTCGAATTCCAGCTGAATTCATTGCATTCACTTACGCGCAAATACCCTTGGGAAAGGTATTAATCCATCTCTTCCTTCCAGTTATGGGTTAAGTAACAGGACAGTTTGGGTTCTATCGCCTTGGATGGCAACCATTCTACCGCAGAAAGTAATGGCAGCCTACTGCGGGTGTGAACATGAAAGGGCGACTAGCGGCGGCTCTGGAAAAAAGAGAGTTCGTTTGTGTCTGGCGTGCAGGGCAGTAATCTGTTCCAAAGAAAGAAAATAATAATAACACTCACCGCTGTCTTAATAATCCACCTTCAGCTCATTCTAAAGGAAAAAAGAGAGGAGGCCCACGAGTGGAATTTTTATAGACTGAGGAAATGGATTATGGGTAGAGAAATGGATTACGGATAGATAAAACTGACCGACCAAGTTCACCGAGGGTTAGTGGCGTCAATTTCTTGGCGAGAAGCTGACGCAGAGAGACGCAGTGAAAAGGTGGAAGGAGGAAAGTGGAGGAGGAAGAGGAAGAGGCGTAGCAAGAAGCAAGCTGGGAGAGCGTTGAATTGAAATCCAACGGTCTGTGGTTCGATCCCTGGTTCTGCACTCACTAGAAGAAAGTGTGCAACAAGATATTTCGGCGTAATGGGGGACAGGTTCGACCTGAAATTGATTCCAGAGTTCAGTGGCTCGACCCCAGTACTTGACTGGGTGGAAAAAGTGGAACTGCATTGTCTCTTGTCTGGTGTCAAAAACATTGAACATGTGATTCCTCTGCGTTTGTCCGGTGGGGCTTTCGCTGTGTATCAACAGCTCAGTGCTGAGGAAAAACAGAATTATGAGAGGATCAAGGCAGCCCTATACAAAGCGTTTGCTATCGACCCCGCCACTGCCTGGGAGCAATTTGAGGCAAGACAATTACATCCTGGCGAAACTGTGGACGTATATTTGGCCGAGCTGACGAAGTTGACGGTGTTGTTCGGTGGGCTGCCCGAGCGGGCCTTGGCATATAAATTTCTGGCGGGGCTCCCAACCGGAGCAAAACAGCTCCTGCGGGCGAGCTCAAACATAACCTCGTTGTCCCTTAATGACCTGGTGGACCGAGCCAGAACCGTGATGAAGGATAATTCCGAGCTGAGAGATCCGGTAATCGCCGCTGCACAATCCACACCGAGTGATGATAAACCGTCTCAGGGGCTTAGCCCGCGTGGTGGGGTCGTGTGTTATAGGTGCGATGGCCAGGGCCACATTGCAAGGAACTGCAGACGGCGACCGACAGCTGTTCGCTGCTACCGGTGTAATGAAACCGGACATATGGCCCGGGATTGTGCGGGAAACGGGGCCGGGGACAAGGTGCCGGCGTCGACCTTTCCCCAAAGCAGAAATTAGAGGCGCTTCCGATCATTCAGGTCTATGTCAACGAGACATTGTGCTCAGCACTCCTCGATTCCGGGTGCTCCCGCACCATAGTGTTCGTAGACCTCTGCCACACTTGGAAGGAGAAGGGTGTCAGGGTAACCACCATCAGTGGAGAATCGCGGACATGTTGCGGGGTGGGTGCGATAAACATCCGTACAAGAACAGGAAACTCGGCCAACGTCGAGGCGCTTGTAGCGCTCAAAAAACCACTGAACTTTGACCTGCTTCTAGGCTATGATGCCATCAGAGCCCTAGGTGGTGTTCACATAACGCAGACGGGGGAAGTGCAGTTTCAAGAGAGGACCCCAGTGTGCGCAGCACTGAGGATCGACCAGCCAGACTTTAGTGTCGAATTTGATCAGCACCAGAAGGCTTGGACCGCCTCATGGAAGTGGTCGGGAAATCAGGAGCCAGCAAAATTGCGGAACGAAGTAGCCGAGTACCATGTGCCCGACCAAATAAGGCCTGCATACGAAGAGGAGCTTCGTGAATGGATCAAGGATGGCTGGTTAATTCCTTACCCCTATGAGAAACTTGGACCTCCCAAAGGTTTGATCCCGCTGATGGCGGTTACTCAGCACAACAAAGCAAAAGTGAGGCCAGTGATGGACTACCGCGAACTAAATGCGCATGTTGATGCATTTACGGCAGATGCTGACGTTTGCGCCAGCAAGCTACGAGAATGGCGCCAGCAGGGTTCCAATGTGTCCCTGCTGGATCTAAGAAAAGCGTATCTGCAGGTCCGGGTCAGCGAAACGATGTGGCCGTTTCAGACGGTGGTGTTTGACGGCAGAAGGTACTGCCTTACCAGACTGGGCTTCGGGCTGAACGTGGCACCCCAAATAATGAAGACCATAGTCAACGCTGTGTTGTCACAGCAAGAAACAATGAAAGAGGGGACATCGACGTACCTTGATGACATATACGTGAACGAAGACGTTGTATCATCATCACGCGTAAGGACCAAACTGGCCGAGTTTGGCCTGATTTGCAAGGACCCGGAACATTTGGAGGATGGCGCCCGTGTCTTGGGCCTGAAAGTTCGAAAGGAGCGGGGGACCTTGAAGTGGGGGCGCGGAACTGCAGTTCCTGAAGTACCCGAAGTCTTCACGAAAGAAAGAAAATAATAATAACACTCACCGCTGTCTTAATAATCCACCTTCAGCTCATTCTAAAGGAAAAAAGAGAGGAGGCCCTCGAGTGGAATTTTTATAGACTGAGGAAATGGATTATGAGTAGAGAAATGGATTATGGATAGATAAAACTGACCGACCAAGTTCACCGAGGGTTAGTGGCGTCAATTTCTTGGCGAGAAGCTGACGCAGAGAGACTCAGTGAAAAGGTGGAAGGAGGAAAGTGGAGGAGGAAGAGGAAGAGGCGTAGCAAGAAGCCAGCTGGGAGAGCGTTGAATTGAAATCCAACGGTCTGTGGTTCGATCCCTGGTTCTGCACTCACTAGAAGAAAGTGTGCAACAGCGGGATAATCTTCTGCCCAGTCAGTCATGTCTCTTTCGAGACATGATCGCCCAAGCGTGTATCACGTATGGCACTTAACTGACTCATTGCTTTTCAAGCCTTTTTTGTAAGCCGACACCATCCACGACCATATATATTTGTCAATAAGATCTTTGCCATTCAAGGTAATATATTAGATCTTAGCCTCTGGATGGGGATTTAGGTAAATACACCAATTTCCTTAGAATATCATCCCCGTTGAGTTGGATTAAATCCACTATTAAGATACCGTCTCTCTTACATACCGAGTTGCTGTAAGTGTTTAGTGCCGGATATGCGTTGTGGTGCAGTGGATATCGGCTCGGAAAGAGAAATCGGGAAGCCGAGTTCAAATTCCAGTTGAATACCCTGCATTCACCTAATCACTGGTACCCTTGGGAAAGGTATTAATCCGTACCTTCCCTCCAGTTATGGGTTAAATAACAGGGTAGGAATGGGGACCCTGCCCTTAAAAACAAATCCCAATGAATCTTGATACTCGAAAAGAAAAATTATTACTAGACACAAAAACTTATATAAAAACAACAATAAATTGTTGAAAGACAAAAGTATTACCAGCAATAAATAAATAAGATTTAGTAGATAGACTAAACTATCGCCCGGTCCACACTCCACCCGCGTCTATTGAACAGGTGAAGCGGCTCATCCCTTGTTTCCTGTTTAGGATGCGGTTTCCGGTTTTCTCTTTTCTAATCTTCTCACTTTTTTTTTTATTGGAGTAGATAGACTAAACTATCGCCCGGTTCACACTCCACCCGCGTCTATTGAACAGGTGAAGCGGCTCATCCCTTTTTTCCTGTGTAGGATGCGGTTTCCGGTTTTCTCTTTTCCAATCTTTTCCCTCCTATGTAGCCGCCTGCACATCAGTGGCATTACCGCCTTGCTCGGGGTGATATGATTAAAAAGAAAAAATTGGCAATAAATGACCCGCCGAGGTTGATATGCCATAAAACAAAACAACCAACCAACATACCGAGGCTTGTGTACTGATGAAGAGAGGGGATATGCTGATGGCATAGATGTTCATAACTGAAATAAAAAAATCAGCCTTAAGTCTTTTAAGAAATAAACATGAAGGTAAACATTTCCAAAATAAAAACCGTGGTTGCTACCTTGAATCGATAAAACGAAGTGGAATAGGTGACTTGGTTTTGTTAAACCGGTTACCAAATTCGATTTGTTTATTTAATAACGAAATATAAATATTTGGAATAAGATTTCATATCTACAAATAAAATGTATTGTTGGTCAATTTTGTTATAGATATGCATTGTGGGTTGGTTGATGTTGTCTAAGTAGCTGCCATCTTCTATGTTATAATTAATACTTAAATGTAAAAATTGTACGGCTTTAATATATTGCTGGTCATTTTGCTATAAATATGTATTGTTAGTTGTTTGATTTTGTTTGGCTACCTATCACCACAATGGACTATTTAATGCCGAAATCTAAATGTTTTAAACACTATTTTATGGTTTCACAAACAGATAAAATGTGTTGTTGGTCATTTTACAATAAATATATATTGTTGTCTGTTTGAGTTTGTTTAGCGGCATTTCAGATTGTATGGGATATATTTTTATTAATCATATCACCCCGAGCAAGGCGGTAATGCCACTGATGTGCAGAGGGCTACGTAAGAGTGGAAAGATTAGAAAAGAGAAAGCCGGAAACCACATCCTAAACAGGGAATAAGAGATGAGCCTCTTCACCTGTTCAATAGCTGTGGGTGAAGTGTGAACCGGGCGATATGCCGAAATTTAAATATGGTCCTGTGTATGACAATAAACTGTATCCGGCAGCAATGCCTTTGTTTGGGAGGTTGTGAGGAGCATTGAATCACCTCTTAACTACTGTTGTTCCCAGGTCCACATTGACCCACGTTGGTAGGACCTGTTAGGATTCCAGCTATGAGCAAATATTTTATCCCCAAATTGGGATCAGCACACTACAGAGGTGTAAAAATAGACTTTTATAGTAAAAACAATAAGAATAAATTAATGAAGGAAAAAAATATCACCAACAATACATTTTTGGGAAAATATATATAGCAGGAACACATCAGATTCTCAACATAAACCACTTTACAAAAATTAGTCAAAGAAAAATTATCTACAAACTTATTTCTTACAAAGAATATAGATTCTATTCATACAAATCTATTGTAAATATCATGTCGGCATTAAATAACCCACCGAGGTGTTGATATGCCGTAAAACAAGCCAAACCAAATCTAATTATTTAAACACTATTTTATGGCTTCCATTACAGATAAAATGTATTGTTGATCATTTTGCTGTTAATATGTATTGTTGGATTGTAGATTTTGTTTAACATCCAGAAAACTCTATGAATTATTTAATGCAGAAATCTAAATGGTTAAACTAAATATTATGGCTTCCATTAAATATAATTTGAACGCAATTGTAGGCATTCAACAAGAGATAAAATTATTTTGTTATAAAATAAATTGTTGGCAATTTTATAATATATATTGCCGGTCATTATAATTTAAAATGTTGTTGGTAATCTAATCTAAACTTATTTATAAATAGAACTTTGTCTGTGCATGTGTGTCTCTGTGTGTGTGTCCTTTACCTATAAATTCCGAAACGACTGAACCAATTTTCTTGAAAATTTACACAGTTGTACTATAAATGTCTGCGAGTGTTCTTAGCTAGGTTTTGTGTCGAGGTACCCCCGATAAATATTGAAAATCGACAATCGAAAAAATCGGGTTATGGAAGGAGTGGTCCGATTTTAATCAAATTTGAAGCACTCATTGCCAAAGACATAAGAAACGATATTCGGAAGTTTCAAGGTTGCAGTTCTCACAATAAATCGATAATATATATATATATATATATATATATATGGCAAGATGTTTGTGTGTCTGTGTGTCTGAGTGTCTGTTTATCTGCCTGTATGCCAGTATTTTTTTCAGCCCTTTTATTTTAGTTTTTGCTTCGGTTTGTCTCTAAGTAGGTATAATTGTAGTTCTTAGTCTCAACCATGATACCATTTACTCAGAGGACTTATTTAGCCTTCAAAATTCAGTTTACGACGAAAAAAGCTTATTTGATATCGATAGTAGGAAATCAAAATTTGACTTACATCCACTCATTTTTCTTTCAGTCTACGGTTTCGCTTTAACTGGAAACAACTATTGCTTTTTAGTGTTTCGTGTCAACGTTCAAATTGTCTGAGCTCCAGGACCATGGATTAGTTTAAAAGCTTTCATTACACCCGAACAACGTCGGGCTATACGGCTAGTTTTAATATAAATTGATATTGTTAGCAATTTAGTTATAAGTATTCATTAATGGAAAATATCATAAATTTATTGCCAGTAATTTCATTATTCACGATTGCACTGCATATAGTTTGACCACAAAAATTAATTTTCACACGTCCTTAGTGTTTTGTTTTTGTTTGAATTTTCGCTATTTGCCTGTAGTTAAGTCTGTAAGAGGGGCTACAACCCCGTGCTGGGTTAAACGTAGGAACAACAGCAACTGCCATGTTGTTCGACGCTCATCAAAACCTCCAGTCTTCCGATCAAAGACTTTGCTTTCGAATAGAGATTACAGAGTATAACTGCTGAACTATGCACTAACCTACTTCTAAAATAGACGTAGATTTTTTTGTTAGTTTAAATATGTCTACTTAGAGAAATTGAAATCAACAAATCACTACGTCTTTTATCTTAGACAAAGATAAAACTTAAATCAATTAAAATGTCTGCCATTTTCTCATCTTGTGATGTTGTCGATTAGATATTATAATATCCCAACCCCCTGCCGTACTACTCATCGATGTAGACGGATTTAGTTATCTGAAAATCTTGATCAGATTCCTGCTCTGTCGTGAAAAATATCCAGTCATTTTGCATATCTCAAGAATCATTTTTTCTGATTATTTGAGCCCAGGTAAGGCAATAAATCCACGAAGATGCAAGTGGTTACTGAATGACAAAGAGTACGAGAAATAACCTCAGAATAATAATAAAAAAAAGGATTGAAAGAGACAGAAGAAAACGATTGACATTGCATGAGCATTTCAGATGGTCATTGTTGACAAGAAATCAGGAACCCAAATTAGAATTCAACAAGCGAGAAATATTTGAGAAGAAACTATCGATATAGAACTTGCGCCTCAGCTAGAAATTTCGACAGTGAACTTACGAGACCGAGTTGGCAATAGAGTTCTTCTTCTTCTTCTTCTTCTTCTTCTTTATAAGCTGTGTTCTTTCAGGAGGTAGGCGATCATGGTCTTACACATCTTCCTATTCCTAGTAGCTCTTAGCACGATTTATCTTGCCATCCATTTGCTCAAGCCGATCAAGTATGTCACGCGTTGCTTTTCCATGTGTCTCTTTCTCTCTAT
>JBBBDQ010001012.1:2220000-2230000 GCA_037127315.1 Ascarosepion bandense
ACCGATTCGGTGCCAGTCGGAGGTGCTAATCCCTAAGCCATTTCTTGTATTAGCATGTCTAAATGCAACTAGTCCGTGCACAAGTGAAATAAAATGGTCAGATCATTTGCCATGAAAATATTTGTAGAAATATGTCGCGTCGGTGAGAAAGACACTGAAATTTCATTGAATATGACAGACAACAAAATCTTTCAGTAAAAGTTTTTATAATGTAACTGAATTTTGCCTTTGGAGGTAAGTTTGCATGAAACATAGTTCGATAACTGTGTATTCTGTTGCTATAATTATATTTAGGAGGTTTTAGTTATATATTTTTGGATTTCATTGTTTTGCGTTTATGGATAATGTCATCTGTCGTTCTATGAGATTTTTCCGGAACATTATGGTACCTTTTATTCATTTTGGCTGCCGGGTCATGTAATTTCAACAGCGATCTTTCTTTTATGCACGTTGATGTCATTATGGTTGTGTATCCGAAATAGGAACTCATACGCGTTTCCTTGTTGGAAACATCATGTCGGTAACAGAATAAACACTTATCAAAGACCGTCTGAAACAAACCCAGTCCCAGGGATAAAATAAGAACATTAGCAAAACTTAATAAAAGCCTTTATAAGATTTTTCACTGTCATATTTTTCAATGAAACACACACACACACACACACACACACACACACACACACACACACACACACACATATATATATATTTATATATATAGGCTACTCGTATCCGAAGATGGCTGTCTATAATGACTGCAAGACTGCTATCTGATCCTCCTTGCAGATGCTTGCTCTGGCACACTTGGGTTTGTTCAACACTCACATGTGGTTTATACTGCAACTCAGTTAAGCAGACCTTCGTTTCTATAATCCTTAACACACAATCAATATCAACATATATATATATATATATATATATATATATATATATATATATATATATAGTTATGAATTAATTATACATTATGACACGGACATATTTATGTTTGGAAATAGATTCTCTTCATTAGGCAATGTTTGATGCTGGTTGTACAGATTCCAACATGCACACAAAGCAAACCAAAGGATTTTGCTATTTAAATGTAAATCATCTGTACAACCAACATCAAACATTGCCTGATGAAGGAAATCTCGAAACATAGAAATTTCCGTATCTCAATGTACAATTAACTCATAACTATATAATTATATAAAGCTCTACAATATTTATTATATTGACCACTTTTCGTAATAAAATAAATGCCATGGCACTCAAAATAATAAGACCCTGAATCCTCTTCACCTGGAATTATATATAAATTTATATATATATATATATATATATATATATATATATATATATATATATATATAATTCCAGGTGAAGAGGCTTCAGGGTCTTATTATTTTGAGTGCCATGGCATTTATTTTATTACGAAAAGTGGTCAATATATATATATATATATATATATATATATATATACGTGTGTGTGTGTGTGTGTGTGTGTGTATCCTTTTCACAATCTTCCATAAACTCAGTTCTTTCTCTCAATTTTACTTCCTGTTCCAGCGACTTTTAGACATTCATGCCTTGCTGAAATTGAAATGATTAATATATATATTAATCATTTCGCACCAATGCATTTTATATTAAACGAACTTTTCTCACCTTGTTTTCATTTATTATGTATATATATATATATATATAGAGAGAGAGAGAGATAATTCATGAAGTTTTTATTAGACCTCAACAGAATGCAGAAAGCAGACGAAATGGCTTTCCAGTGCTTTCTACATTCTGATGAGGTCTAATAAAGACTTGATGAACTACCTAATTATTTCAAAAATCCTCCTACAATTTAGTTTATATCGTTGCCTGTATCAGGTAATAAAACTCCGGAGAGAGCGACTTGGTTTGAGTAGTCTTGGCCCTGGAAGGCACAGTTCTATAGTTAAAGGAGCCTCGATGAGTTCCTCCTAGGAATATGTGAATGAGCGGCGCTATATCGAATTTAATTCGTTACCTCTACGTCACCGGTTCCCGTGATACAGTTAGTATGACATATGGTTACTAACACAACTGTCTGGGTTTCAATTCCTGGTAGTAGATACACACTGCTGATGAGACCCAAATATGGGACGAAACGGCCGTCCAGTGCTTTCTGCATTCTGTTGAGGTCTAACAAAACTCGATTAATTACTTTATATATATATATATATATATATATATATATATATATATATATATATATATATGAATGAAACGAAACGGCCGTCTAGTGCTTTCTGCATTCTATTGAAGTCTAAGAAAAGCTTGATGAATAATCTAATTATTTCAAAACCTCCTACAATTTCAGTATTTATATATATTGATTGTTGAATTACTTAGTTTTGGTCATTACAATTATATTGTAGAACTTTTGAATACTCTTCACTTGTAAACGTGTTATTACGGGACCTAGGTTTCTACCATGTGGTGTCTTCGGGCAATTTTTTTTGTTTGAAGAACCCTTCTGTAACAGTGATTTATTTTGCACGCTTACATGACAGGGAATTTTTGCACGCGCAATTTCTAAAATAAGAAGAACTTATCATGTTTTCCTCCCTGGTTGTATCAACCAAATAACTATTTTATGTTACGTTTGCATTCAGTCATAATTTCTGCTCTCTCATTAAATAATTCATTTTGTTTGAAAATAACAAAATCGCTAACATTTCTTCCTGGAACAGTCAACATATTTTGCTACCGTTATAAGGCTTGGCTTTTTCACTATCCTCCACGTCATGTCTGGGTATTTTCCATATTTTAATTTCAATTTCCACATGTGGTTAGCCAATTTTGTACAGTTTTTTAAGTTTTCTATTTTAAATGTAGTCCTGGGATTGAACCATCTGGTCTTAAATGTGTAATTATTTCACCATAACCAACCAGTAATGCCACTAGTGCACAGGGGTTTAAACAAAGTGAGAGAGAGAAGTTAGTTCACGGAAGATTGAGTAAAGGATGAACGGACTTTAGTTACAGTTTCTGGGTGAGACCGCGTTATTCGGCGTGGCAGATGTGAGATCTGAGCAATGTCTAGACATATATACCCTCTGTCACGATGATTAGAAACTTCGAGATTGTGCAACTATTGACGCTCTCTCAAAGAAGGTCGTCTTCCCAATTTCATTCAAAGGGTTTCTATCAACCGGTAGTATGGTTTTTGGGTAATTTTCAAAGCAGCCGTACGATGGGATCACCTCCTTCATAGAAACCGACCATGGAGAGATTCGAACTCGTGCTTCTAACCACATTGCCACACGTCTCTCTTTCTTATGTTGTGTATATATATATATATATATATATATATATATATATATATTATAACTTATTGTTTAGAACATGTACATAATGTTTACATGTTCTAAATTATAATTTATAATAAATAGTTATAGCTTTATTTTTATATTGAGCACTCTTTTAAATTAATATTTTGAACGTTGTTAATATTTTCTTCGTTCCTTATTCCCTTGGATATATATATATATATATATATATATATATATATATATATATATATATATATTGTAACTAAGTTGTTGAACTCGTAGGTTTATTAACCTTTTGTACATGCATTTACTTTTATAAAGAGTGCTCGATACAAATGTAGAGCGTTATACTCTAATGGTTGTTACAATGTTTTTATGAATTCATAGTATCACTACATATTTTTTTTCTAAAAAATCACCTGAAGATGAAGCCAACCACATAATGGGCTGGCTTCGAAACGCGAAAAGTTTTGAGTAGTGACACTATGAATTTAAAAAAACATTGTAACAACCATTACAGCATATATATATATATATATATATATATATATATATATATATATATATATATATATATAAAATTGAAATTTTAAAATTTACCTTAGAGAGGCAAATTTTAAAAACATTTACCACTTCTGCGATTTACGCTTTACTTCTTAGTTATGAATTTCTCTCGGTGACTGCCGATTGTTTACACCACCTATATATAATACGCTAAAATTTCCTCTCTCTCATTCCATGTGCCCATTACTTAGAGAGCTGGGACTCGAACTGACTCCGGATCGGTCGAGTTTCGGACCCAGCTGGAAGCAACAGCATGTGTCTAGACAATGATGAGCTGTAGGTGAAACACGATTTTGGGTGAATCACAGATATACGTTTTGTTGAATACGACATAGGAAGTGTCTTTGTTTAATGTTTTATTATTTTTCTTTTGTAGATACGAGGGTCATTCAATAAATAAGGTGAATTTTTCGGTATAAGGACATTATACCGAAAAAAACACCTAATTTATTGAATGACCCTCGTAGAAGTCCTTACACTGAAAAATTCACCTTGTTTATTGAATGACCCTCGTAGAAGTCCTTACACTGAAAAATTCACCTTATTTATTGAATGACCCTCGTAGAAGTCCTTATACCAAAAAATTTACCTTGTTTATTGAATGATCCCCGTAGAAGTCCTTAAACCGAAAAATTCCCCTTATTTATTGAATGACCCTCGTAGAAGTCGTTATACCAAAAAAATTACCTTGTTTATTGAATGATCCCCGTAGAAGTTCTTAAACCGAAAATTCCCCTTATTTATTGAATGACCCTCGTAGAAGTCGTTATACCAAAAAAATTACCTTGTTTACTGAATGATCCCCGTAGGAGTCCTTAAAACGAAAAATTCACCTTATTTATTGAATGACCCACGTAGAAGTCCTTATACCGAAAATTTTACCTTATTTATTGAATGACCCTCGTAGAAGTCCTTAAACCGAAAAATTCACTTTATTTATTGAATGACCCTCGTAGAAGTCCTTAAACCGAAAGATTCACCTTATTTATTGAATGACCCTCGTAGAAGTCATTATACCGAAAAATTCACCTTATTTATTGAATGACACTCGTAGAGGTCCTTATAGCAAAATATTTACCTTGTTTATTAAATGACCCTCGTAGATGTCCTTAAACCGAAAAATTCACCTTATTTATTGAATGACACTCGTAGATGTCCTTATACCAAAAAATTTACCTTGTTTATTGAATGATCCCCGTATAAGTTCTTAAACCGAAAAATTCCCCTTATTTATTGAATGACCCTCGTAGAAGTCGTTATACCAAAAAATTACCTTGTTTATTGAATGATCCCCGTAGAGGTCCTTAAAACGAAAAATTCACCTTATTTATTGAATGACCCTCGTAGAAGTCGTTATACCAAAAAAATTACCTTGTTTATTGAATGATCCCCGTATAAGTTCTTAAACCGAAAAATTCCCCTTATTTATTGAATGACCCTCGTAGAAGTCGTTATACCAAAAAATTACCTTGTTTATTGAATGATCCCCGTAGAGGTCCTTAAAACGAAAAATTCACCTTATTTATTGAATGACCCACGTAGAAGTCCTTATACCGAAAATTTACCTTATTTATTGAATGACCCTCGTAGAAGTCCTTAAACCGAAAAATTCACTTTATTTATTGAATGACCCTCGTAGAAGTCCTTAAACCGAAAGATTCACCTTATTTATTGAATGACCCTCGTAGAAGTCCTTATACCGAAAAATTCACCTTATTTATTGAATGACCCTCGTAGAAGTCATTATACCGAAAAATTCACCGTATTTATTGAATGACACTCGTAGAGGTCCTTATACCAAAAAATTTACCTTGTTTTTTAAATGACCCTCGTAGATGTCCTTACACCGAAAAATTCACCTTATTTATTGAATGATCCCCGTAGAAGTCCTTATACCGAAAAATTCACCTTATTTATTGAATGACCCTCGTAGAAGTCCTTATACCGAAAAATTCACCTTATTTATTGAATGACGCTCGTAGAAGTCCTTACACTAAAAAATTCACCTTATTTATTGAATGACACTCGTAGAGGTCCTTATACCAAAAAATTTGCCTTGTTTATTAAATGACCCTCGTAGATGTCCTTATACCGAAAAATTCACCTTATTTATTGAATGACACTCGTAGAAGTTCTTACACCGAAAAATTCACCTTATTTATTGAATGACCCTCGTAGATGTCCTTACACCGAAAAATTCACCTTATTTATTGAATGACACTCGTAGATGTCCTTATACCAAAAAATTTACCTTGTTTATTGAATGATCCCCGTATAAGTTCTTAAACCGAAAAATTCCCCTTATTTATTGAATGACCCTCGTAGAAGTCGTTATACCAAAAAATACCTTGTTTATTGAATGATCCCCGTAGAGGTCCTTAAAACGAAAAATTCACCTTATTTATTGAATGACCCTCGTAGAAGTCGTTATACCAAAAAAATTACCTTGTTTATTGAATGATCCCCGTATAAGTTCTTAAACCGAAAAATTCCCCTTATTTATTGAATAACCCTCGTAGAAGTCGTTATACCAAAAAATTACCTTGTTTATTGAATGATCCCCGTAGAGGTCCTTAAAACGAAAAATTCACCTTATTTATTGAATGACCCACGTGGAAGTCCTTATACCGAAAATTTACCTTATTTATTGAATGACCCTCGTAGAAGTCCTTAAACCGAAAAATTCACTTTATTTATTGAATGACCCTCGTAGAAGTCCTTAAACCGAAAGATTCTCCTTATTTATTGAATGACCCTCGTAGAAGTCCTTATACCGAAAAATTCACCTTATTTATTGAATGACCCTCGTAGAAGTCATTATACCGAAAAATTCACCGTATTTATTGAATGACACTCGTAGAGGTCCTTATACCAAAAAATTTACCTTGTTTTTTAAATGACCCTCGTAGATGTCCTTACACCGAAAAATTCACCTTATTTATTGAATGATCCCCGTAGAAGTCCTTATACCGAAAAATTCACCTTATTTATTGAATGACCCTCGTAGAAGTCCTTATACCGAAAAATTCACCTTATTTATTGAATGACGCTCGTAGAAGTCCTTACACTAAAAAATTCACCTTATTTATTGAATGACACTCGTAGAGGTCCTTATACCAAAAAATTTGCCTTGTTTATTAAATGACCCTCGTAGATGTCCTTATACCGAAAAATTCACCTTATTTATTGAATGACCCTCGTAGAAGTTCTTACACCGAAAAATTCACCTTATTTATTGAATGACCCTCGTAGATGTCCTTACACCGAAAAATTCACCTTATTTATTGAATGACCCTCGTAGAAGTCCTTAAACCGAAAAATTCACCTTATTTATTGAATAACCCTCGTAGAAGTCCTTATACAAAAAAAAATACCTTGTTTATTGAATGACCCTCGTAGAAGTCCTTACACCGGAAAAGTTCACCTTATTTATTGAATGACCCTCGTAGAAGTCATTATACCGAAAAATTCACCTTATTTATTGAATGACCCTCGTAGAACTCCTTACCGAAAAATTTACCTTATTTATTGAATGACCCTCGTAGATGTCCTTAAACCGAAAAATTTACCTTATTTATTGAATGACCCTCGTAGAAGTCCTTAAACCGAAAAATTCACCTTATTTATTGAATAACCCTCGTAGAAGTCCTTATACAAAAAAAAAATACCTTGTTTATTGAATGACCCTCGTAGAAGTCATTATACCGAAATATTCACCTTATTTATTGAATGACACTCGTAGAAGTCCTTATACCGAAAAATTCACCTTATTTATTGAATGACCCTCGTAGAAGTCCTTATACCGAAAAATTCACATTATTTATGGAATGATCCTCGTAGAAGTCCTTATTTTCATTAATTTTTTTAATCGTATCACCCGAGCATGGCAGTAATTCCACTGATGTGCAGGGGGTTACATAAATGTAAAAAGATTAATTAGAAAAGAGTGAAGAGGAAGACGAACCAGTTAGAAAGGAAGCAATAGAAATGAGCAATAGAAATGAGCAATAGAAAGATGAGCATGCTGGTGTGATGACAGTCTCAAAGGTGTTGAGAAAGGAAAGGATGTACGGGGTGGGGAAAGAACTAGAGTTAAGTGCTTAATAGATGAGTATTGAACTTGCATTTAGGAGGGGCTGTAGCCGTCAGGAATGCAAGAATATGGCAGCGAGTTCCACAGGCGGGAAGTGCGAGTGAGAAAGGTGCAGGAGTAGAATTGTCGTCTGCATTTGGCTATCCTAACTGTGAATGGGTGGGACCCAGTTGCCAATCTGTTGAGGAGGCACCAGTGACTTAAGTTCGTCCGAGCAGAAGCCATGGAAGTATTTATAGAACAGACAAAGGGAGGCCACATTTCGTCGGTGGGGAAGTGGCTGTAGTCGAGCCGCCAAGTCAGTACCTATCACATTACTGATTCTCCTTTGGAGCCTGTCGAGAACACTGAGATGAACGCCAGTGGCGCCTGAACATATATAGCAGCAGTATTCCATGCACGAGCGAATGGTTGATTTGTATATATGCAGGATGGATTCAGGCGGAAAAAAAATCCTGGCCCGACACAGTGACCCAACCTTATTAGCAGTGGATCTAGCTATGGTCTCGATGTAGTGATTCCATTTGAGATCAGAAGAGAGTGTAAAGCCGAGGAGGCGCAGTGTCTTGCTCTCAGGGAGAATCGCTTGGTCCATGCACATGGGAGGCAGGAGAGGTTGCCTGTGATGATTGACAGACAACAGTTTGGTCTTAGACGCATTGAAATTGACAGGCCACTTCTTGCCCCAATTCACCACAGAGTGTAGATCTCCTTCAAGGTCAGCAGCGAGATTATATTTGTCCGCCACGACGAGTTTCTTACTGAGGCGGGAGTATATTGTAGTGTCATCTGCGTAGATGCCTACTTGGGACGATCTCATCTGGGAGGTCGTTGATGAAAATAAGGAAGAGCGTCGGGCCCAGGATAGAGCCCTGTGGGACACCAGCATTCGTGCTGTAGGACGAAGAGGCACGCCCATTCAGAACCACTTTCATTTTGCGGTTATTTAAGAAAGATTGGATTAGGTCAAGCAGGCGACCGGTAATACCATAACCGCGTTGTTTGCATAGGAGGCCAGAGTGCCAAACCCTGTCGAAAGCCTTGGAGATGTCCAGAGCAACCGCGCGAGCCTCGTCAGACTCATCAAAGGCCTGTAGCATGTACTCCGTTATGGTTGTTAGCAGGTCGGCCATGGACCTGGCAAAGCGGAAGCCATATTGTCTGTCGGAGAACAGTTTGTGGGGTGTGAGATGACGAACTATTTTAGCAATGATTATAGCCTCGAATACTTTCCCGAATATCGGTAGAAGACTGATAGGGCGATAGTTGGATGGGTCTGAGGGTTCACCACAATTCTTAAATACAGGAACGACTGAAGAGAACTTCCAGCATGCAGGAAAGCAGAAAGCAGAAAGGCAGTAGTTAAATAGTTTAGAGAGGACAGGGAAAAGTTCAGGAGCACAACTCTTAAGGACTATCACCGGGATTCCATCATCTCCACACGCCTTATGGGGGTCGAGTTTTGAAATTACTCTGGATACTACTGTCGGGGTAATATATACGTCGTGCAGTTTGGCCTCAGTACTCAGATATCTTTGTCTCTGAGTGTATGAAATTTGGTTAAAATCTGACCGTTCCTTCTATAACCCGATTTTTTAGATTATCGATTTTCGATATTCATCGGGGGTACCTCGACATAAAACCTAGCTAAGAACACTCGCAGATGCTTATAGTACAACTGTGTAAATTTTCAAGAAAATCGGTTCAGCCGTTTTGGAGTCTATAGGTAACGGACACACAGACACACACAGACACACACATACACAAACACAGACCATGTTCCATTTATAAATAAGTATATATATATATATATATATATATATATATATATATATATTAAAAATCATAGTTTAGAACATGTTTTAAATTTAATGTTTTGAACGTTGTTAATATTTTCTTCGTTCCTTATTCAATTGCAAGAGTAGAATTTGTGTTTACATCTTATTGGTTTCACAGTAAAGGGATGAGACCTAGTTGCTAATATTGTGACTCGAGTAAATTCATATATAGAGAGCACCAATGAGCTAAGTTCATCTGAGCAGAAGCCATG